>OY744530.1:63074268-63674268 GCA_963556195.1 Sepiola atlantica
AAGTACTGTCAGATTCGTTTCTTTTGTTTGTGCAATAAAATAAATTAGCTATTATGTTAATACATGAAATAAATTAAGCATATATAAAACGGTGACCTAAAATGCCCTTCGTTGCGACAGGTGGATTTTACATGTTTGGTGACATATGACAAAAACGTCTTTCATAAATTGTCAAACCCATTTCAACTCATTGTTTTGCTCTTAAAGAAAAGGGAAAAAAAAGAAAAGAAATTTGTGGGTTCAATCCATATATTAATACCATTGTAAAACTATCTACACACATGCCTACATAGATATCTAATCATCTACTTACATGCTTATTTATGTGTGGGAGGATGCAGGTGGCCTAATGTTTAGAAGGTATATGGTTGGCATAATTGATACAGACTTTGGAATCAGCCTTGTCAAGTTCAAATCTTTTAAAAATTTTTGTTTAAAACTTTTATTTACTCCCCAAAAGGCATATTGCCACTGAGACATTAGGAGCTACTGGGGAGATGGCAGATTTATTGAGGGGAAAGGGAGCACCCTAAATAGGGAGTTAGACCACAAGATTACATTTAAATTTCTGTATGTTGGTAGGGTCGGGGAAACAGGAAGCAGAGAGGGGATTCCGAAGGCAAGCGGTCCGAAGAAAGAAGCTATTAGAGTATCAAATCTTCCAGCATCTAGGGACCTCTACAGTGAAGGGGTGCGATTTTGCTGCTAGTCAGGTGGATCAGGCGTATTTTCATTGATGAGGGTACAAGTGCAGTAAGTTTATCGGATCACATTCCATTGAAGTACTTGTAAAATAAGCACAGAGATGCAACACTGCAGTGATACGGCAATTTGACAGGGACTGGAGCTTGGCAGAGAATGCGGGACCCTTTAGGGTCGAGACCCTTTTTTGCACCCTGTCTAAAAGGGAGAGGTAGTGGAAATCTTAACTGATCTAATGTCTCCACTTACACTAATACACTTAGGAAAATAATAAAGCCAAACTTCCATCTATCTGTGGGTAAAAAAATAGAAACTTATGTTCAATGAATTGTATACAAAGGATCGCATACAATAGTTATTCTGTTTCAGCGTCAAATTAAACAAAAAGGATTGTATTATTTTGATTATTCGGACTACGGTTCTCAACTTGTAAACTTTTGACCTTCTTTAAATAAGTCTTGTCATTATGTCGAGCTTGGGAAGCTGTACAGAATTTCGAATGGAACCCTTTATTTAATCCATGGGTGTAGCTTGCTTTTGTTCTATCAACCATGACCAGCTAGAATTGTATTCTTAGTATCGCCCGTACTGAGGACTGAACCTTCAATCTTCAGAAGACTGTCACTTAGTACTTTTATCCGTTGCGCCACGGTTCGTAAGTAATAATCAGTTCTAAGTATTAATCAGTTCTAAGCAACAGTCTTCTGGAGATTAAGGGTTCAATCCTAAGTATGAATTACGAATTACTTTTCACATAAAATTTTTAAAAATGCTATGGATTCAACAAACCGAGTTAAAATCTACTTAGATCTTAACTTATGCATCAATAAAATTAGAAAAGGTATGAACCCCTGACTTCCCTAGTAGTAAAATAGCAGATCATGTTCAATTAATTATTTACAACTATCTGTACCTATCTAGCATTGCCCAGTAGTGTTTTTGCCTGCACTTTGTTTTTTAAGCTATGCAGTGTTTTTTCTCCAATATATATATATATATATATTTTTTTTTTAATAATTTTTTTTTTACTTCCAAACAAAGGGAAGTAACTCTGTATTGACAAATACAGTTACGTCTCCTTTTTTAAGATGGCATCTGTATGAAAATAATTTCAATTTGAACAAAGTATTTTCTGGAAAGAAGAAAATCGAATTACATTTCATTATTTTTAACAACATACTATAATGATCCACCGAAAGAACTGACAAACAAGAATCAAATATTGATTTTGTAAGAAGAAAAAAAATCGATGAAGAGACTGACTTTACTTTATATATTAAACTAATATTTTTTCGGACTAAAATGACAGAAAACGGGTTGATATTCCCTAAAACAGACAAACTAAATTAAATTGAGTGTTGTGTAATGTATGCACAGAGGAGAGCGCTTTAAATCCGACAACATAGGTGCAAACTAAAAATAAAACAATACGAGATTCACCTTTAAAACGGAATATGAATATAGAGTCACAAAATATATAAATTAAAAAAACAAACAGATTTGAAGATCAAGTGAAAGAATCAGAGGGCATGCAAAAGAAGAAAAAAGGAAGAAAATGAAAAATGTAGAATTTGTATCATTTTTTTTTTTGTCTCAGGTTGACCTTAGTAATTACTCCTACTAATAATATCTTAATTAATTAATACATGAATTCAAACATAGGAAGAAAAAACTAAAATTATTTAAATTCTGTCGTAGAGACTAAAAAATAGAAAGTATTTTATTGTAATAACCAACAGATAGCTGTAATAGTCAGTTATAAGTTATCTCCCTTTATTAGAACTCTTCACTGACGTCACTCCAGAATTAGAAACGAGGCTTCATTTCATCTTCTTTTTTACACAGTCGGAATTCAGTCCAGACGTGTAAAGACATAGCACAGCTTTTATGAAGTGAACTCCATGTGTTTTCTCTTAATTTTTTACCTAAGCCTTGACTCAATATGTTACAGAAGTATAAAATTTAAGCTTAAGGATCTTAGGTGTAAGGGGTAGTAATGTGGGCTATATTTAGTTTAATTTAGTTTGATGCAAAGGAAATAAAAAGGAGGTGGAAGCTATGTGTGAAAATGCAGATACCTCCAATTTTTGTGAAATGTTAACAATGGGAATTAGACATCAATTAATAAATATTTCCCAAATTTGAGTTTCTTTAGAGTATTTTAAAGGGTTTTTAGGAAGCATAATATGGGCACAATCTTCCATTTGAAAATTTAAAATATTTAAAATTTGTATCAAATTTGATCCATAGTCATCAGACACCAATGAAGCAAGTTTCCCTGAATTCAAATTTTTTTCTTAAGACCCCTTAAACTTAAGACTTAAATTTTAGACATTTTCTCGAATCAAAATCATGTAACGGATTTTGATCAAAATTAGAATAAGGATTCTATACAGATGGTTTAGTATCATTATATGCATTATATGTTGATTTTAATTTTCGTATCATTTTTTTATTTGGCCACTAGCAAAAGTAGGATATTAACCTGAAATCTTCAAGATTCCGAATAGATTTGTTGATGGTTTTGTCTTAAAGTAATGCTTGCCTTTTAATCTCTTAATAATCTTATGCTATTTTTTCTGCTTTTATAGAATTCATGAGTTTTGTGATGTTACATACTCAACCCCGTGTCATACACACAGCAACCAAATTGCCGTCATCATTACATAAGCATTAAAGTTTACACAATGTTGTTCATACCCTGTTTGTTCATCGTTCTTCTTGCACATGCTTTTTTACATGATCGTCCCAGACTGAGTCTTGTAATTAAAGTCTCTTATACTTTATAAAAGACTAAACTCGAAACAAGTCTGATGGAAGAAAGTAAGCCATTTATTCAACGGGATTTTCATTCCAAATAACTAGCAAAGAGAGAGAGAGAGAGATCGAAGTCACCAATTAGTTATATCTTAGTAATTGTCTGTATTTCTGAGATGAGGCGTTTTCATTATGGATGCCAGTGTTTGGACTGGCTTCCTCATCTTGGCTGCCATGCTCACAACGTTTCGGCCGTTCTGCCCTCTGGTCCTCATCAGGTGTCCTGTATCGAACTCTGGAACCATCTCTCTGGATTCTCGAACCCAATCCCTTTATTGTCACGGGGGTACCACGCTCGGATTCCATTTCTTGGCTCTGGGACACACTCGTTAATTCTCTGTTGCTTTCAGTTCTGCTGCTGCTACTGCTGCTGTCGCTGAATGTTACTTTCACTGCCTTTGCCCAGGATTGAACTTAGTACCTCCAGATAACTTGCAACTTTCGAACCAACGGTTTAGACCTCATGCAGAACGGTCGAAACGTTGTGAGCATGGCAGCCAAGATAAGGAAGTCAGTCCGAACACTGGAATCCATAGTTATATCTTGTTAGCCCATGTCGCTTAACTTCGGTTATCTAACATGACTGGTGTGTCAACGTGATTATGTGACATTGAGCCTGGTCAGTACTAAAATGGGTGATAATTTTGGAATACCAGGTGCTGTATGTGCTCTCTGCTTATCTCGGCATTGTTTTCCGTCGTCCTGGACTTCTCCTTACCACTGGAATCAAGCAGTGCCGACTCAGGAGTGGTGTGGTTGAGGATTAATTTCTAATATCCTATCATCTTTATTACTTGCTATAACTATGATGAAAACCGTTTCAAACCATTGTTGGTTCAGAATCATCAGGATTGATCTTCCTTTGATCAACTCTAAGTTATCTACCCTGAATTATACTGAGCAACGAGATAATGCATTCTCCTATCTGAAAGTAAAAAGAACTCTTTTTTACCTTGTAGAAAATCAAGAATGAGGTTTTCTCTCTCTCTCTCTGACTTAGATGCACAAGCAATCAAATATGTCCTGAGCTGCTACCATGTTCGCATGCTTACCACAAATAATGGTCGCCTCAAAGGTGGTAGCAATTAGGTTTCACTTATAAGAATATTCAGACTCCCCTTTTGGTCACAGACGTAGGCTCCCAGAACATCATCAACAAAATGTAAGTCGCATTTATTTATACATTGTCCATGCATATCTCTCTCTATTCATTGATCCTGGCAATGCATTTTCTTTATCCATTGTTTTAGGACATTAACATAGTCTTTCTTTAGTAACTACGCCTGTGCTTTTCACCATTTTATGTATCATCTTTTTTATATATCTCTAACATTTGTCTTCGACAATATCTATGTGAGAATAAATCTCTATATATTAAAATCCAGCTGTTTCTTAATTCTTAATTATTTTTTACTTATTAGCCCTTTTTTTTCCTTTATTTCCGACCCTCGTGTATGTACTCAAGAGAACACAACACACAAAATGCCGACCGCATGTTGGAATAGAGACTCCAACACATGTATCACTATGAAAATATAAGCTAGAATATCTAAAATATTTATTAACTTTTCACTGCTGTTTTGTTTCAAATGCCCCTTTGAAATGCCCATTATTCAAATGTCCATTATTTTAACTAGTTTATACCTGCTCTTTGAGGGGTTTTGGTGCAGTACCTGGGTATTTCAATTTCCATCTTCACCTAGCTTTTACCGCTTTATAGCTAGTACGAAGAATAATATTTATGAAACTTTGTGGAAAAAAATATGCTATTTAGTATTTGCATGAGAGAGTAAGTAACTACGATGAATGTATTTACGCATGTTTTTATGGGCAAAAAAATTAGAAATAGTTTTTAAGTAAAAATAATTCACTTTGAACTAATGCCGAATACCCTTTATATCTACTATTTTTGTGGATTATAAACATTTTTTTAGCTTAGTTTGAACAAAATATTTATGTAATGTTTTTTGTGTTATTATGTTATGTTAATTTCTTTACATTTATAAAACACGTATCCAGTTAAAAAATATCCTTTAGACTTACGTGAGATTCGAACTCGAGTATTGACATTGTAAAAACTACTACCCGAGTAATGTGTACTTTGCCTATTCCTTTTTTGTCAACCAATCACATGTTTCTATTTGCATACGAACAAACTCCAAAGACACCATAACTTCTTAAATAAATAATATATTGATTACACTTCCATCGAAATTGCTCTTTTTCAATTTCGGTTCAGCCATTTTTTCCCAGAAGTTTCTCTATATTAAAGTAACATCATTTCTTGTGTAGACGAGCATAGAAAGCAATACACCATTCAACTTTACCTCTGATCATAATAGTCTTTTGTAATCACATACCACCTGAAAAGAATCTTTCTTTTTGCAGGTCCAGGGCTGGACATTTACTTTTCTTTCTTTCATCCTCCTCCTCCTCCTCCTCCTCCTCCTCCTCCTCATCATCATCATCATCATCATCATCATCATCATCATCATCGGTTTAATGTCTGTTTTACATACTGGCATGTGTTGGACGGCTTTTAGAATTTGACTTCCAGACTAACCTATCTAAAGCCATGAACGCTGGTTGTTTTAATTACTGCAGGGGGGGGGGAGGCTCCAATTACCTTGACACAAGCAACAGATAGACATGCGCGACTTTTACAAGGTCAAAAACAACCCGGAAAAACGGAAGTCACTTCATTTACATCCGGTTATGATGTCAACCTCACCTGACCGAGTTCTGAAAAAGCAAACAACTCGCCCCTCCTCCTTACATTATTAACATTTTGAATGTGCAGTATTTCAGTCTTTTTTTTAGTAATGAGTCACCACTTATCAAGGCCAAAAACCACTGGGGGATAAGGATTAACGGGGTGAATGGATTGTTAGTTGAATGATGAAGAATATTATGTGAGGGTTGAAAATGATAAATGGAATGAAAGAAGTTTGGTTACTTATGGGGACGGTTTATGAGAAGTATTTGTTGACATTGGATTTGAAGACGACCATGTTGCAGTTTGCAGGGAAACAATCCCATGGTAATGTGTTCAACAGATGAAAAGTTCGTGAAAATAAACTCTGTTTATGGAAATTCTGCTTGACGCTAGGCACACAGAGGAAGAAGGGAAAGTTCTTTTCAGTTGTGGTAGTAGACGAGTTCTTAAAGAGCAACCAGAGATTAAAGCCCAGTCGAGCACCTCCCATGGAAATAACAATAGATTTCAAAGTCAATTTTGTACTCTGTCAAGGCAAAAAAAGAGTTCCCTGAGCGGCACCTCCCCAGATGTGACAGCATTACTCCATCTTAGGGCATTACTGGGCAGGTATTGCATTATAGACTCGTTTGGCTTCTGTTTAGTCTCCATCGATTTGGTTTTCTACACGACGACAAGTCTATTTCTTAGTCATATATTTTTCTTAATTATTTTAGCAAGCTATTTGTAAGTTAATTCTTCTAGTTCTCTTGAGTATGTCATTGTCAATATCTTTTTTTATAGCTTAACAGCCTGCTGTAACGAGAAATAGGTTTGTGATTTTGTTCTCTCATCTGGTATTTTTTTTTTGTCTTTTCATTTTTCAACCCTCGACGACGCTGTGAAACACGTGATCCATGAATCTCGTTCTGAATTTTCCATGCACAGACAGAGTGAGATTACAAGCTCTCAAGCTGGAAGTGCTATCTGTGCTGATACCAAGGAAAGATAACTTCATCCCAACATCTTGTCTAGCAGATGTTGATTGACTAGCAGCATTTACAAGTGCCAGTTTGTATTAGTTTATTGCTTTTGTAGGTGTGTGTAATTTGCATATGATGCGACAGAAACAATAAAAATCTATATAATAAATTATAATAACTAGCAAATATATGCTTCCTTCAATCGCATATAAACGAACATATACTACACTGCGCCCCCCCCCCCTCAAAGGAGCAGGTAATGTCTGGGAGGATGGTATCATGGCAAACAAACATATACTACACTACTAACCCCCCAAAAGAAGAAGAAGAGGAGGTAATGCCTAGGAATATGGTCTCATGACAACAGAACAAATACTACACAACCCTTCCAAAGGAGAAGGTAATGCCTGGAAAGATGGTCTCATGCCAATAAAACAGATACTACACAACCCTCCCAAAGGAGAAGGTAATGCTTGGGAAGATGGATCATCACCACAGAACAGATACTAAACCATCCCCTTCCCCCAACAAAGAAGAAAGTAATTCCTGGAAGGATGGTTTCATGGCAATAGAAAAGATACTAGATTACACCCCCACCAAGGAGGAGGAAATGCCTGGGAGAATGGTATCATGACCACTTAACAGATAATACATTACCCTCCAAGGGAGGAAATGCCTGCAAGGATAGTATCATGATGAATGAACATATACTGCACTACTGCCCACCAGAAGGAGATAATTCATGGGAAGATATTTACACTAACCTCTCGCCCTTAATTGAGCATTGAAAGATAGTACATTAGTCTGAAATAGTATAGTAAACTGAATTGAATATTAAAAGACTGTACACTAGTACAATTAATAGAAGTAATAGTATAGTTTCGGCTTCAGACAGATATCAAATCTTCATTGGTAATAGATGTCTACAAAATAATAAGAATAAATAAAAATTATAGTTATTAAAAAAAATTGGTTACGGCATAAAATAATCCACCAAGGGTTGACATATCATTAAACCCAACAACCGAGCCAAAACAAAAGAAGATCCTCTTTGTATTTTAGCCTTTTTAACCCAAAGTTGAGGGTTTTTTTAAAATTTGAAACTCAATTTAAAAAAATAATTTTAGGATACAAAGGTGTAAAATGTCTTAGGTAAAGATATAGATTTTTCTTCCTGCCATATAGCACATGCCAGCATGTAGAACAAACGTTCAAATGATGATGATGACGATGATGATGATGATGATGATGATGATGCCCCCCTCTCCCGAAAAAAAAAAAGAATGTGTAACATAGAAGGGCCGCTTGGCTTATCAAACTTTGCTTAAAAGAAAGTAGTAAGAAAAAGACAACTCTGAAATCAAAACGAGGCTTCAATTCCTAAGAAAGGCTCCAGTTAAAGATATACACCTTCTTTCTCTTTATAATAAGTAAAACTAAAGTAAAACTAAAGAAAGGAACAACTTAAAACCCAGGATTAAAGCTCCTTGAAAACATCCTTGAGAAAAAGCATAAATGCACTTTCCTAGCAATGAATACAAAAAAAAAAAAAAAAAAATGATCATGAACTAGCAACTCCAACCTGTAAAACGAACTTGCTACTGAAGCTGAACCAGAAACACGTGCCTGTTAACGTTGCTATCTTACACTTATCAAAGAGTCAACAGGAATAAATAGCTAAACCAAAAAATGCAATGTTGCCAACTGGCAATTTTCTCAAATTATCCTGTAAGAAATCTGTTCACCATATTTTCTAAAGTGTTTCCTCTTTAACAATTTTCTGATAGGAGGCACCTTTATTTTGTGATCAACAAGTATCTAACGGCAATTCTATGCAAGATGGAACATAGCTGCATCCCCTAGAATTTTAACTGGCCCATGAATTCTACTTTCCACTTCACACATTCCGGTCACCATTTTATAGGAACGAATCTTGGTATTAATTACAGGAACCATCTTTAAATTAAATATTGATAGAAAAGAAACAAGACTTAACGGAACAAAAACATTTATAGAATTATCCTAGAAGAATACCTGTTCCAGGACAGGTATAATTAATTACCCCAACAGAACAGTGTTGCACCACTTTTATGTCCCCCTTACGAAGATTAAAATCAAGATATGATGCTACTAAATCTTATGTCTAAAATTCTTGTTTAAATTTTTATTAAAATCCTTTGCATGATATTGATTCTAAAAAATGTCTAAAATTTAAGGCTTAAGATTAAGGGTCGTCAGAAACGAATCCTGTACATACAAATATATAAACATATACACATACCTAACTTTATATAAATAGAGATTAACAAATATTTGAAAGTTGCATACACAAATGTTCAGAGCGTAAATTGTCCTTTTGTGAAAAGGAAGAAGATTAGTTTCTCTGTGATCCATGCACATGCGTGATACTGTATGATAGCAGTTTCTCTGTGTGAATATTTTGTGTGTCATGTGAGTGACGCTGTATGATGTCCGTCCTCGCAGGCGACCCCATGACAGCAGATAGTGGAAGAAAGAAAGGTGTGTCTTGTTGCTAGAAATTGGACATCTTTGTTTTTCTAGCTGTCAGCAAAAAGTTGCAAAAAGTTCACTAGAAGGTAAATACGTCGAGTTTCCTGATTGGTCCATTCATGACCAAAAATCAGCTCAGTATAATGACTCTCCACATAAAAAATAGTTACAAAATAGTTCGTTACTGCTACATATTAATTATTTTTCCGATTTTTCAGGGAAAAACTATTAAAATAAAATCATCAGTTGTTTTGTATCAAAAACTAAATCTTAATTTTTATATGACAGAAAAATACATAGGATTAACTTATCTTTAAATCCTATGCTTATGAGCCAATAGCGTGAGCACGAACAACTAAGACATGTCTCAAAATTAAATCTAAAAAAATATCACATCTTTTTACAAACAGAGGTTCCAAACGGGAAAAAGATGAAATTACAAAAATAACAAGTCGTGTGACTTGTCTACAATTACGTCCTCTTAGCATAAAACATTATTCTTTCTAATAAAAGTTTATTAACAAAGGTCAACGCAATAATAAAGATGTATAAAATTAATATATTTGTACGACATGAAAAAAAACTGGAATCTTAGAAAGATCTCCATCATTCTAGTAATTATAGGAGCAACCGGGCTCATGAAAAAAAATTTCAAAAACTACTTGGCGAATATACCCGGTGAACAAAGCGCAAGAGAGATACAAACAATTGCACTTAAAGGGACGGTTAGAATCTTAAAAAGATCTCTCTCAGTTGGAGTATCTGAAATAGTGGGTGAATGTCTGGCATCCAGTAAGATGCTCCATCCCCAGCAAAAACAAAAAGATAAGAAAATTGAAAAAAAAAGGAACACATACTCACACACTGACAAAATAAGGCAAACATATACACACGCTTCTTACATTGACTAATTCTTTTTCTTCGATTCTGCACAGAAAAATAATTTAACTGTCTGAACTTACGAACAATTCACACATACAATCTTTCATACCTTGTCTTCATAGTTTGTAAAACTATAAATATGTGCTTCATTAATTGTTGTTTTAACTTCATTCACTTCATTATTCCTTTTATACAAAGTTTGTTTTCATTTTGTTCAACATTCACATCAAAAATGTTCACTACAAAATAATGAAAAAATAGATGTGAGTTCTTGGGTTAGTAGATGTAGAACAGTTGAGGTAGCAGGGTCAGTTAACAGGGTAGGAAATGATAAGAATAGATTTGAGAGAAAGAAGGATAAATATAAAAAACCTGTCCCGAGATAGGTTAATTTGGAAGACAATATTTTAAAAGCTGTCCAACACATGTCAGCATGTAAAACGTTTGTTAAACCGATGATGATGATGATGATGATGATGATGATGATGATGATGATGATGATGATGATGATGATGATGATGATGATGATGATGATGATGATGATGATGGTGATGATGATGATGATGATGATAATGATGATGATGATGATGATGATGATGATGATGATGATGATGATGATGATGATGATGATGATGATGATGATGATGATTTCATTCTTCACTTTCTTTAACAAAACAAAAAAATGGTCGCTGCAAATCTTTAAATTATTTACAGATTACAAGTTTGTACACACACACACACACACACACACACACACACACACACACACACACACACACACACACACACACTAGCACTTCTAATCTGGACTCCAAGTGCCCCCCCCCCCCCCGCACATACTGTCGAAGAGCTATAAACATCGTTGGCTGCTGGTATTCTCATCTTTAGGCTTTTATTACAAAACTAGGAAAAATGTAGCGTGTAAAGTCACATATTCAGCTCGGTTTAGATTGTTTGAATCAGGAAAATGTGAGTTTGCAAAGCCAGTTAAATATTAAAAAATATAAAGACAAAATCACAAATTAGTCGCTTTCTGCTCGCCATATATCCCTCTCTCTCTCTCTTTCTCATTTTCTGCTACTGGTTAAATAATCTTTACTATTGTGGTGTCATTCCCTTTTGTTTATAATGGATTATTCCAATCTTTTTATTCTTTCCTTTTTTTACACTCAACTGTTAATAAACAGAAAGAGAGAGAGAAAGAGAGAGAGAAAGAGAGAGAGAGAGAGAGAGAAGCGGTATAAAATAGGAGGTGGTCAAACAACTTCTACCCATGTTGTAACACTTTGGATTTGCTTTGTTCCTAAAGCCTGCATTGATCTCCAAACCCAAAACATTGTCTCTTTTCAAGTCTAAGTTTTAACATTTGAATTTACGTTGTTTTCGAAAAACGTATTTACCCCAAACCTGAACATTATCCCTTTTGCTCGTGATTAACTTGTTTATCTCTCCTGTTTTATTGTGGCTGCTTTATCAATATCCTCATTTAATAAATCATATATTTTTATACAATTTGTCACTGTTGTTTCTTCAATATGATGTGCTTATTGATATCTTTTCTGAGACCCAAAGTGGAGTTTGGGATAGATAACCACATTTTTAACTTTTTTCTTATTTCCATTTAAATCCGGAAAATTATTGTTCATCCCTGGCAATAACGTGCTTCCGTGTGTGACACGTCATAGCCGATCCGTAACAACCCGCATCTAAATATTAATTACAATAAGTGATCATTTAATCAGGGAACTTTTGCCATTATTAACCAGCAGAGTGTAACCACTGTTGACCAAGGGAAGAGTTTATCAGACATGTGTACGCAGTGTGATGATGTATGGGAGTGAAACCTGGTCAGTTAGCATTGAGGATATACATTGCATGGAGAGAAATGATATGAAAATGATATGATGGATATGTAATGTGAGTCTTAAAGACAGGCTTAGTTCTGAGGACCTCAGAGGAAGATTAAATCTGGATAGTAAGGAGAAATGTGTGCAAAACAGGGGATTTATATGGTATGGCCACATTGAAAAGAATGGATGGTAGTTCTTGGGTTAGTACATGTAAAACGGTTAAGGTGGCAGGTCCAGTTCACAAGGGAAAGCCAAGGTAAAAAAATGGGAGGAAGTGATAAAAATGTTCTTGAGAAAAAGCGGGATAAATAAAGACCTAGCCAGAGTTAGGTTAGTTTGTAAGTCAATTTCTTACAGCAGTCGAACACATGCCAGCATGTAAAACGGACGTTAAACCGATAAGAAAAACTGTTCACAGATTTTTGTAAATCCAAATTTGGCAGAAATTTTGAGAACTTAGTGCATCTCACTTTTCAAGTAATCAATTCTCCAGTTCAATAGTTCTCCACCGTTTTTTTGTTGTTTTTTTTACTCATATACCCCTTTTCTCTTTTTCGGGGGTGGGGGGGGGGGGGTCTGGTTATAGTTATTTGACAAAAGAAAAGTTTATTTTATATTATCCTAATTTGTTATTTTTGCCTGTGGACCCCCAGGAATATTACATGAACCCTAGGGGTCATGTAGACTCCAATTGAGAACCTATGCCTAACTTCTTTTTGAACTCGGGAACCTATACGGAATTTCAAACTGAACCCTTATTCTGTAGAGATTCCCAAGTTCGACATAAAGATTCCTAAGTTCGAAAAGAAGCACCTGAAAAAAAATTGGAGGTTACATCGGCCGAAACGTTGGGAAAATAACAACTAAGATGAGAACAGTAGTCCGAATAGTCCAAGTCATTCAAATTATCAATCATCATCTTAAATATATTTCAAAACATAAAATCTAATTGATGTTAAAATCATTGTTGTTTTCTTCTTGATATCCAACATGGGGGACCCGGTCGGCATCCTGCGAAAGTTTGCTCTTTTTATTCCAGGTAACAGAATACAACAAACCAAATACAAGTAAATAAAACAGTCTTCTGGAAAAAGATCAAAAGAATACCTTCACTCCCGGCGCTTAAGACAAACGGAAGTATAACATTGACTCAAGTGTAATATTCTTTAAGTAATCCCTTGAGAAAGCTTTATTCTTCTTAGATAACCGATCTACGTGTGATGTGATTTTATAGTTTCGTAATCTCTTAACATTAAACTTGAGTGTCTTTTAATGTCTTAAACAAGAGTGTTTTATCTCTAACAACGTTCAAGTGCATTATTCAGTTTATGATCTCTTAGATAACAGGTCAATAGATTATGTAAGAGGTCAAATCTCAAACGCGATAAGCACTAAACACTTTCGCTATTCATACTTTCAAAATTGTTCGCTATGCAGTTTATGTACATATTAACGCGTCAACCTTTTAGAAAAACTTGAGATCAACTCGACCAGACACTTGAACCTATTTGAATAATTTTTTTTCAATATAAATAAAGAATTATCTACATTATATTTTTGGTTGCTGTTATGTCCATAATGTTTCAGCCATTGTACTCTCCGGCCCTTTTAGGTGCTTTTTATCACAGTCGACGAGAAAGTTCAAACTTAACCCTTTATCTAATTCCAGTTTCAGATTATCTAATAGCAGCCTAAGATCAATCAAGATTATCGAGCTCAAACTTGAGATACTGCATCATCATATCATCATATTCGGTTTAACACCCTTTTATATGCTTGTATGCTTTGGACGGCTTTAAGAAATTTACTTCCAAAGTAACCTATCTGAAGCCAGGTCTTGATTTACCACTTTTTCCCTCAGGTTCATTTTTATCACTTCCTACCACGTTTTCTTTGGCTTTCTCCTGTTAACTCAAATAAAACGAATATCAAATCAATAAAACGAATATTACTTTTTGAAATTTATTCATTTAAAATTGGGTATCAAATATGAACCAGTTTCCGGGAACTTCGCATCAGCAGCATTCGGGCATGTTACGTAAACACCCAAGAGATGCCGAGGCGATTAGCCAATCAGCTGTCAGCTGGCAGACAACAAATTTTCTAACCAATATTGAAATTGATTAAAGTCAGAAGATTGTAAACATTTTTGAGGGAGGTCTGCGAAGACCATTTATTACTAAATCCTCGTCAGATCGGAGGCCCAGGGCATACGGTTGAGATAGACAATTCTCTGTTTAATCCTAACCCTAATCTGACCTTAACCCTAACCATAATCCTAACCCTAACACGACTATAACCTAACCCTAATCCGACTGATTTAGAAAGACAATGTCAAAAAAGCCCCCCAAAGACACAAAAAAAATTCGTTTTCAGTTTTAAGAAACAAAAAAAACTACTTTTTAACCAGTTAACTGAATACAAAAAGAAATGCAAAAAAAATTAATAAAAATGTATTTTTAACAGTTGTTTAGCATTATTTTGTTAAAAAAAGGAAATAATTTATTAACAGTGATTTCGCTATGTTTTGTTCGTTTTTTTAATATTTGCTATCTTTCTTGAAAATAAAACTGAAGAAATATGACGCAGCAACGTATCAAAGTTATCTTTTGTCAACATTCGCCTTGCCATCTCTCGAGGGTTTACGTAATATGCCCAAACGCTTCCGATGCGAAGTTCCCGGTTTATATTAGATATCGGTATCTAAAATTGTACTGTTTTAATTGACAGGGGAGGGGACATGATTTTATTTGGGAACAATTCATTTTAAAATGTGTAAAGCTGGAATCGTTTACCATAGTGACATCAGATTAATCACAATATTTGCTGATTGGATAATCTCATTTTTTCAAATGTGTGTGAAAGGTGATAACGTACGTACGAACAAGAAATGTCTTAGCATATTATCATATAGATTCAATAAATACTAATCATTTCATAAAAATTGTATAATTCTCCGATTTTTAGTAATTAAATAAGATATAACATTGTTAATTGGTTACTAAGAGTAGTCTACTTGTAGTATCCGAATACTATACATTTTGTGAGGGGATTAATTAAATTAATTGATTAAAAATTCTTTTGCTAAATTATGAAGCACTCTGTTAGTAATGTACTCGATTTTATCCTCTGATGAAGAACAATTATTGTTCTGAAATTTCCGGAAATAAGGAAGAAAGACAAAGCTTTTCTACTGGAGCCCTAAAGTAAACATATCTCTGTTAAAACTTGAATAATATTTTTGTTTGTTGTAATGTTTTTAACTTTTATTATGCTTTATTTAATATATTGAGTTTCCCCTGTTGTATTAGGAGTTTTTTCACTATATGAAAAATTATTTTTTGGGTGCTTCTTTAGAGACGTGGCAGAGGCCGGCGAAAATATGAAAGGGGGAGATAATTCAAACTTGGAGGGGGGGGATTTTTTTTATCGAATTTAAAATGCAAAAAACTTCTGAGGATATGTTCAAATTAAATAGATTTATTGAAATAAATTAAACATTAAATAAATAAATAAATAAATAAAAAGATTAGAGTTAGGGTTAGGGTTACTTCCTCGTCGCTTCTAGTTGCGTATGGGATAAGTCTCATCTCAGCGCCACAGATGCAGGTTTCAGTACTTGAAATAAGTGTAGCAGTCTGAAATAGGACCTATTTCTTATGCGTCCACTGTGGGTAAGTTGGTCTTAAACTAACCAATCGGCTCACAGGGCGTATTGATTTCAGCTAGTCCCTTGCGGACTATTTGCACCCCGGTGGAACGGATCGTCAGAGAGACCCTGGCCGTTAACCTAGAAGGAACTCTTCTTCACCTCTCTCCTGCCCCCTCATCCACTGGATTTCTGAGCACCGCTCCCCGGGCAGTAAAAGAACTTTGTTTCCTTCCACCGGATACCAGTCCTACCTTTTTCTATGCTATACCCCAACGATATAGGATACCCAATAAAGATTTGTTTAATGTTAAAAGAAGCGTTAAGTTTTTCCTCGTATGACTACCGTCTACCGTGCTTATACTTATAGTGAGGCTACAACTAATAGATATAATAGCTATAGAGCTATTATATAAGTATGTGTGCTTGCAAAACATCGATTATTTTGCAATTATCTATAAGTAAAAACAACAGGTTTTCTAAGTTCAAATCGTTTGCGTCCATTTTGTGAGAAATCAGATTTGACACCCCCCAGAATTTGACTTATCTCCCTAGCCTCGAACACGTCTCTAAAGAAACACCAATTTTTCTCATACCCTTGATATTATATTTATAATTTAAATTAACTTCACATGTATATATGATCTTATCACACATACACACACACATAGTTGGAATGACCTACTAGACACCATCCTCGATTGTCTTCGGTCTCTCTGTAAAAGTGTTTGTCAGGAAAACCTGACATAAGGATACTTTACCCTACAAGTAAACCCTGACCAAATATTGAAAATAACAGTATTCGTAGCCCAAATAAAATCAACTCGGTTTGGCTATACACCAGCTTATACAAGGAATGGTGCACCTTCTCCTAGTGAGATTATCTCAAGTAACAACACTTAGCTGGATACTCCACCAGACTAGATGAATTCTTGTCCTGGAATTCGGTAAGACCAAGAGACCAAAAGAAAGATATACTATAACATAATCAACTCGTCAATTGGAGAGAGGAAAATTCATGTTCTTAACTTCTTTACTAACTCAACGCTTGAGAGCTAAAGGAGTACTTAATTGGAACATGCGAATACCTATGTATCTCATATAGAGATCAAGTGTTAGCCCCGGGAAGAGGCCCCTTGATTTCTGAAAACTTCGACTGAAGTAAAAATGAATATATATATATGATTATTTTTATTTACACAGACATGTACAAAATCTGCGACACTGGCATGTCGATGTTATCGATCAACGGCTATTATAAACAAATATGACCTAAGGTTAAGATCGGATTCTAACTCTGCCTGATGAAATCTCAGTTTATAATAGCTGTTGATCGATAACATCGACATGCCAGTGTCGCAGATTTTGTACATGTCTGTGTAAATAAAAATAAGCTCTATTTGATCTTTGAGCACTTTTCATTAACCCGGTTGAAATTCTTTGGATTACTATCCTGTTATTATTATATATATATATATATATATATATATATATATATATATATATATATATATATATACATATATATATATATATATATATATATATATATACACACACACACACACACACACACACAATAACTTGCCTGCACATGGAAATGTTTGTAGAACTAGAACAGAAAAGATGAGTATGGAATTCTACACTTGCGTCAATAACTAAAAATGGTTGGTTCAAGTGGTCATTTATTGACCATTCCTAATTGTCATAGTTTGGACAATGTCCAAGATAATTGTAACTAAAGAGCAGGAAACGCAACGTGAGTGATGATGTTATCATCCCAACTCGTGGCTGGCTTTTAGAAGGTTTACTTATTACTTATAAGAAAATATATCATATTTTAAACCGTTCTGGCAATTGTTGTGCTATTCAATTGCACCACAGATAATTTTCATACTTAAATCAAAACTAATGCCAAGCCAGCCGGACATTCGAAGAAAACTATGGACTGTGATACAATTATGTATAAGGAATCAGGATTTCTCGATATTGAACTAAACAATGTCTAAGTGACGAATAAGGGATTTATTAACTATTTATTGAATTATTAATCTTATATGTAGAATTTGGTATATTCGGACTACTGTTCTCAGTTTGGGCGTTTTTATCACAACGTTTCGGCCGATGTAACCTCCGATCTTCTTCAGGTGTACTTTGTCGAACTCGGGAATCTTTCTGTCGAACTCAGGAATCTAACATATGTGCTGCTTCTTTGAGTCGTCTTACTCTCCACCGTTCTTCTCTATCTATACTTTTTACTTCATCCCATAAGGGTAGATGGTTTCCCTTTTCCTTCTATATGTGGTCAGCCATACCCGACTTTTCGATTTCTCCACGTATTACGGCTTTCCGGTGTATTTCTAGCCTTACCTTTATTGGACGACATGTCTCACCTTTGTATACTTTTCCACACTTACACGGAATCGCATACACACAGTTCTTAGTCATGACTTTTTCCGTAGGGGGTTTGACTCTCACAAGATGCTTTTGGAGAGTTGAGTCGCTCCTGAATACTATCCTGATGTCATATGGATTACATATTCTTTGGATTTTTTTGTTAGGCGACAATGACTTACTAGGCAGACCTAGGATAGAATTCAATACAATATAGAAACCTATAATTATAAATAATAGATAAGTAGTTAGATCAAAAACAAGAATAGGTTTAAGGCTCCTAAAATTCATACTAGAATAGTTCACAAGGACCTGTGGTGCAGTGGATATAGTACTAAGTTTTAAGTTCAAGGTTCAATCCTCAGTGTGGGCGATACGAAGAATTGCGAATTACTGAAGACTTCTTCCCAGTCATGGATGGATCGAGAGCATGCTACTCCCGTGGATTTAATAAAGGGATCTGTTCGAAATTCTGTCCTGAGTTTGACAGAAAAATTCCTGAGTTTGACAAAGTACACCTGAAGAAGGTTGGAATGTTGTGATAAAAACACCCAAGATGAGAACAGTAGTCCGAATATACCAAATTCTACAAATTATCAACCCACATCTCAAAAATTCCGAAACATTAATCTTATAGTTTACTTTTTCACTGAATGGATCAGTGTAATATATTTGTTTCTTATTTTTTATTTGTGATTGAATAAAACTTCCCAAGTTGTTTTATTTACAATAAAAATTTGAATTTAAAAAAATTTTAAAAAGAAAAAAAAATGTGGAACCAACACTTGACATCTTAATAAGATAGATATGTGAGTGCTTATTTAAGGTTTTCACTACTTCTCAAAGGGTAATAAGCAAAGAACAAACTATATAAAGCAAACATAGAATTAACACAGACTCATGGTTATTTCATTTCAATATGTCGTTTCATTTATGAAACTTTGCCAAGTAAAGCATTTATTCAACAGAGTCGAAGCATATATATATATATATATATCTTCTATCTAAAACTGAATGTCTGTATGTTTGTGTGTCTGTGTGTGTGTCTGTGTGTGTGCGTGTTACTTATAGAAAAAAAGTTAGAGAATATAGATAACATCTAAAAGTGTATTCTGATGTAAAATTCACAGAGTAAGTTGATGGGTGTATTGCCGAATCTCTAAACCCACCCCTTAAGGGTCTAGGGTCAGATTTCATCGGGGGGGGGGTCGTTTTCAGTTATTTTTCATTCTATTTTATAGTAATTAGAAAATGCTGAGTCATATTTTGCTTTAATTACATAATACTTTGAGATAATTTTTAATTTTATTTAGCGTTTCTTAGCGTCAATTCTATTTACATGGAGGGGGGTAAGAAACTATGCGAAGGTCCGCCACTAGCCGCCACTCTGTATGTACACAAATACATGTGCATGTACATTTTATAATATCGTATATAAGAAAAGTATTTGGCATTGTCCAGCAAATTATACCTCGAGTACATAAAACAATTTATGGTTTTTAATGAAAATTATTTGTTAGAGGATAGCTAAGGAAGAACGACAACTCACGTTTAAAAACACAATTCAGGTTTGTTTAAAAAAAGGTTAGAGAATATAGATAACCTATAAAAGTGTATTCTTATGTAAAATTCACAGAGTAAGATCATTTATCTTCATCAAATTCTGAAATGGGAGGGGGGCAGAAATTAGGTATAGACTGGGCTATTTGTTCTACTCGGCATTGTTCGAGATCAATAATCATTATTAACATAATTTTTCTTAATACTTTGATTTTACCGATACTTTTGGCAGTTCTGTGAAGACCTCCTTACTAACATTAAAGTATTAAAAGATAAAGGGAGAAAGATAAAGAGACGGTTAGGGGGAGAGAGGGGGGGGGGAGATAGAAGTTTTAACATCAAAATGTTACACATATTATTTAACTTCTATTTTTTTTATGTCCTGAAGCAATAAATGTAAGATTACACTATTACATTTAAAGCAGATGGCTCCGGGGGAAAATGAATTACATTATTATTAGTTTTTAACACATTTAAACAAGAGAAGAATCATATGGGAAAAAGGGAAATAGAGGGTTGAAGGAGGGAGGGAAATAATGGAGACCAGGGAAAGGGAGACGGCTAGAGAAAGAAGGGAGATCGAAGTTTTTATATAAAGATGTTACACACACTCTTTAATTTCTACTACTTTGTTTTTTTTTTATCGCCCCTGGCAACGCCGGGTAGCCCTGCTAATTTATATATAAAGTTGAGAGTAGTGGTAAGAGAAAGGAAGCCCCAAAGTCAGTGTGGGTAAGATGAGGGATAGTGTTAGAGTGGAAGAGAGTTGGCAGTTAAAGATGATTAGTTAGTGACAGTAGTAGAGAAAAGAATGGGGAAAAAGAAAGTAAGGAGGAATATTATGGTGGGTGAAAGGTTAGTTTTGTTCCTTGCTTATTACCCTTATTCCTGTTTATACTCCCGATCCATCGTCAATTTTACCACTGCAAAAAAAAATGATATGAATAAAGATTGAATTTTTTGGTCATTAGAATTCAAATAATCAATATCCCGACACTTGACAATGTTTACATTGAGATATCACTTACAATCAGTCAGTGTCGTATGATAGCGCAGGGGAAGAGGCGCCGACTGTCAGCTTAACGGTTAAGTTTCAATCCCGGCTTGAGGCACTAACTGGTCTAAGTGTACTGAAGAGCTGTGATACAGCGAAACAGTCTGTATGTGGATCACTATATAAAAAGCTCTCTTCTTAGGTAGGGCTTATTTGTAAGGATATCGCCAACTGCCATTAGCTTTAAGGCATAGCTCATTGGGTAAAACTAATTCAAGCTCCCGGCACTTGACAATGTTTACATTGAGATATCACTTACATTCAGTCAGTGTCATATGATAGCGCAGGGTAAGAGGCGCCGACTGTCAATTTCGGCTTGGGGCACTAACTGGTCTAGCCGCACTGAAGAGCTGTGATACAGCGAAACAGTCTGTATGTAGATGACTATATATATATATATATATATATATATATATATATATATATATATATATAACATTTTTTAAATTCTCTTCTTTCTCCAGCTTTTTTGTTCATTTGCTTTTAACACCTGAGGATGGTTCAACGAAGAATCGAAAACGTTGTGAAACCTATGAAACATTTATTATTTTTTTTGATTTTAATACAAAAAAGACCATCAGAAAAATTGAAAAATAAAAAAAGGTATAATTAAACAGACGAGTTCTGTTATTTTTAACAATGTTTGCATAAATGAGAAAATGCTGCCTAAAAACACACACACAATATATATATATATATATATATATATATATATATATATATATATATATATATATAAAAGTTTATGTTAATTAATATTAATTAACATAAACATTGGAGGCATTTTTCACTGTAATTTACTGCATTGATTGCGGACTGGATAACTTTTTCGGTTTTTCAGTTCTTTCAATTTTTTCGCTTTTAGACTATCACTCAATGCCTGGATCTATATTCAGTCAACCTCTTGGACATCTTTCATTGACTATGTTTTAATTTGTATGACGTGGATGGATTTTATAACTTTAACAAATAAGTATGTTTTTGGCTTGATATATTTGATGTGTTATATGTACTTTTATGTATTTTTGTATATATTTTTATATATTTTCAAAGTGTAATTTTATCACCTGCAGTAACGTCACTGCGGTAATGGTCCTCTGAGGAGAAGAATTATCTTTGAAAACTCATGAGTTAAGGACTTTGAGTTACTTTGCCTGAATTTTGAATTATAATAAAATTTGATTCGCACCTTATTTTATTATTTCATTTTATATTATGCTATATATATATAATTATTATTTATAAATAAACATTTATTATCGACAGATATATATTTTTCATGTTCACTAACAATCAACAGTGTGGCTCTTATAACTGAATCTCCGGTCAAATGATTTGAACCCGAGTCACTATTAGTTAACTCCAAGTCAACATTCATATCTATTCGGCTAAATGTGAGAAATTCTATATTTTATTTACGAATATAGTAAATTTCATATTTCTCTCAAAGGGCTCTACTTGAATGGAGCTTTTAATAATCATTTTTAATATTTACTATCCACAGACATATATGTTTTCATACTTGTCATAAACGTCATCATCGAGGACACTCTTTCTTGACGATATTCTTCTAGCCTCAAAGAGTAAATCTGACCTGCAACAACAATTTCAGTCCTGGAAGGGCATGCTGGCACAGTTTGGTCTGCGGTTGAATATCAGGAAGGCAGAATATATAACCATCGATAAAAACGAACGTGACATCATCCAAGTTGACAGACAGGATCTTCCATGAACACACATCTTCCAATATTTCGGTTCAACACTCAGCAATGATAGCAACATCCTCGGCAAAGTTGCTGCACGCATCCATGCGACGTGGCTCGAGTTGTGCATTAGCACCGGCATTCTCTGTGATCTAAAGTCGAAGATCTACTGGACTGTTGTGAGACCCATCGTTTTGTACAGCTCCAAGTGCTTACTGAAAATGAGAAAGGCGGAGTGAAGATTCACTGTTATGGAAACCAAAAGGGTCGCTTGATGTCTGGAATTACACTGCTCAACCACATCTGCAATGAGGATATCTGAAGACGCTAAGGCGTTGCATCTATCGAGAGCAAGATGAGGAAATGGCAGCCTAGATGGTTTGGACATGTGCTGATGGTCAAATATGATACTGTCGCAAAACTTGTTTTTTTTATTAGAAGCCGCCGGAAAGCGATTGAGAGGAAGGCAGATGATGAAATGGGCAGACGCCCTGCACAAAGATTTCTATAAAATCGGCCTTCACCCGGACCAAGCCTATGATCGAGACAAAAATCCATTATTGCAAACCCTGTCATAGCTCAGGATTAATGCACAAGAAAAAGAACAACAATCATTAGTATGCCCATATAATTGTACTGTCAGTCGAACGATTTGAACCATGGACCCGAGCCACTATTAGTTGACTCCAATCCAACATCCTTATCCATTCGATCACCGTGGCAGTCACATTAAATGCGAAAGAAATTTTATTTAGCAAGTCTCAGAAAGTGTTCGATCTGCTAAACAAAAGAATTTACACAATATTGCTTGATTAGAAACTTTTAATATTATATATATATATGTGTGTGTGTGTGTGTGTGTGTGTGGGTGTGTGTGTGTGTGTGTGTGTGTGTGTGTGTGTAAGGTTAGTTGAAGAGAACCACAGCAGAGTACTCGATTATTAAGAAACTTCAAAATTCAAAAATAAGAGCGTAATATTTATTTATACATGTAATACAGAAGATCAGGACAACATCGGTACCGTTGGATTTGAAACCGACGGTACCGATGTTATTCTAATCTTCTGTAATACACACATACACACACACACACAAATATATATATATATATATATATATATATATATATATATATATATATATATATATATAGGCGCCGACAGTCAGCTCAATGGTTGAGTTTCTATCCCGGCTTGAGGCACTAGCTGCTCTAGCCGCATTGAAGAGCTGTGATACAGCGAAACAGTCTGTATATATATATATATATATATATATATATATATATATATATATATATAATAAAAAATGGTACTAATATTCCAACCTAATGGAAAATGAAAAAAGGAAAACAAAAAATATTATTTATTTTATTTCTGTATTCATCGGCGTTTTGCCTTATTTCAAGACTGCCTCAGGATGATTGGTTTGAAGAAATGACACACAAGTACAAATATTTAAAACAGTAGCAGTAGGAGGAGAAAAGCTCTAAAGGCCACTTATGAAAATATAAAGTATGAGCTACAAATAGATGGTAGCAATGGAAGAAATTGAGTTAACTGTGGAAAATGTGTGTGGGGGAGGGGGAATGGTAGCGGTCGGTGTTGATTAAAACCATTAGGGAGGGGGCGTGCGTGATGTAAGCCCAAAAGAGTCGCTTATAAAAAGAAAAATTATGGCTAAAAAAGATGGTAGTAAGAGAAAATAAGTTAACTGTGGAAGGTTTTGGGGGAAAAATTTGTAGCGGTCGAAGTTATTTAAACCATGAGGGAGGAGGACGCGTTCATCATGTTTATTGGGGTCAGATAGTTGATTATCAAAACAGTAGAAAGGAAGAGTTCAATATCAAGGTCGCATAAGGAGATGGTTTAGGCGGGGGTGGGTGAAGAAAATAAGTTATAGCGAGGGGTAAGTTATGTATTAATATTTAATATATATATATTGGCTCTCGAAAGAGGGTGCAGCTGAAACATGTATGCACATATGTAACCAGAAATGTTTGTATAAATAAAAATTTATACTATCTATCTATCTATCTCTCTCTCTCTCACTCTCTCTCTCTCTCTCTCTCTCTCTCTCTATATATATATATATATATATATATATATATATATATATATATATACACACACACACACACACACACACACACACATGCGTATATATGGAAAATGAAAAAAAGGGAAACAAAAATAGTATTTATTTCATGACGTCCTCGGATGATTGACTTGAAAAAAATAGTTGTTAGAATTTTTTAAAATGTGGTTTTGTTCTTTTTTTGAAATAAAACATAGCTGTTGGAAATTGAAATGCGTAAAATGTTTATAAAATTAAACTGGTGTTTTTATTTATTTATATTTATTTTGTTTTTGTGATTTATTCATTTTATTATAGATATTATGTGTAAAGTATGTTGGGAGTGTGGTATAAAATAGCTATCCTGGATCTAAATTCAAGTTTTGTTTGGATGAAATAAGTTTGCTGATTAAAGGAGATAAATTATAGAAGCCACTATGTTGTTGAATTGTGTTAGGGTTTATAATGAGTGCTGCTCCAAAACAAATTCTTATTAGATTTGGAACCGGCATTCTATTATTGAAGTGGGTAACATATCTAATAAAAATCAGGGTTTTTTCTCTATTTTTGTCATCAATAACTTTCTTCTTACAAAATCAATATTTGGTTGTGGTTTATTAGTGGTTTTGTGGGAAATATTAGCATTTTGTTGATAAAAATAACATGTAATTCGTTTTTCCTTCCAGAAAATTCTTTGATCAGGTTGGGATTATTTTCATACAGACGCCATACAGAGTTACTTCCATTTGTTTGAGACAAAAAATAATATTTTGAAAAACTCAAACAGCAGTATAGTTTAAAAAAACAGACTAAAACAAATTGCAAATAAAAACACTACTGGGCAACGTCGGGTCGAAACAGCTAGTGCTATAAGATGAATTCAAGTATGAATTGTTTAACAAACGAGCTGCATTTACTTTCTATATTGTTCGGATGTCACACTTAGATAGCAACATACCTTCATTTACTTTTTATGGATCGGTTTTTAGTGAGTTTCTCAGAATTGCCCGATGCTCTTATAGTATTGATCATTTTGTTCTAACAGCACATAGGTTGCTTCAGAGAATGAATTAATTGTTAACATATGACTTGAGTTGCCAGCTTTAATTGTTAACATTATTTGGAAAACATTTAAAAAGCTGAGTATAGGATTGATTTCATAATATTTTGCTACATTTTTTCTTTGTGAATATGGTCATATGTACTTTTGAGAATGACAAAATATGCCATAAATACAGAAATAGATGAAACTACAAAAATAACACATTACTTTATCAGTGAGGAGTTAATAGCTTCTCTTGTCTGGATATATATATATATATATATATATATATATATATATATATATATATATATATATATATATATATATATATATATATATAACGTTTATGTTTTTGCCTTTTAAGAGAAGTGAGGTCTGATCAACTCTGCTGGGAAGCCATGAAATTAAATACTGTCTTGTTTTTAAATTCCCGAAACAGTTTTTCATGGTAAACAACTGATGATCCCTTAAATAATGTTAGAAGCAAACTAATATAATAACTGTAAAAACTAAATTGACTTACATGAGTGACTTTCCACTGAACGACTTGGGCCTTAAAGGTTTTTTCTTTGTTTTTTGTTTTTTTATGGTTTTTAGTTTTAATGGTTGAGAAACTTCCGAGACTATATATATATATTCCTTTGTAAACATTTCTTTAATAAAATTATATATATATATTTTTCCAACTCACCTATATATATATATATATATATATATATATTTCTTTGTGAACATTTCTTTAATAAAATTATGTCTGTAGGAATTGTTAGTGTACTATGATGTGCTATAAGAGTTATGAATTTTTTTGAGGCAGCTCATGTGTGTCAAAATGGTGCAACTAACTATAAAAACCACAAGATATCAGATTATCAGTTCATTTTGTAACATAAGTATTTGAGATATCTCATGCCTATCTTAAAAATCACAATACTTAAAATATTAGATATTTCAAGGAAATTCAAGGAGATTAATATAACCTATATCTAGACATAGCAACAAAAGAAATAAAATTACTAAATGCAAACCAACGGAAAAGTACTAATGATGTAATAAAATGGTTTGAAGATATTGAGAGAAAAAATAACTACCACTTCATATACTATGATATTATAAGCTTCTATCCAAACATAAACAACGGCACGTTCAATGAAGTTATACATTTGATCAGAACACACAAAAACATAGATCAAGATGATCTTAGAATAATTAGTTATAGAAAAAATCAATTATTTTGAAAACAATATGAAAACAAGCATAGGAAACATTTTGCTCAAACTCATGACTTAATACGTTTCGAATACAAATAGATTACATAAAATATTTAAAAGAAACACTCTAAAACTCAGTTTCTGTTGCACAGATATAAAGTAAATTATAAATGAAAAAACAACAACTTTATAAAGTCTCAGTATGGAGCATAAGATTATTAAGCAAAATGTTTATAAATAGCAGCTTTCACAAGGAATTTATGTTCGTTTTAATTTTGTCAAGCTGAAATTGTATCTAGGGTTGTTTAAAAAAGAAGAGCAAAGAAGCCATTAGGAGAGAGAGAGAGAGAGAGAGAGAGAGAGAGAGAGAGAGAGAGAGAGAGAGAGAGAGAGAGAGAGAGAGAGAGAGAGAGAGAGAGAGAGAGAGACTGGTTGCATAAAAAAAATAGGATTAAAAATATTGATGGCCAAGGTACACATCTTTCTTATCAGAAATTCCTCTGCATTCCATGTTTGAAAAGAATGTGTCCTCTATCGCATCCGATTTAACTGTTTGGTTAACCATTGGTATTGAGAGCTTCATACCCTCCAAGATATTTCAACAAAACCCAAACTTCCAGCAGTGGTACACCCCAGAATGTGCAGCCGCCTCAATTGCTTTCAACGAAATAGATGTTCCAAAACAAAAACTGCCTGTAGGACTGCCAGCAACCACTGCAAAATGATTATTATAGTCCTGAACAGATGTGTGACCTCTATTCCAACGATTATCAATGTATCAGAGGTGATTTTATCAGCATCTGATAAAGCCAAACTTTTTGCAAACGACCCTTTTGTGAACAGGTCCACCTTCCATATGAATTTTTCCCTATGACTGAAAACACTTTGAGCGACATCCATATATTTGTCCGGGATGTTACCAAACTTATCAAGAACCATGATGCCAGCAAAGCAACTGGTCCTAACCCTAGCCCCAACTCCAACACTTTTATCTGATTCACTATCTTCCCACCTGGAGCACATGGAGCAATGAAAAAAAAGTGACTTCTCTCCTTTCATTGCCAACACTCAGATTCTCACTTTGCCCTAATTGAAATGAATGGCCCTTCCCTCGATGAATGGCTCCACCCTGCTTTGCTAAGCTTCTGGGACTGATCTTCACTTCAGACTTGAAATAAAAGACTTACATCAATCCGTTGCTAAGGTCACTGGAAAAATGGTTGGATCATTCTAACGTTCCAGAAAGTATCTAACGCCTGACGCAATCCTCTACCTGTATAAAAGTCAAATACGTCCTTAGTTGGAGTAATGTTGCCACATCTTGGGAGGTGCCACTCAGAGCACCCTTTCTTGCCCTGACAGAGTAAAAAACCGACTTCGAAATCTAGTGGATGATGTCCTCTTCTCTTCTCTATAGCCACTTTCCCACAGAAGAGATGTTACTAGTCTTTCTCTGCTCTATCGTTATTTTCATGGTAGGTGATCGACTGAGCTCCAATCTATGGTTCCCCTCTAGTGAAAAATTCACCCAAAAACGCGTCAAGCTACAACCACTGTCAATAATTTCCTCTGTGTACTTAAAACTTAACAGAGCTTCCCTGAGCAGAGTTTCTTTCCTAGAACTACCGATCTATGGAACACAATACCGGGGGGGGGGGGGTTTGCTTCCCAGTTGAATACAACATAGTCGTTTTCAAGCCCAATGTAAACAAATTCTTGTTGAACCGTCCTCTTAAATAAGCAAATTCTGCCCAATTTCAACCATCGTTACCAATCCTCAACGTGTTGTCTCACCGCCCACCTGATAAACTCATTAACCCTTATCCTTGAGTGGCCTCTTGGCTTTGATAAGTGGTGAATCCTCAGTAAAAAAAAAAAAGACAAGTGAAAAACTAGTGTAAGTTCAGAATGACCCCCCCCCCCCTCCTCCAAAAGAAAATGCCACATAATCTTCTTGACAGATATCTATTTCCAACCAATCGCTGTGGAGACGAATGAAATGATTGGTCTCAACACACGGGACTTCCTCAACCGCCTGGGTCTATGCATGATGCACAACGTCATGAATTGACTTGGCTTCATTGATATTATTCAAGGGAATGCTTTTTTGCCTACCAAGCCAGCTGGACATTCAATGAAACTTCCTAATGTTCCGAATATAGGCTTTTTTAAATTTGACAGTTAAAAAAGGTTATTTAGAATACAACGCCGACAAAGTAAATGTTTACATTAAATTTTCAATTTAAATCTAATATTCATATTTTGTCAAATGTTGAATTATATATTTATTGAATAAATTTTTATCTCTATTCATATAAAGTTAGGTATGTGTTTGTATATTTAGATAACTCCGATTTTTTTGAAATTTTAACAATGGGTATTAGACATCAATTAATAAATATTCCCCAAATTTCAGTTTCTTTGGGGTATTTTAAAGAGTGTTTAGAGAGAAAAATATAGGGAACAACATCCCAATTGAAAATTCAAATATTTCAGATTTGCATTGAATTTGATCCATAGTCATTATACACTAATTAAGCAAGATTCCCTGAATTTCAATTTCTTCTTAAGACCCCTTAAGCTTAAGCCTTAAATTTTAGATATTTTCTAGAGTCAAAATCATTTAATGAATTTTGAGAAAAATTAGAATAAGGATTCTAGACATAAGGTTTAATGTCATTATATCTTGATTTTAATCTTTGTAAGAAAACATCAAAGTGGTGCAAAACTGTTGTATTTGGGGAATTAATTGGACGAGTATTCTTCTAGTTCCCATATATTATTGAAAAATAATTTAAATTATATAAAAACAAACTTACCCAGTTTGGTTTATAGAGTAACCACATCGGAAATAATATTTGTAAGCTTAGTAAAAACTTTATCCAGAACTTAAACATCCCTGTGCTTGATATTGATCGAACTCACTTTCTTTTACATATTGACTCTTACACGGAAAGAAACTCCTGCTTTCTAAACTATTGAACTCTGATGTGGATTACTGTCTGAACTACTCACCAGTGTACTGTAAGTAAAAAACCCACTTTCTCTCATAAACTGGTATTTTGCTCGTCAGTTAAATAGAATCTTTAAATCCCTTTTCCTGCATTAGATCTGTTTTCTCTTCTGTATTTTTATGTAAATAAATAATTGTATTTACACTTTTAACTTGGTTGTTTCGTGTTGTTTCTCACTTGTTTATTTGCTACTTTTTCTTTAATACCTGGTGTCTTGACCTGAAGCCCTTTTATTATTTGTCCTCGAACCACATCCGGATTTTATCTTTTTTTAAATTATTATTGTTGCGTGTAAGCTTCTTTAGTCCCAACGAAAGTGGAGCGTAACACCAGTCAAGACAATGCTGACTTGGCAAGAGAAGCGTGTGCCTGAGTGTCGACTATAAAGAAAGCACTGAACAAACATCATCAAGAGTCAACTACTTACTCCTTATGAAAGGCAAGAAACTCCTCAACAACGTCAAACACCCAGACGAGACAAGGGTGCTCTGGTTCTTCTCAGGGCTAGTTGCACACAGTGAAGAACAACAGGTGGCTAGTCTACCGTCCAGACTAAGTCCTGTGTATAATGAATATCAAGTTCCTTCAAACTGTGATGGTCTTTAGGTGTGTTTCCAGCGATAGTCATGTTATGCCACCAACATCTGGGAAAATGGACTCAGACTCAATTAAGATAGCTATATTGAGTTGCTGTCAACTGTTGTCAAGCGCTGGGTGGAGAGGGTGGCTGCAGGAAGACTATACGTGTCACAGCAGGACACAGCTCTGTGTGACACCTCCAGGAAAACCCAGATGTGGCTGTTTGAGAACTTGCATGACTTCATCAGTCTCATCTTGCTCCATAACTCACCTGATAGCAACCCCATGGACTATCATGTGTGGGGCACAGTTGAGAAAGACATCAACCATACTAGCTGCAACAAGAAGGATGAGCTGATTGCCAGGAACAAACTGGTGCTAAGGCATCTATCAAGGGACACCATAAAGGCCGTATTCTCCAGGTTCAGATCTTGCGTGAACTGTATCTGTAAAAGATCCTCTAATAAGAGCACTTTTAATTTCGAGAATACATTAATTATTGGCTAAGATATGACGTTTTTCTTTCCTTTCGCAAAAGAGTCAAATTAGTCTCAAACAACCTGTATTTGCTATCAAGTTGTAATGAATTGGGAAGGCCAATGAAAACATGCTAGGGATAGATTTGAGAGAAAGGGGGATAAATAAAGACCTGGCCAGAGATAGGTTAGTTTGGGAGTCAATTTTTAAAAGCCATCCAACACATATCAGCCAGACACGTCCTAAGATGGAGTACTGCTGCCACATCTGAGGAGGTGTTGCTTAAAACACTCTTTCCAATTTTCACAGAGTACAACATCGACTTTAAAATCTAGTGGGGGATAATCCCTTCTCTTCCCTATCGTTGGGTGGGGGAGTGTAACTTGGTGGTCTGCACTGTGGGAACGCCTTTAGAAGAGCTGTTAAACCAGTAAACTAGCCCCCTGAGAAACAATAGGCACATCCTCTTCAATGAAGGTGTTAATCTTGTCTGTAGGTTTGACGGATCTTAGGCGGTATCATTAGTCATCATTAATTCTCTCCAGAGAATTAATTATTTGGGCTGGGAGAACCGTCGTCTTTCTGAAATTGAACACTGTATAATAGAAGCGAACATTTTTATACATAAAACATATATGTAAATTATTTCTTTGAGCTTCCGAAAAGAACAATTAAAAACTCGAGAGTCGGCTAGAGTTAGTTTACATACACACGACAGGCACAAAGTCGAAAATCCCAACTCGTCGTGTACAAAAGCAAAACACCAACTACTTAAAAATCTCCCTCGCTGTGATAAAAACGTGAGGGAGGGGGAGAGAGAGAGAGAGAGAGAGAGAGAAAGAGAGAGAATGAAAGGTTTGAAAGAGAAGGAAAGAGACACAATAGGCATGAAAAAGAAAGAGAGATTGAGTGAAAGTCACTGGCAGTATTCTCAGCTCAACATATCAAAAAGAAAGAAAAACAGAGAGATGACTAGTGACTGTTGTTCTCAATTCAAAAGTCCTGGCAACAGGTGAGAAGTTCATTGGGGTCAGCCTTCCTGACCTTTCAGTTAACTTTGAGCTCACGATTACATAAACATTTGTCAAATTAAACCATGACCAAATCTAATTGACTACACACACTTCACACTGACTGCTGTACTGACATTTTGATTTAATCAACACATTGTCGATTTTACGTGTTTCCCTGCGAGTACATGGAAAATCAAGCTCAAGGCTTTTATATGTGAGGAACTACAGCTCCCCTAAAAGAGTCACTATCGTTGTGCCATACTAGTTCCTCCTTGTAAAACATCAACAGCACGAACTCGTCTTTCTACTACAATGGAAGAAGACTTTCCCTTTTTTCCTCCATGTACCAAATGTCAGATCGAATTTCCATGGACGGAGCTATTTTGCAAGGGCTTCCCGTCTGTGGAACAAATCACTGATGGACTGTTTCCGTGCAGATTACAACATAGTCGTATTCAAATCCAATATCAACAAATACTTCTCATGAACCGTCCCATGAGTAATCAAACTTACTTCATTCCATTGATAGTACTCCAATTGTGTTCTTCATCTTTCGGCTGCCAATCGTTCCATCCTATTAACCCTTATCCTCAAGTGACACTTGGCCTTGATAAGTGGTGATACAATAGTAAAAAAAAGAATGATGATGATGATGATGATGATGATGATGATGATGATGACGATTAGTGCAACCATTCACTCCCAGATTTTGATTTTTATTAAAAAAAACTTGTTTTTGATTAAAATCCTTACAAGTTCAAACTGATGTTTAAATTTTAGGTTTACTGTATTGAACAACATTATTTTTTTTTATTATTCAAGTTGTTATCTGAAACGGTTCCGTCACATTAGGTTTGACATATTGTCCTCCAGTCCAGTACTCTATCCAAAGTGGGTCATGACTAAAGACAATTTACATTCTTCTCGTAGTATTCAAACGTATATCCCTGTCATGTTTAGGTGGAGACAGTCACAGTTTGACATGTCTGTCCCTGAATCCCATTACGTTTACTAAGTTGCCCCGTTTTACACTTAAACTTTACATAGAATTTATTTATCTAATATATATATATTAAATGTATACATACATAAAAGTAATCCATGGACACATTTTTCTGGCTCACAGCCGTCATCAGCATGGCTAACTTACATAGTCCATAGTCCAGTATTCTACCACTGGGCCAAGACACTCTGTGTAGAAATATGTACGATTTTTATCACCCAAGTATGTAATGATTTCTATGTAATTATTTTTATAGGTGATTTTCAGCTCATTGTTATTGAGCTTACTTTTATTTTTAATTGTTTCGCTTCCTAAGTGATGAAGATGCAGAAAAACTGCATTATTAGCCTTTGAAATGAGAACGACTAATAATGCAGTTTTTCTGCATCTTAATCACTTAGAAAGTGAAACAATTAAAAATAATAGTAAGCTCAATAACAACGAGCTGAAATCACCTCTAAAAATAATTACATAGAAATCATTATATATATATATATATATATATATATATATATATATATATATATATATATATAATTATTTTTATTCATACAGACATGTACATAATCAGCGACACTGGCATGTTGATGTTATCATTAGAAACTGAGATCTCATCAGGCGGAAAGAAAATCTGATCCTTCCCTCAGAACATATTTGGAAAGATGGAAAGGTTCTTTCCAAATATGTTCTGAAAGAAGGATAAGATTTTCTTTCCGCCTGATGAGATCTCAGTTTCTAACAGCTGTTGATCGAACATCGACATACCAGTGTCACGGATTATGCACATGTTTGTATAAATAAAAAATAATTATATAAAAGCTGTATTTTATAAGCCCGGTTGAAATTCTTTAGATTTTTATCCTGTGGATGTTTACTTTAGCTGGATTACTATATATATATATATATATATATATATATATATATATATATATATATATATATATATATCATCTTTTTCTTTTAAATTTCATGCATCTTTTAAAAACAAATAACACGCCTTTTTTTATTATTAAGACTCTTAAATAGTTGCGGCCTCCAAGTGAAAATGGATTTTAGAGTTAGTATATAATAGTTTGCGTGACTGAGAGAGATAAAAATTGAAAACTGTCAGAGTTATAGGGTTGAAAATTATGGTAAGTATTTCATTAACTTTAGAATCTATTACCTAAATTGTGGTTAAAAGAATACATGTTAGCATTCCAATCTTTGTTTGGTTGAAAAATGTTATGTGATGTCGCAACACATAAAATACATAATTGGTTAAACAATTATTCATTTAAGTACCTTTCAATTTATGAGAAAACTGTTTTCAGGTTTCATAAGAATTAAAATTGAATGAAAAATATACAATTACTAGTGTACACTCTTCATAAAAAATGACGAAAAGAAAAAAATTATGCTTCGCCGGTGTTTTCACTAATATTCATTTACTATCATAGAATTACGTCAGTAATTTAACTTTTCATATATAAATTATTATTATCATTTCTGATGACCGAAAGAAAGAAAAAAAACACTGATCATTGACTTTTTATTTAGAGTGAAAGATTTTTTTTCCAAATTCATTTCAACCGGTGAGGGTTGTCTGACTTGCTATTTACTTTCCAATGTAAGTCTTTCTAATACTTTTTAAAAATGTTAATAAGATAGGACTGAACTATTGCAACTTGAAAAAAAAAACTAGTCATCTCTGATGACCTAAAGAAAAAAAACACACCTACCTTGACATTGCTTTTTAAAATTTTCTTCCTTTGATTATTGGGAGGTGGGGGTGGGGGCTGGTAATATATAAAATAAAATGACGCCAGTTGTAAAAAAATATCAAAGACGTAAGTCAATGGTTAAAAATGAAATTGTAAGAGAATAATCGGTGCTCAAAATAAGAAAGAAAGCAAACGTCGTAAACTGGAAAGTTTAAAAAAAACAAAAAAAACAACATATAAATTGGTATAGAAAGCAGAAAGGGGGAAAAAGACAGAAAACGTTATGGAAATAGCTTTGCATTATAGGATGGACGAATATATATTTACAAATAGATACACATTGCTCTTTATTATAGAGTGGAGGATTTGATAAAACTAGTTAATTCTGCCAATCCTCGGCAGTATGGTATAAAAAGTATAATGATGTTTATTATGTATTATTTGGATTATTTAGACTACTGTTTTCATCTTGGATGTTATTCTCACAATGTTTCGACCGATGTAACCTCCGACCTTCTTCAGGTGCATTTTGTCGAAATCAGGAATCTGTACGGAATTTCGAACGTAACTTTTTATTTAATCTATGAGGGTAGCTTGCCTTCGCTCCATCAGCCATGCCCGGGTAGAAATCTTAAGTAATTTGTAATTGCAGTATCGCTCACACTGAGGATTGAACCTTCAACTTCCAGAAAACTGTCACTTAGAACTAATTATTACTTAGCACTTATATCTGTTACGCCACAGGTCTGCTAGGTTAAATCCTCAGCACAGGCGATACTAAGAATACAATTACGAATTACTTAAGACTTCTATGCAGTCATGATGGAATGAGAGCAAGCTTCTTCTGTGAATTAAATAAAGGTTCCGTTGTCAGATAACCTAAATTGGAACGAATACATTGAAGACATTGCCAGGGATGCTGCAAAGAAGGTGGGCTCCCTCTACCGTACTAGTAAACTCCTCACACCTGACATTATCCTGTATCTCTACAAAGCCACCATCCACCCATGCATGGAATATTGTTGCCACATCTGGGCTGGGGCATCATCCACTAGCCTCTCCCTCTTAGACAAAATCCACAAAAAAGTTGCTAATCTAATAGGTCCCTCACTATCCACCAAACTCCAGCCCCTGTCGCTGCTATGCTGCTTCCTTGTGCTTGTTTTACAAATACTTCAATGGATTGTGCTCTGATGAGCTTGCTGTTCTGGTACCCCACGACGTAAATTCACTAGACCAACCCGACAATCAGCTAAATCCCATCCATTCACTGTGGAGGTCCCCAGATGCCGGAGAGCCTTCTACTCCAAAAGCTTCTTTCCTCGTGCTGCTGGACTCTGGAACTCCCTCCCTGCTCCCTGATGGTACTGACATGCAGATATTTAAAATTAATGTAAACAGACATCTCGCTGCACAGCTCCCAATTTAGGTTGACCCCCCAAAAAAACTTTCACCCTTTTTCTCAGTAGCCCCTTACGTCTACAGTAACGTCCTGTCTTGTTTGGGGTGAATTATGTTAAAATAAAAATTCCATACAGATTCCCGAGTTTGACACAATACACTACAAGAAAGTCGGAGGTTACATCAGATGAGAACAGTAGTCTGAATAATACAAATAATACAAATTATCAATACTTATCTAAAAAGTTCCGAAACATGACTTCTATTATATTGCTCATAGGGGTTGCAAAGATTTAATAGCACTATAATAAAAAATTTCAAAAATGTTTCTTCTCATATACATTTGTTTGATCAGTAAATAAATGTAGCTTCAAGAATTGCTATTTTTCTAAAGCTTAAAATGTTTCTTTTGGTTGAAATGTTCTCTACCTATAGCCTAAGGATGTTTTAAGTGTGGGTATTTATTTATCCATTTTTTAGAAATGGGTAAATAAATAGCCGCACCATTAATATTAAGCATGTTTGCACAGTATGATGATGTACAGAAGTGAAACCTAGCCAGTGAGGGCTGAGGATATGTGTTACATTGCAAGAAATTATATGAGAATAATATGATAGATGTGTAATGTGAGTCTTAAAGACAGACTTAGATCTGATGACCCCAGTAGAGGATTAAATCTTGACAGATGTATGCATAACAGGAGATTTCATTGGTTTACTCGCATTGAAAGAATGTATCATGCTATTTTCTGACTTTGTTATGGGAACTCTATCTCATCCAAATATTGAATAAAGTCAATTCTTGGTCAGCAATAATACTTTTTGTCCTGAAATAAAATTCTAATTTACTTTTTAACATATATAAGTTGAAATTGTGTACATAATTTATATCCGTCGCCATCAGTTTTTTTAGCTAGTAAGTTTTAAACATTTTATTTTGCTTCTAAATTTGTTAGATTGCATTAAAACTTAACTTATTTTGTGTGTAAAAAAGTTTTGAAAGAATAAAAATATTTAATGTTAGAACTCCCCCTCCCCCAATGAATTAAAGTTACATTCTCTCCACTTTAAAAAATAAATTTTAATAAATACATCAGTCGAAACGTTGTAAAGAAAATAATAACCAAGATGAGAATAGTAGTCCGAATAATCTTAATAATCCAAATAATCAATCCTCATCGAAAAAATTCTGAAACATAAATAATTTTTATATGAGATTATTTTCCAGTCTTTCTTCTTTATAATACAGCAAAATTATGTTGAATTATTTTTATTTTACAAGTTTTTAGCTTCATTTTTTTTATGAAGGTTAAAAAACGTACAGAATTTTGGTCATACCTAAATACCGTCTTATACGATCATGGCCCAGGAGGGTCGCTCAGTGTTGTATTCTAGGTGACCCAGCACTAAATATGAACTTATTTTGCAATGATAGCCAAAGTTTGAGTTTTGGCCTCTGGAAAAATTGTGGCCTTCGTGGCTACTAAGTATAGTTTGGTGCCATGAGGATTGCATGCCTTCTAACTAGTTGCTATCTCAATAGCTCTGTGCCTAGTCTGTATCTACAAAACTTTGATATTGATGCCGCTGGTCTGGAACTTTGGTAAGTGGCTGGTCGGCATTTCTTCTCTGCTTTTGTTCAAGAAAGCATTGTCTTAATCCAAAGACTGGCCCTTTGGTTGTGCTGTCTGGCAGGCTGTGAGTCTGCGAGTTGAAAAAAAATGGCTGCATATAAAACTGACAAAGACATTATTGTTTTTAAAAAATACATATACTTTATTTTATTTAACTAACACTGTGGTTTCATTACATTAGGCTGTGAACGAACCCCTATATCTTTTAACCCATCTGTTCGGTGTGGATGCCCAATCGCGACTAATTTTCTCTAACTCAAAAATATTTGTTATATAACCCCCTTCCTCATTCCAACCTGCAACCCATAAGCAAGTTGAGAGTGACTCATGTTTAACCGTTGAAATTTTTCACAGCAAAATAACGATTACTGTCACAAGACAGCCTGATGACACCATCTCCTGATCATGTTCTGTATGCATTCACTGCACAGGCCATGATCGTCTGCTCGTTGTGCCGGTCCAAAGTTGTTCCTCAATTCCGACACCAGTTGCAGTGTCAATTTGATCTCAGTCAGTGTTGCAACAGAAGACTTCTTCCTTCAAATAAAATTTCAACTCCTGTTTAAAACAATTAACAAAGTTTTATTGTTTTGAAGGTTACAAGGATGTTCGTTTTCTTCCCTTGAATAAGAAACTTGCAAATGAGCAATTTTAGTTCAACTAAATCAAAACAAAAAGTCCAATGGCTTAGAGAGCACAAGATCCCATCTTGCTTAGAGTGGCACACAGACCCAACTCTACTGTCAGATCCCAGAAAACCAAACTGATTATGTGATACAAAGAGGGCCAAGTCTGACGGACCACCCCTGCCCATCTCCTGGAATATATGTATTTTCAACCAGAAACTCCAGTCTTTTACTCAGTCATCCCCATTGACCACCCTAAAACTGACCACTTGAGATAATGACCGGCCTTATCTATGAACACACAAAAATCTACTGCCCAGGGTTTCTGTATCTGGATAGTCATTACATCTGGAAGTCCCTGAATGAGTCATAACCACAGAAGGGAACCTCTTATCTGCATGAACATTATTTTTTCAGAGTCTTCATCTCTCAGCATAAACCCGGCTTCTTTTCTCTTAAACAAACATCTTTTACTTGCAGCAAGTCCGTTATTCGCATGCACCTCAAACATGCAACCTAGTGCATGTTTACAACAGTCGTTGATACACCACTTTCTCATAGTCTCGCAAATGTATTAGAATCGTATTTACAATTATTTACTGTAGTTACTGAGAGTTGTTATCTCAAGAAGCAGTGACAGGCAATTTAAGACCAACAATCAATGTTATCCAAAATATGGGGGCAATACAATCCAAATAGAGGAGATATTCCAACGGTCCCTAGTGGGAAGAGTTCAATTATACTGTATTCAGCTCAGGAAGACAAGAGAAAGTGAAATAGATGACTGGTATGTTAAGCCATTGCCTTTCCTCCCCTTCTCTTTTATTTGCTTTCCTTTCGTTTCCCTTCATGTACAAGTGGAAAGAAGGAATACATATAACAATAGTCGACAACTACATTCGCAAGAATCAGGGGCAAACAAAAAAGAAATAAAAACGTGAAGTCGAAAGCGAAAGTATTAATTGTGATTGCTGGACCAATGAGAACGCTTCTTGTGCGATTTAACTAAATCAAGTCTGGATCCTCTCAAGTGAAATAAAAGAAACAAATCGTTGTCCAGAACAGAGATTTATACCAACACTCCAATGTTATGACTACAGGATGCTGGACATAGGAAGTTTCAAAGAACAATAATGCAATTACTACCGAAGTTAGTATGAATGCACACCCACAGACTTTGAAATTAACATAGTAGTGAACATTAAAAAATATCTTACGTTTTTTGCAACACAATAACATTTTCTTTGTTTAATGTCTTTTCTACATCAGACGTGGGTTGCCCGTGGCCATGGCAGCAACAAGTGATTTTCCATATAAAACTATTATTTATGTTGATTTTGTCATTACTTGAAGTCATCTTTGATTGAGTCATTCCAAGTCTTTCTCAGCCTGCTTTTTGCTCGCTTACCCTCAATTGAGATGTGTGTACATCTGTTTACTCAACTAGAACTCTGTTCGACATGTCCATACAACACGCAGGCAGTTGCAACGCAGAGCCGACTCCAGTCTGTGCTCCTTCAGCCTCAATAGAAATGGAGTCAGAATTAACTCTGTCATCAAGACGCGCATCACAAATCAACCAAAGCATAGTCATGTCATTTCTCCGCATCCTCAGAAAGACCAAGCTAATGAGAGACCAGCATTCACTCGCATGTTTCATTCATTTTGAGTATGTGCCATTGTAGATAATAATTTCTATTTCAGTCATGTAAATTATTCAGAGTGAAATGGGTTTTGGTATTACTTTCAAATAACTAAAAAAAAAACAATGCAGAGAAGCGGTTTTGAAATCAGTAGTAGTAGTAGTAGTAGTAGTTACTACTACAATAACAACAACAACAGCAGCCGTAGAATAACGATGTCTATAATATTTGCTTGACTTGAATGCTTGGTACTGATTGAAGCAAATACTCAATTTCGATTGGTTCTCTATATCGGGATTTAACCATTCAGAAACAATCTTTCCTGGAGCCGTGCACCTGTTCTCAGTTCTTATATAAAGAATTCCATTTGCGCTTTCCGATCAGTTGGTTGGCGAGAAAACCAAGTTACCCAATGAACTCACGTCACTTAGAATAATGAAAACTTTTTTCTTTGAGCGCAAACGAAACCCGTCTTTAGCCTCTGGCTATTGGCGACAATATGTGGACTTACTTTTCTAAGATTTTGGCACAGACTTACTTCCAAATAATAACAATATGAACTCTGCCAGCATTACTAACGAACTCTTATTCCTATCTACGTATGTACAAACTTTTGAATAACATCCTCCTCTTATGGGCTCTTAATACCATTTTCCTCATCCAGACCCATAGACTTATAATCACCTTTTTCTCGTCCAGATTTATGGACTTATAATAACATTTTCTTAATCTTGACTCAAGAACTTTTAATATCAACTTTCTCCGTCACATCATATGAACATCTAACATCTTTTAAATTTAAATCATATTTTTTTTTTCAAATGTTGAATTATCTATTCATTGAATAAATTTAATTTCTCATTTTATATTAAATTTTTTATTTAGACTTTATATTAAAGTGTTTACTTTATTATATAAATATAATCTAAAATGATCATGCACTTCTTGGGAGGAAGTGATAAAATTGGACTTGAGATATGTTACTTTGGAAGTCAACTTCTGAAAGCCAGCATGTAAAACGGACGTTAAACCTAATATGATGATATAATCTAAAATGATAATCCACTTCCTGACCAAAAAGCGTTATTGATCACCCAGTTCTTGATCACATAGCGTAGGACAGAACGAGTAATTATTTTTACGTTTCCAAAATGGCTGCCATTTTATATTTTTGTATTATAACCTCGGACTTAGGGTTAGTGCTGGGTTTCAAACAATCTCTGTAGTACAAATGAACCGGTTATAATCTAGGTCCCAGATCTGTAAATTACTAAATAAACTATGTTTGTCTTTAAATCTTTTTAGCAGAACTCCCACCTTCTGTATTTTTTAGCAGTAAAAACAGGAGGACCCTTAAAAAAACACAACAAAAATACATACTCTTTATTAATCCCAACATTAACCCTAAGTCGTCCAGGATCAAAATACGAAAATTAAACAACTAAAATATACTAGTAATTCAGATAAAAAAAAGATGGCGTCCGTTTTGGAAATACAAAAACATGGTTACTCGTTCTGTCATATACTATGTAGTCAGGAACTGGGTGATTATTTCACATTAAATTTATATAGCAAAGTGAACCCCACTATAAAAACTAAAATATTTTATTTATTTAAAAATATCTTTTGCATATAGTTTCAGGTGTTGACGTGTAATGGCAAAAAAAAAAAAATAGAATCTCATTTTTATTTTCCCGTTGACAGCATGGAGGCGGGGACAAAGAATAAAACTTTACTGAAAAAAACATCAAAACTTTTAACGTGAGTTGAGTAGTATTACCGGTTGGATTTCAACAAAAATGTCAGTATAGAAAAAGTGGCGTTTAATTTTGCTATAATAATACCATTTTATGTGATTTTTTCTTTTCTTTTTGTTCACACGTCAATCGATAGGAAATTCACAGATAAAGGTAACATTAAGTAACAATAAAAAAAAAACCTAATTGGTAGTAATTGGTGCTAAAAAATAAATATTTACATGTAGTTTGGGCAAGCTTTAACAGTCTATAACTCTGGCTGTGATTAGTGTCGTTTTATGACCCGGCCACCGAGTTAAGTAGCTGCTCCTGCTTATGTTTCTAACTACTGCGCTCGGTTGCACCCATCGCCTCTGTCCATGTTGCTTCGACCCTGCTCTTGATGCTTTTAATGACTTCGTACAGCTGGCGATTTGTTCCTGCTTGTCCTCCATCCGTCAACTTAACTAGGCCATAAAGCGAGCACAGCAGCACCCTAACACTCACCGATTCATGACAAAACACTGGCATTCCATTAGTCCATCCCAGGACAAACATTGTCCTTTTCAGGACAAATCACTCTCGACAAATTGTGCGATTCTACTTGTCCTTCTCAGAAAAAGGCTTTCACTACAAATATAATATTCTACCTGTCCTTTTCAGGACAAATCACTCACGACAAATTGTGCAATTCTACTTGTCCTTTTCAGGAAAGGCCAATTGCTATAAATTGTACGATTCTACTTGTCCTTTTCAGAACTTACCTACTACACTTTCAATGCGTTACCCGTCAGTTCCAGGACAACCTTTTTAATCTGACCAGCAGTCACCCAACCTTGATGTGACGTTCACACTCGACCAGCATCGATCGACCAGACTCACCATTTCTCTAACTTCAGAGTTTCGACCACTAACTTTGGAGAACAGCCCGACCAGACACTCCTCGTAAACCCTTATTGTGACGCCGGCAACCGAAACAACCCTTCTTCATGTACATCTTTACGGTCTCATAAACCAGTTATTTGTTGTGTACGAATTTAACTTCAGTGTGTGTCATCTTCTTTTTTTTTTGTCATCGACGTATTTGTCTTGTGTCTCTGACAATTTGTAAGACCGATCACCATCATCGACCGCTTCAACAATACTACTACTGTACTTTAACGCACCCACTAGCGATGTTTAGTATTTTATGTGGTTCAATTGTCCTATACGAACCGATGGATGTAATATCTCGCTTGGTTGAATCTCTATATTGATAAAATTATGTTACCATTCCTCGTGTGTTTCTCGCATCTACGTGACTTATACATTTTTAAAAATTTACTCGCAATTGATTATTTATTGAAATAAAAAATGCAAAAGTAAAAGAAGTACTAACACGAAAATTTTAAATATCCTATCAAAAATAATTTATTCACGAAATGAAATCTACCAGGATGCATTTCTGTTTCTTCGTAATAAAGCAAGCCATTTTAATCTTTAAAAGGGCATTTATATGAGAACTAACAAAACGAAAAAGGGGTGAAAAAACAAATGTGCAACAAATAAATGGTACCAAAGGCAAAATAAGTTACTCTTTTACCTACCTGAATACGTTTATTTGTGTTCTAACTTATTTTAAAGCGTTTTTTAGTTCGATTTAAAACTAGTGTCTTGACGTCACATGATCAAATGGGGCGATTTTGTGTTTTCAATTTTAACATAGCGTCGAGACACTAGTTTTAAATCGAACTAAAAAAAACATGTTAAAATAAGTTGAAACAAAAATAAACTTATCCAGGTAGGTAGAAGAGTAACTTATTTTGCCTTTGGTAACATTTATTTATTGCACATTTGTTTGTTGTTTTTTTTTGTTTTTTTTCCACCTCTTTTTCGTTCTGTTAGTTGTCGTTACAAATGCCAAAAAAAAAATTAATTCGTGACCCTTCAAAATTTTAAAGGAATTTGGAAGCATTTAAACTATCGAATGGAACTTTTTAAATCCTATTTGAAAAATATCGACAAAAGGAAAACGGTATAGTTAAAAAAAATAAACGAAACAAAAATGAAAGCAAAAAAGAAACTCTCGAGCAACGCCGGGTGAAGGACTAGTGTTGGATAAGATCGATTTCGTCTGAACTAGTACTTTGCGGCCTGAAATTTACTTTTTAAAGTATATAAAAATTAATTTTTATTCAATTTTCTTTTCGATAATATTCTTTTCAATTATCGTTTTAAATTAATTACATTGCGCTAAAACTCGTGTGTGTGTGTGTAAATAGTAAGTTAAAAAATCTTTTTATTGTGTGTGCAAGAAAAAACATGGCCGCCAGCGATTAAAATATTGAATTACAGTTAAACTTACAATACTTAGAAAAATAAATTTGGATTTTATTCTAGGGCAAGAAATACAATTTAAGACCAACAATCAATTTTATCCCAAGTGTGGGCAAAAACCAAGCGTCACCCAGGGTTTTTTTTTATCCCGTCTAATAAACCGGTATCGTCCGGGCCTTTGGGTCGGGATTTACGTCGGTCTATTGGGGGGGGGGGGGTCCTGTGCAGTTCTAGGAGGTGCACTCTCCCAGGCTTTGCCTCCCCTCTTTGGGGAGGAGTAAGTTTATTGCTTACTGTTTGAGGCGCCCCTACCGGGGAATGCCGACGGGGCTGCCCAGGCAATTTTTTAAACAGCCAGAATGCTCAAATTCTCGAGCACTGGTTCTTTCCTGACCTTGTGTCACATCTTGCCTTGTGGGAGGAAGATAAATAGAACCAAGCGAAAATCTTTTTTCTTTTTTTTTAATTTTCCCGGCTTCTTAGTGATAATCTCGGGTCTGCTCGTCTGCATGAAGTTTGTTCGTTTTTAAATTAAGTCACGAAAAGCTACATGTGCATAAAGTTTTAAGGAGCCTGACTGACGTCTCTATTTATTTGCTTCCTCATAAGGGCAATGTTAGATACAAGGTCAGTTTTAAGGAGCACTCTAAAGTAGAAACAAAACTAAATGTTTAAGAATTATTGATATGGAGATTGATAATTTGCATTATTTGGATTATTCAGACCACAATTCTCATCTTGGTTGTTATTTTCACGTTTCACGAAGTTTGAAAAGATGAATTAAACCTGAAGAAGGTTGAAGGTTACATCGGCTGAGATGCTGTGAATATAACCAAGATGAGAATGGTGGCCCGAATAGTCCAAACACTACAAACATACCTGTATAGTCTCGTCGACACGAATGAGGTAGCAGATAATACACCCCCTCTCATCCAAAAGGAGAAGGTAATGCCTGGGAGGATGGCTTCCTCGGACCAAACAGATAGTACATTTTGATCCTAGCCAAAATGCAGGCAAAATCCGGACTCATAAGCACCATATTCATGCTGGTACCGACCCTTCAAACATATCAGCGTGGAGTATAATTCTGTTCGGCTCCAGTAAACTATTCTTCCAGGTATTACCTTCTCCTTTCGAAGGGGGGAATTGTTTTTTTGCCGATTGCCTGAGGCGCCCCATAACGGGTTTGATCTATGCAACTTTTGCAACGATCCAAAATGCCACCATTTTAGGGGTCACCCGAATATCTGACGTTAAACTAACCTCGTGTATGGCCTTGCTACACAGGTAAATAAACACTAAACAGATACTACACTGTGATACTTTTCAAAAAGCCATTAAAACTTCCGATTCACGTCAAAACGAACTTCGTAAAAGGTAATATTTCTACATCGGAATATTATTAAAATAAATTGAGATTGGCACACAATGTTTGTGGATATTGGAATAACTTAGTTGTTTGTTTTTTTTCAATCAAACGTGTAAGAGTGTAAAAAAAAAAACAATTCAAAAGAAAACGCTATGACCGCACGCCAAGAGGAACTCGCCTTTTTTTCAACGAAGGGCAATATGAGTACACTCCAGTCATCAATATTTCCGTTACTTTTTTTGTGTAAATCACAAGTGGTGTTCTTTAAATATAACACGTAATTTTTCCCAGTATTTACACATGTGAATTTCCATTTATCTACTTTTCTTCGTAACCTTTACTTACATTTAGAGTAAAAATATAGCAAGAAGAAGACAAGGGTCTTTCGAAGAAACGAGAAAGAGGAAGAGGTTGCCTAAGAAAGCAGACTCCCGGATTGCGTGGTGGCCTTCACGTGAAATCTGAAGGTCAGCAAAAAGATTCTTCTTCGTCTTTTCATTCGGCTGCAGCATGGCGGCGACGAACGTGCTCGTAAGTTATCTCAGGACGCTTATTTTCCCGGTTTTTCCACATTTTAATTTAACTACATCTACTATTATCTTTCTCGGCGATTAGAATAAGCTCGATTGAGTTTATTTTTTCTATTTTCGCTTATCTTTATCGTCTGATATACTTATCAACATATCTTTTACTTCAATACTATAGCAGTCGTTTTTGCCTTTTTTTCCTTCTATTTAAATTTATTTTTCACGTTTTTCTTCTAATTAGTAATTATTTATTATTTTAAACAGTGTATTTAAAGTCAAAATGGTTAATATTTTGGTTATTTATTTTAAATAATTATTATTTAAAAAAAAAATGACTAAACTACTGCTCCTTCACATTATATTCACCTTGTGTTAACTATAAACTTCTTTCTTTTTAAATGACTTTTAGTAGTTTTTTTATCTTATTAAAAAAAGATGATTGATTTTTATTTTTACTTTTAGGGAGGACGAACTAATTTTTCGGGAAACTGGTCCATGGGCATAACAAAAGCTGAATGTGAAGCTCGCAAGGTGGGTTTTTCTCTAAAAAAAGATTGTCAATATTAATCAAATTCTGTGACCACTTCTACGTCACTTAGACATTATTTTTTTTTCACTATCAACCGATTCTTTTCAATTATTTATTGAAATAAAAGATACAATACCGTAAAATAAAACAAAAGTTTTAAAGTCCTATTTACAAAAAATTATGAAATTTAAATCCACCAGAATACATTTCGGTTTCTTCGTAAACAAGTCAGCCATTTTTATCTTTTTTTTTTTTTTTAACTATTATTTAAAAAAAAGGATCAATTACTTTGTGACCGTTCGAAATTAAAAAGGAAGTTGGAAACATTTAAACTGTCAAATAAAAGAATAATTTCTGGCTTTAAAATTCTGAGCAAATCCTCATGTATTAAATGACTGAAAGTTTTCGAAGTTATTTTATTTACATCCAATAATTGTATAAAAAATAAAAGATTACCATAACAAAATTAGTTATGCGCCTAAATTGATCTAAAAAACAAAACAAAACAAAAATCAAAGTTACGGTAAGGGTAAAAACACTTCGTTTCCTATTGTGTAGAATTACGAAATTGATTGTGGATATCTATATTTATTTAGTTCTGAAATTAAATTTGTACTTTGCCTTTGAAAGTCTATAAATTCGAGATTTAATACATAGTTTAAATGCTTCGAATGTCGAAATTTACAATGTAAACATCGTATGCCGGAACAAGTTTTCTCTTTGTTTATAAGTTTACTATTTCATACACATATATTATTAGGTAATATAATATAGTGTGTGTATATACGTTCAGTATTTACTTCAATAGTGCTCAATACGTGAGTAGAGCTTAGTAGTAGTAAAATATAGCGAACATTTTATTAGTCATTGGTGTCGGCGGTTTCAAAATGAAGAAATCCGGTTCGTGGGCTTGGAAGTACTCTACAACTCCACCCTCAGTCATCAATATATATATATATATATATATATATATGAGAGAGGGATGGGGGCATGTCCGACACGATGTTTACGTTGCAGACTTCGACATTCGAAAATAATTTTGAGGCCTTTAAATTGGCAGATTTAATAATGGTCGAACATCTAGTATTATGGTTCATTTGTTCTAAACCAGCAGAAAAGTCTTTCGCAAAAGAGCCACTATTCTACGAAAGAACCGAATTGTTTTAATTCGGAATATTTAATCAACATCTATAAAGTTTCATATTATTTGAACTAATTCCATGGCTATCCCTATTGAGATGTCCATGATTAAAATAGGAATTAATCTATTTTAAGCACGTAATTTATTTCGAGTGAAATGGTTTGGCCATTACTCCAAAACAACTTATTTCTACTTAAAGGGCTCTTTTTTTTAACTAGAAAATTATGAACTTCGGTTATCCTTATTCCTTAGCTAGCCTTGTCCCCGAATTGTTTATGAAAATAGTGATTACCTTTTTTTCCTGATCGAGTTTTCATTTTGGCGTTTCACGTGTACGATAACTTAAAATTAAAATGAATAATAACATTTAAAAAATGTTATTTTATTTATTAAAAAAAACAAACTAGTTTAAATAGTAATAAGTTGTTTGCGAATAATGACGAAACCTATTTCAATCTAAATAATTTTGGTGACTAAAATAGGAACTATATTTTAAATGTTTTTCGATGAATATAAATACGTTATAAATTCTTAAGATACTTACATAGGTAAGTATTGCTTCTAAGAAAATATAATGTTTGTAAGTGTTTCTAAGAAAAAGTCATGAAGTCTCTTTTCATTTTCTTTGGCAGAGTCTGGAATACCATTTTCATTTTTGACTTAGAGACAGTAATGTCTTAGATTGACAATTATGAAAAATAATTTTATGAGAAGAACTACATTTTTCGAAAAGAAAACAAAATACTAATTGTCAACAATAAAGTAATAAACATCGATAAGTATATTTATATAAGTAATAGTTTCTTTGTGTATTTTATTGCCAATGTTATTGTGAAGACATGATTTCTTTGACTTTTTTTCAACTCCAGATGGTAATTCTAAGAATTACTAATTCTTCTAATCCTGCTATCAGGGACGCTGGTTCTTGGGTTCAATGATACAATAGTGACGCGGTCGAAAAGAATAGTAGGAGGGTACTAGCAGCACAAATGAACCGTAATACTTGACTTCTCACTTTCGAGATTAGTTTCACATTTCGTACGGAGACTGTCGTTTAAAAAAGAAATGAATCTATAACACAAATAATAATGGTGGAGGGGTCTAAAACGGTGTTTACTTCGTAGCCTTCGACATTCGAATGTGATTTATTTTGAAGCCTTTACATTGTCGTTTATAAAGTAATTTCGGTATTTGTAATGAATCGGGTATCAGTCAGACCCGTGATTAGCCGAAGCAGTTTACGATTTGAAAGCCTGAAAGAAAATGTAAAAAGGGCATAAGGCAGACGACACTAAGCATACGAAGAGTCAGGCTAAGAAAAGTTTTAGCCTATCAAAATAAAAAGTTGAAAAAACTTTGCAAAGAAAAGGTGGCATTCAAATCGCAAATTGCTTCGGTCATTTCTTAGACTGATTCAAGATTCCCCGTCAATACCCTGAACTAACTCCGTAAGCACTGAATTCCTCTGAATACCCATTCTTTCCATTCGGAAATTTGTGGCTAGAATTAAAGTTGCAAGTCAAACAGTCGAGTATTATGGTTCATGTGTGTGTATTACTGTTTCAAACCAAAAACAAACACGGTATTTATTTTATAAGTGCGCCGATTTTTGTTTATATTTATTTGCCTCCCCACAAGGGCTGGATGTGATAGAAGTATTTTTTAATGCGAGGGTTATTCCTCCCCCCTCTCTCCAATAAATAGACACTTTAGATTGATACAAAAATAGATTACCTCAGTCGAGAAGGATCTGTTTCTCTGACGGAGAACTGAACAGGTGCTACATTTTGATCCTAGCCCGAAGGTCGATTCCTGTTCATGTCTTTAGCGTTTGTAAAAATAATTTGATTTTAAACCATTGGGGATTATTTCAAGTCGGGTAGTCTCATAGAGTAAATGTGGTACTGTGGTGACTGCTGAAGTGAAAGTGAAGAACAGATGACGAAAGAAACAGTGCTTGGACGAATTGGTAAGAATGCAGCTATTTAATATTAAGATAAACGCCAAACGGTCTCCATTCTCCACATACTTTTGATGGCATTGTGCTTAATTTGTCAAATTTGTTTACCTTTTTTGCAAATAATTAAGTGTAGTGTCTGTTCTCTCCTCAGTCAGAAGAGTAGAGATCTTCCAAGATTGAGGAATTTTTAAATTTATTTTTGTTTTTATCCAGAATGCCCTTCCGCAAATGGGAGGGGGGGGGGCTGTATATATCTCCACATTAAAAACCAACCTTGTGTCTAACTTTGTCCTCATGGGGAGGCAAATAAATTGGGGCATTCGTGTATCCTACTAAGGTTGTTTCATGCCTCTCTTTGATTATGTAAGAGTTATGTACCGGTTCGTTTTCCCTTCAAAAAGTTTAGCATACTAAAACTAAAAACTAATATTTTTAAAGAAAGGATAATTTTTAATTTCTTATTTTTTGTATAAATACCTTGATTTAAAATGAACAAATAAATAAAAATAGATAATAAAATTTATACAATATTTGTCGTCCTTAACCTTTTCTCCTTGGAACAGAAACCACCAAGTTACCTTGACTTTTTAACTAATTGACAAGATAAACATCGAATCTTATCTTTTTTTCCTATTTTTATTTCAATACTTTTCTTTGTTTAGTATTTTTTAAAACTTTTTAACACTCTTAATTAATTTTATGACCTTGACTAAGTTTTGAATTTTTCTTTTCATTAAAAATGTATAAAAAAATAAATCAATAAAAATGTAAACAAAATATTTTTGTTGGATCTTTTCATTTTACTATTTGACTCTGCTAAAAAGGTTGATTTTTTTTTTTTTATTATTAAAATCCGAATTAGAATTTTAATTTCTATATTAATAAAATTATAAGACTACTTCGTGTGTGTGTGTGCTTTACGATAATTGAATTAATCTTTTAAATTAAATATTAATTAATAATTGATTGTATATTTAAATAAAAATATGTAATAGCGTAGAATAAAACGAAAGTTTAAAATTCTATTTACAAAATAATTAGATTACAAAAATAAATCCCTCCGAATGCATTTCGGTTTCTTCGTAAACAAGTCAGTCATTTTAATCTTTTTCTAATAGTTTACAAAAGAAAAAAAAGAATAACTTTATTTTGTGACCCTTCTAAATTTGAAAGGAATTTTGAAGCATTTAAACTGGCTTTAAAATATTTAACAAATCCAAATATTGCAAGTTTGGTAACCTATTTATATCTAATCTCATAAATAGGGATTAAAGCAACATTATCTTAATGACAAAATTAGTTATAGATTTTTATAACAAGTTGATAGATTTAATGATCAAACGATCCTATTTACGAAGAAAATAATAATTTAGTTTTAAACAAACAAACAAAAGAAAAACTCCCGGGCAACGCCGGCTATGTATAATTAATAAATAAATAATTCACATTATTAGCAAAATCTTTTTTTTTTTTTTTTTGTATTTGTTTGTTCTTCTAATTATTTGGTTTATTTTTAATTCATTCATTGTCATGACCTCCAATGAGATGCCCTTACTGGTGTTAAGGTTGTCAAGTGAACTTGTCTTTGTAATATTATTTTCGTTGGGTAATTTAACATTTTAACCATATTGATTTCTTTCTCTATACTTGCTCGATAAATTTAATTAATTTTCTTTTTTCTATTAATTAACTAGCTATATGCACTCAGCGTTGTCCGGGAGTCTTTTCATTTTATTAATTTTTGGCAGTTCGTGACATTCTTTCGTATCTCTTTTTCTTTTCTTTCTTTATTTTTTGGTAAACTCCTATTTCAGTTACATAAATTATTTACGGTAAAATGGGGGTTTCACTGTTTCGGCATTACTCCCAAACAATTTTTTTTTTTTACTTGAATCCTTTTTTTTTTAAACTTAAAACAATAACATTAAACACAGTAAGTTATAAGTTGCATCGTACACGTAAAACGCGGAAATGAAAACTAGTTCGGTAAAAAAAAAAGAAGTAATCGCGATCTTTCTAAACAAGTCGAAACGAGTTCATAATTCACTAATTAAGGACTGGAAACAATTTTAAAGAAGAAATGGTTACATACAAAAACGTTATCTTACCTCTCTTTTATACCCCCCCCCCCAAAAAAAAATAATGGTACCCTGTCCTAAACTAGAAAATTATAAACATGGGTTATGCGCCCTGGACCTCGTTTCGACTTGTTTATAAAGATGGCGTTTTCATTTCGGCGTTTCACGTGTAGAATGAAACTTGTTATAACTTGTGTGTTTTAATGTTTTTATTTACATAAATTTTTCTTTTTTTTTTTTTTTTTACTAAAATGTGATTTAAATAAGTTGTCTGGAAGTAATGCCAAAAGCATTTAACTCTAAATAATTTATATGACTTAATAAGAATCACCTATTTTTATTTTTACGATTTTGTTTTTTATTAAATACATTTTAACTATAATACATTTACAAATGTAAATTTATTTAATCAAAAATTGGCACTTCTGCATTCTTTATGAAGCCGCAGCCGATTATGAAATCGAAATTGAAGAGTTCCGTTTTTTTTTCTCCAAGTACCATTCATTCAGAATTCACCGGAAGTTGAATTTACCGGGAGTTGAAGTAGAATTTAGTTTTTAGAAAATGGAGTTAAATGAGTTGAATCTTCGCGACATTGGTAATTTAATGAACCAGACGCAAAAAACAATCGATTTTTTACAGGCACATCGCCTGATTTCTTGCAGTCGGACATGCCCGTCATGTCAAAGACAGATGCAGATGGCAAGGCACAATGGAAGTGATGGATTTATTTGGAAATGCGCACGGAAAGAATGCTGCAAAACAGTATCCATTAGGAAAGAAAGTTTTTTTGCTAGGCACTGCTAACCCCATGGAAGCCATTATAAATCAAATTGCAGAACTTTATCCTGTTCAATAAAAGAAAAAGGACAAAAAAATACAGTCCCCCCCCAATGAAAACTTTTCATTTAGATAAAAAAATCTCACCAAACAAAACTTTTCAACTACAATATATTTAAAAAAAATAAAAGCAAAATCAATGTTGACCAAAAAATTCATCCCCCCCCACCCAATCAAAACTTTACATTTTTATTTATAAAATTTTTAATTCATATAATAAAAAAAAGAAATTGTTAATTGTTTCTTGTTACCCAAAAACAAATCAGTCTTGCATTTTTTTTTAGGTTGTAAATAAGTCACTTCCGGTTGAATTACTTCCCTTTATTTTCAGTAGAAGGACAGAAAATCTGCGGCTTCATAAAGAATGCAGAAGTGCCCAAAAATTTTTTAAAAACAGTTAAATTGTATGTTTGTTAAATTAAAACGGAGCTTAAATTTCATAACGTATTTTCAATGAAAAATGAATGGTGATTTCTTAGCTTAAACGAGGCGGCCTCTACTCCGAACTTCTGCTAAAATGTTATTAAAATTACAGGAACGATTAATGTTTCTGAAATTTTGATCAGGTTGTCTGAATATACTAGCTTCCTGACCAAAAATGCAGCAAACATTGATGTTATTGTTTTTTCCCTCTTTCCCTTTGCAAAATTCAATCATGTTCTGCAAAGCCAAAAACAAAAACAATTTTCCTCTACGAAACAACCAAACGAAATCCCATGAATAAATATTTGGAGAAATAAAGAACTTGAAGCATAAAATCTTCAGAATAATCCACTCCTGATTTATACGTTTTGCTTTTGTAAGTATGGATGGTTGGAAGGACAATAATCACGGTAAAAATCTAGGTCAATGACTTTTCTTTTTTTTTTTTTAATTACATAAAGTTAACATAATGGAATAAAATAAATAAATAAATAAAAGTCTTGGAATTCTTTTTTTTACTACAATTTAAAAAAAATTTATATTGAAAAAAGAATTTACGTCATGGAATGTTTACATTACAGACATATTTCTGTTTCCAAAAATATGAATTTTTTTATTTATTAATACTAAAAAGGTAAGTTAATAAAATCAATGTCATTGGATTTTTATATAATTTGTTTTTGTCCAAAATTTATGCATTTTTTCTGTGTTTACAAATAATTTATTTCTTTAAACTTCATAATACAAACGGATATAGTATAAGATATTGCCGAAAACAAAAATACATTTTAGTATTAATAAATAAAAGAATTTCTTCAAGAAAAAATTCCATGACGTTAATTTTTTAATATAAATTAAAAAAATTGTTTTAGATTTTTACCGAGTCTGGTCATTTTACTGAGATTGTCCTTCCAATCATTCATACTTACAAAAGCTAAACGTATAAATCAGGGGTGGGTTACTCTTCTAAATAACCAAAATGTTTACCAAAATGACAGTATTCGGCATTCAATAACCTGAAAAGGGTTGATGTGCCGTAAAGAAAACAACCAAACCAAACCTGAATTTTTTAGATGAGGATTGATAATTTGTATTATTTGAACTACTATTTTTACTTTGGATGTTATTTTCACAACGTTTCGGCCGATGTAACCTACCTCCTTTATGTGCATCTTTTTGAACTCGGGAATTTATACATAATTTCGAACTGAATCCTTTATTCAATCCGTGTGGCTAGATTGTTCTCGTTCCATCAACTATGACTGGATAGAAGTGTTAAGTAATTTTTTATTTTATTCTTAATTAGTAAAGATGTAAACTTCTATCTCCAGAAGACTGTCACTAGAAATTGAGTGTTACTCAACGCATTTATCCGTTGTAATCCCGTCGATTAAATAAAGGATTCAGTTTGAAATTCTGTATAGATTCCCGAGTTCAAAGATGCACCTGAATAAAGTCGGAGATTACATTGGCCAAAACGTTGCGAGAATAACATTCAAAATTAGAATAATAATCGCGATAATATAAAATAGATTAATTACCAGTGAAAATTTGATGGTTTTATCGATAACAAGTATTTTTAGTGAGTGGCACTGTCGCTCTGCTAGTTAATGGCCGATTCCATTAAAACTTGTGTTTCTTGGATTCATGCTATATTATTGTGTGTGTAGTTAATTAGTTAGAACCACCTAAATTCAAAAATCTACTTAATGTAATTTAATTTACGTTTTAGAATTTTTATAAGAATTGATAATTTCGATTATTCAAACTACTTAACCTAATAGGTCCAGCACTGTCTACCAAGCTTAAGCCCCTGTCCCATCGCCACAATGTTGCATCCCAGTGCTTGTTTTACAAGTATTTCCATGGAATATACTCCGAACTTACTTCACTTGTACCCCTTCAACGTAAATACCCCTGACAAACCTAACTAGCAGAAAAATCCCATCCCTTCACTGTAGAGGTCCCCAGATGCTAGAAAATGTTCTACTCTAACGGTTTCTTTCCTTGGACTGCTTGCTTTTGGAATTCCCTCCTTGCTCCCCCAACTATACCAATATGCAGAAATTTTAATGCAATGTAAACGAACATGTGCTGCCCAACTTTCTTTTGCATTATAAGTGGAAAGTTGAGCAGCATGATGTTTGTTCACATTGCATTAAAATTTCTGTATATTGATATAGTTGGGGGAGCAAGGAGGGAATTCCAAAGGCAAGCGGTTCAAGAAAAGAAGCCATTAGAGTCAGGTGTGAAGGTGTTGGTCCATGTTTCATCCATTGTCATATATTAATGCAAAAACTTCTGTTGCAAACAACGCTCTAAATCGTTGACGCGTTATTTTTTGTTGGTTGGCAAATGCACTACTCACTTTGAACACAGCTTTATCATTGACAAATGTTTATACAAAATGGTGAACTCCTCTTCTATCTCACGCAACTTCAATTTTCGATTGACCAAAATCAGTTTGTGGGCGTTTTTTATGTTTTCTGGGACAACTGCCGAATTTGGGCGAACTGAGTGTTCAGCATCATTTGTGTCAGCATACCACCTCTTAACCATTGTTTCTGACAGAACAGAGTCCGAATAACACTTATAAAGCCATTGCTTTGCTTGAAGAGTATTTTTTCTAATCAGAAAGGAATGCTTTATCATCACACGAAATTCAGATTTTTCCATTGATTTGAAAATTTGCAACAATAGGTTCACTTAAATAACTGTAATTTGTAAACTAATAATCATTTGACTATATTGCTCAGGCCCGGGACTTATTGAGTGATTTGATAAAATCAATCATGTATATAACATTAGCCGTTTTTTGCTGTATGATTGTAAAATTTAGGAGAATCCAAGAAAATGTTGCATTGCACTATTTCAAAACATCTTATTGTATAAAACCTTTTAATGTTTTCTTTTTTAATGCATTACTGTTGCTATTTAACTGATCAGCAGGGTGGATGGGTAAATGGACTTTTATATAAATTACAGTTTTATTTCCGGACTAAAAATATAAGTATCCAAAATGTGCATGAAATTAGTTCATTAAAAGTCAAAGCCCGTCCCCTATTAGATTAGTAAAAATATTCGACCACAATGCATCAATAACCATGTAAACAAGACACTGTCATATTGAGGTATGGTTTGGTAGTTTTGTTTTACGGCATATCAACCCTTTTTGGGTTATTTAATGCCGAATCTGGTCATTATAGTAAAAGTTTTTATGCTTCAAGTTCTTTATATCTTCAAATGTTTAATCATCGTTTTTGGTTTGGTAGTTTTGTTTTACGGCATATCAACCCTTTTTGGGTTATTTAATGCCGAATCTGGTCATTATAGTAAAAGATTTATGCTTCAAGTTCTAAAAATAAAATAAAAAAGGGGAGGGAGAAAGGGAGAGGGGCTGTTGTTTTTGTTTTTGGTTTTGTAGAACATAATTAAGTTTTACAAAAAAAAAAAAAAAAAGAAGAAAAACAAAAAACGTCAATGTAGGTGAATTTCGTCTCAGGGAGCCACAGGGCAGCCTGATCTGGTATCACCAGTGTCATATTGAAAAATGGCCTCTCATGGTAGTTAACTAATGGCAGTAATGTTTTGTTTTTTTAAATTATTATTCAATCACATTACACAAATTGTTTGTCAAAAACAAACATTACATATAACGGTTTTATACAATAAGGTGTTTTGAAATGGTGCCAGGCAACATTTTTTGTTAGGATTTCCTTAAGTTAATATTAACTCAAAACAGAAAGAAATCGACCACGAAACATACATATCGGAGTCATACCTTCACGTATCAGCTGAATTTTACCAAATGAAAGATGTGACGAGCTCATTGAAAATTTCGAATTGTTTATAAAACAATAACAGATCAAATGTTACCCTCAATGGCAACTTTTCAAATCGCTTCACAACAACACTCTCTTTTACTTTTTTAACTATTTTATCAGGACTTTTAAACATGTACAGCCAGAATATAATGATAATTATTTTTATACCAACACGCTAACTGCAACCCTACCAATATTTCACACTCTGAATTTCTACACAAGAGCATGCAACCGGAATAAAACGATAAGACCTATTTTTAAGTGTAAAGTTACTTGATCCATTTAATGTAAAATGATATGGAAAGAAATGAAATACGAGCTTTAAATAAAGTGAAGGAACAATATAAAAACATAGTGAGTTATCAAATTCATTTCTGGATTCACACGTAAATAAAAGTTCAGTATACAGCCACGGCTGATACTTTTTCTAGTAGTAAACAATAACTTATCACACACACACACACACACACAACCCATTCATTTCCACACGTGTATGTTCATGCATATGTAAACAGTGCAAAGTGTTGCTGGTCATAAGTGATATTGGAATGCAAAACTGCTCATTGTTCACACCTGGATGGTTAGTCAAAAAAATACCTGTTATATTGTCTTTAGAGATTCACTGTCTAGCACTCCCCCACTAACACTGCGTTCCTTTTGACCTGAAGGAGGATGGACGGATTGTAAAAAGATGTAATGGTGCTCATATAGATGAAGGCACACACGAAAAACGTATTTTCAAATAAAAACTATTGTTTATACTTACATATAAGGAAAAAATAAGTATCCTCACCAAAAATTATCAAGTAAAATTTTAATAAAAAATAAAAATCAGTTTTATCGTATTTTGACGACCGCTATTGATTTATTACTTGTTAATATGATAGCTATGTCCCCCTGATGTATGTGTTTTTTGCTCAAATCAATGGCAGACCCTTAAAATACGATAAGACTTGATTTTTATGTTTAATTAAAATTCTATTCGATAATTTTTCGTGTATATACCTATTTTTGCCTGATAAGTATATCAAAGAGTATTCCGGTTAATTTATTTCAAACTGCGATTTTCACCTGTGTAACTGCGTTTTTCATATGTGCTCTCATCTGTATAAGCACCAATGTAATTCACAAGTGTCTGGAGATGATAGGTCATAAAATTTAGTAGAAACTAATCATTTCCAATATGGAATAATAACGTTTATATAATTGAAGAATTTGCCAATTATAACACAAGAAGTATTTCTATACAACAATTCCGCTGTACAAGTTTGGTTTTCCATCCTCAAGAGCAATTGTGTGAGTGACACAAGGTTGGCATAATGTTAGGATTTCAGGTCTTATTTCATTTGACTTAGAGACTGTGTGTGGCTGAGCGCCTAAAAGGCCTGGTTTTTAATAATGATTCAGCTTGACTGGGTGGGTGCAATCAGCTAATGTCTTCAACGGATTTTAATAAAAATTTATTCATCTCACTATCTGCTTAACTCCAGATAAAGTTAATTATTCACACACTATTTCTAATCGTAGATTTCAACTCTGGCCATTTTCTCCACCCCTTTCTGTTCGGGTGTTACAAATGTCCCGCCAACAGACAGACCTCAACAACAGGTGTTTACACCCATGTGGTTCAGAAACTTAGTTCTGATCACTGACCAGACATCACGCATCTCGTGTACACTGACTGAATATAAATGTGTGATACCCTCCATTTAGAAAACAATTCTCCACTTAAGTAGTTTTATCGTGGGGTCACTCGCAATCTATTGACCTCTTACAGACTATTATATCTCCGTTGACCCCTAATAGTCCATTGTGTAACATATACATGTACGTACATATATAAATGTACATATGTACTATTATGGACTGGCTGCGACTTGTTGCACAAGGAGACTTGTTATCGCTAGACACAAACAAATAATTTCCTGGTTCAAATGGAAATAATTAAAACAAAAAATAGAAAGAATGGTTTCCCATTCCTGAACTCAATTTTGGATCTCAAAGAAGATATCAATAAACACAACACACTGAAGAGACAACAATGACACACAAGATTGTATAAAATATATAATACTAGCTGGCTTTGCAAATTTAGCTACTTGAAACCAAAATTTTAAGTAAACATTTCGTAAGTTTCTTGTAACACACAAGACTAAAAGTTTTGCATTTATTCATATAAATAGATAAATATTAACATTTTCGTAATTTTGATACAAATTTATCTTTGAAATAAGACCAAAGAAAGAAGAAATCAATTCGCTTCAGCCATGGTGTGAGGGTGGGCGTATTTTTTGTTTTTTTTAAACAATAAAAAAAGAGAGTGAGAGCGACACCAAATTTTCTTTTATATTTTTAAAAGAGACCCTTCCCACATACACTGAGAGAACAAGAGTAGTTACCTCCCCCCCTCTCTCTCTCTCTCTAAACTCTTATGCCTCATGAGTATATCTATTTATCTAGCTTGCTAAGATATGTTAGTTTCATTTAAATTATCTTTCTTGGTAATTAATGAGCATATTTTAAGAAAGGTTTTCGTAATTTATCTTTTTTTATTAAATCACTATTAATATCGACAGAACTATTGCAGATATATAGGATAAATAGGACAATAAAATTACAAATTAATAACACTAAACCTTAATTATGAACTGTTTAAAAAAAAAAGTTCTAAAAATTAGGCATTCAAAGATCTCTCCTTGAATCGTTCATCTGTATTTTATATACAGGATTTCAAAATATGTTGTACGGGCATTTTTAACACAAGCCAACAAAACAAAAGGGGTGAAAAAACAAACAAATATACAACAGATAAATGTTACCAAAGGCAAGAAATTACTCTTCTACCTACCTGGATATGTTTTTTTTGTGTTTTAACTTACATTCAAGCGTTTTTTAGTTTAATACAAAACTAGTGTCAACTTTAAGTTAGAACAAAAAAAATGGCTGACATTAGACGGTCACGTGGAGTCTGGATAATCTCTTAAAAATCGAAAATTAAACAGAATCACAGCTAATAATTGTGTGAAAATGTAATGTTCAACTGAACTGTATATTTTTATTACCAGTATTTTTGTAATTTTCGAATTTTTAACCGATTATCAAGACTCCACGTGACCGTCTAATGTCAGCCATTTTTTTTTCATTCTAACTTAAGAGTTGATACTATTTTTATATTGAATTTAATAAAAAACACTTTAAAATAAGTCAAAACACAAAACTTATACAGGTAGGTAGAAGACTAACTTATTTTGGTTTGGTAACATTTATTTGTTGTATATATTTTTTTCACCCCTTTTTTGTTTTGTTGGCTCTTCTTAAAAATTCCCTATTGTACTATTGATTTAAATAACAGTAAACCGTTTTGATGGTAATATGGGTATATTAGATTAACAGGAATGTAAGAAAACAGGCATAACAAGAACAGGTGAGAACAAACAAAATATTAACGAGAAAAGGGGATATGGTTTTGGGAACAAATCAAATTCAAAATGTTGAGACACTGTCATGAAAAGGGTTCTGGTTCTGGTTTGAACAAAGTTTCTGTCAATAAAAAATAATTCTAAAGGTATTTATCTTTTTGGAGAAGATGGGTGCTGTTCACTGAGAAAGTAATATGAGAAAGTTAAATTTTTATCAGTCTTTGCATATAGGTTCAAAGAGGATTTTACTTTTGAAGAGTCCAGATTTGAAAACATGAGATTTTTTTTTTTTTTTTCGTTCAAACAAGTAGCAATACACATGAAAAAATTTAAATTGCTTAAAATATCTAAATCATGGCATATATAGAAAGAGCTCGATGATCTAAGAAAGAATCTTTTTAAAATCTGACTAAAAATAAGGAAGTTATGACTATTTTTGTGCCTCGCACAATTGGATATTTTCCCTTTAAGACCATATGCGTTTCGTCACATTTTTTACACTAATTTTTTAGTAAAAATGTTATATTTTTGTTAAAACACAAGATTAAGCAATGAAATTTACCATATAAGTGTATTTTTGTACAAGGAATCAGAATGTGACACTGAAAATCTCCAGAAATTAATGGTTTCCAAATAATCTGCACTAAGTGCACATAAATATGCTGCAATACCTTAAAAATACCATGTATCCATTAAAAGAAAGAAGTTAGAAAACTCAAAGTTGAATTGTAATACATTTTATTACAAGAAACTAAAATCTAATACTAGGACTGTTTAAAAATGAATATATTCCAAGATTTCTTTGGCATTATTGTAGATTAACACCTTCCGCTAACTCACCCCCTTGCCTCCCCAAAATATGAGATTCTACTTTTTTTATTTAGGCAATTACATGTTAACACCCTGAAAAACTTGGCAGAAAGAAAGAAACAAAAACAATTATTTTAGAATTTAAAGTGGAGATCAGTTTCACATAAATTGAATATAAATTAATCCCCCCATTTCAAGGCCATTCTAGCATTTTAGGACAGTTAATTATTTTTTCGGTGCGTTTTTCTTGTTTTGTTTTTTTTTTCTTTTTTTTTCTTTTTTTTTAGACGATTATGAGGGTCTTTGTGGGAGGGGGGGGGCTTACCACTTGAACTTCATGTTATGTGAACACCCTGAAAACTTAGCAGAAAGAAAAAAAACAATTAATTTAGAATTTAGAGTGGGAGATTAGTTTCACATATATTTAATGTAGAATAATTCACCATTTCCGGGCCATTCTAGCGTTTTAGGGCATTAACCAATTTTTTTCTATGGAAAATAAATCGTGTGCGTTTTTTTATGGGTGTCTGTTTTTTTAATTTATTTATTTATTTTTTTTTAGACGATTATTAATAAGCTTTTTGTGGGATTAGGGCTTGCCCCTCAGACTTAGGGTTAGTGATAAGGTTAAGGAAGGGGTTTTGTTTTAGATGGAGGTTGCCATTCGGACTTGGTGTTAGGGTTAAGGGAGTCTTTTAGGGGTGGCTTGCCACTCATATTTAAGGTTAATAGTACGATACATTTCAAGAAGGCATTTTTAGGAGGTGGGCTTGTTAGTTGTACCTAGAGTTAGTGGTAGAGTAATTATTTATTTTATGAATTTCACTAAAAGGCAAGAAATCGGAGATCATTTTACATTAAGTTTATATGCAAAACTGATCCCCCACTCTAAATTCTAAATTATTATATTTTTTTCGCCAAGACTAAGGGTGTTCACACGTAATCGTCTAAAAAAGTAGAATCTTATTTTTTTTAAAATTGGCGACTAGAAAGTCATTACTACTAGAAGTTCGAAAGTTGAGTGAAAACCAGTATTTCTTGAAGTATTTTTTATAAAAGAACCAAATAGGATTAACTTTTTAAGCACAAAAAGTATTATCTTACTTTTAAAAGAAGTGTATAAACGAATTTTTCAAAGCTGCTGATTTATTGTTATATCAGCAATACTAGCAGCCATTGTTGACTTTCGCTCAAAAAAAGGACAATATTTTTTCGGATAAGGTAATTTAAAATTACTATTACCGAAAGACAAAACAATGTACAATTATAATTTTAATGCATAAAAAAAGATGAAAGATTAATTTATTTACTAGTTGGGGTACGAAAAATGTAACAACATTTTCTATATTCATATTTTCAAATTTTTAAAATTCGTTCTAGAATGAAAATAAACAAAAATCCCTCGTGTTTATAGCTGCTATTACTGCAGCTACTACAGTCAGTTTTTCAAACTATAAATAGCAAACTTTTTTCATTTTTTTTCAGATAGGGTAATGAATTATTATTACTACCAAAAGAGAACACATATATACAATTATAATTTTAATGCATAAAAAAGTAAAAAGATTGATTTACTCACTAATTGGGCGACGGATTTTTCGAAAATGTTCAACCGACGCAATGTTGAAGTCTTATTTTTAAAATTTCAAAAAAATGAATGAGCCGAATTACTTCGTACACCGACAAACATTAAAAGTGACGCTTTCCCTGATTGGTTTCCAAATTTCAGGACGAAATTCCACACAGAGCAATGGTACGAGACTTTTAAACAAAGGGGGGGGGGGGTTAAAAAAAAAAGTGACGTAAATCGACGAAAATAGCGTTAACATTTTTTTACCTTTATTTGCTCAAAACTCTTAAAAATATATAATGTATATTATTATTCATGAATGCACCTGAAAGGATATTCATTTCCTAACAAAATGATGGTATTTTGATCACTTAAAGTGCTTTAGTTTTTAAGATATGACTATTTTAATAGAACTACTCTAAAATCTGTGATTATCCAAACTGTTTTCTCGTCGATGTGTATTGCTAAAACAAGGCAAGTTGCCACTGTAGACGTAAGGCACTACTGAGAATTAGGGTGAAAGTTTAGGGGGTCATCCTAAATTGAGAGCTGTGCAGCGAAATGCTTGTTCACATTAGTTTTAAATTTCTGCATGTCTACAGTTTGGGGGGAGCAGGGAAGGAGTTCCAAAAGCCGGCAGCTCGAGGAAAGAAGCTATAGGAGTAGAAAACTCTCCGGCATATGGGGACCTCCACAGTGAATGGATGGGATTTAGCTGATTGTCGGGTTGGTCTAATGTATTTACGTCGGGGGGGGGGGGGGGCAGCAAGTTCATCGGAGCATATTCCATTGAAGTACTTGTAAAACAAGCACAGTGATGCAACATTGAGGCGATGGAGCTTGGTGAATAGTTAGGGACCTATTAGATACTCTTTTTTAGACCATGTCTATTTTTTAGACCTTGTCTAAGAGGGAGAGACTGGTGGATGGTGCACCAGCCCAGATGTGGCAACAATACTACAGGCATTGGCGAATAGTTGTTTTGTAGAGATAGAAGATAATGTTAAGTGTCAAAAGTTTTCTAGCAAGGTAGAGATAGTTCATCTTCTTTGCAGCAGCCTTGGCAATGTCTTCTATGTATTTGTTCCAATCCATGTTACCTGTGAAGGTTAGGCCAAGGAGTTTGAATGTTTGACTCTCAGGTAGGGTGTTATTTGCCATGGCAATTGGTGGTTGAAGAGGTTTCTTGTAGTTGCTGAAAGAAACAAGCTTTGTTTTAGCAGCATTAAATGTTACTATCCATTTACGTCCATGTTAAAAACACTGTTTCCAGTCATGCCAGTAGCTTTTGCTTTGCCGAATTCAGGGAAGAAGGAAATGGATATTTATTTATGTTTTAGAGAAATGAGAAAAAAAAATTCTAGCTTTTAATAAAAATAAAAGGAGATATTTTGAGGATGGGGCGAATGCTTGATTAAAACTAACAAAAAGAAATCTTATGTTCATAAAATCCGTCACACGTGAAAGTACATACATATATCAACGCACATACACATCAATATACATTATGCCAACACTGCATTTGTGGTGTCAAATGTTAACACCGGTTGTAATTGTAGTAATCAATTTATCATAAGAAATCTGAGAAATCAGAGATATAGAAAATTAAATTTGAAATTCTAATAATCGGATTGGATCAACAGGTCACATGACTATGTCTGCAAAAACAGATCACGTGACCAATTCAAATTTAAAATATAATGGAAGTATTTACTAATCAATAGAAAACCCCTTCTGTCTAATTTAACAAAAGACGTGCTAGCTTATGTTAGCCTACTCAAAGTGTATAATAGAGGCAAGAAAATTACAAGTTTTCCATATGAACTGCTTCACTTTCTGTGAAAATGTTTACCACACAAACTAAGTCAAATTTCTCTTCGATAAGAACAGATAAATCACTATCCTTCCATATTACACAATCTAATACATAAAACCTTTTTCCTAACCCTGGTGCTACCAGATGAGGCTGTCTGAAGATACTGGCTTCCTGACCTAAAATGCATCAAACATTGATGTTATTGTTTTTATCCTTTCTCTTTCAATCATGTCCTGCAAAGTCAAAAACAAAAACTATTTTCCTCTGCATAACAACCAAACCAAACACCATGAATAAATATTTGAAGATATAAAGAACTTGAAGCATAAAAACTTATATCAAAATGACCGGATTTGGCATTAAAATAACCCGAAAAAGGTTATGCTGTAAAACAACAAAAAACAAAACAACCAACCAACCTTATTCCTAAATTCTACCTATAAACACTATTGCATTATATTATTGACCAACTTTGAAAAACTGCCTTTATCATACAGGGTGATCCTCTTGAAAATGCCATCCATGGAATTGTTAATAAAATCCTTAATACTTTCTGCAATCCAACCATATTAGGTAAAAATAAACTTCAGTCAATGCCTGACTTATCCAGCAAGTTTCAGTTGTGAATGTCCAACAGTCTTTGTTTTATCACCATTCAACAAAAAACACACCTGATACGACATTGTCAATAATCCTGACACTCTTGTCTTGATTTTAGAATGGATATAAACTAGTGGTATCAATTAGTCATTAAATTATAACCATTGAAAATTTGTTAAAAATTTGTCATCATCTGTGCTATTGGTCCCGGTACCAATTTTCAGTGTATAACTAAAAATGTAGGCTTGAAACAAGTGAAAAATCTTTACAAATGTAATGTCATCTTGTGGTAAATGAAAATTAATCATAATAGAAGCAATGATTATTAGATTAAATCAGCCTAACCAGTAGGCAAAATCCAAATACCCCTTGAAAAAAACGTGCAAAAATGATACAGAAGCACAACTTTAACCGTTTGTATAAGTTTCATTTCAACAGCAAACATTGAATCTTCGTGATATGATTCATAACACATTAGAGATGAAGCTGATTTTTCTTTCAATGGTAAATCAATAAAAGAAAGAATCCAATTCCAGACATGTAAAAACAGACACAAACACAATTTCATAATAGGGCAAAATTGGATTTAAAAAAAAATGACTTAAAAGTATACATTACTGCAATTGCTGTAAAAAGTACATTGGAGGTACAAGCTTGAAACTTTGCCACTTCGCTAATTTTGGGATAAAGAATTCAAAAGAATGTTTGTCTTCTCTGTAATATCAACATCTTTTTGTCATAGATATGTTTTAACTTGAGTAAATTAAGTTTTTAACTCTCAAAAAAGTGCCGACAACAGAAAGAATCATACATTTATAAAGAGGAAAGGGCTAAATTTTTACATCCAAATTTTATCAAAATAACCCCAAAAATAAACAAGATAGTGCAAGTTGAAATTGAAGAGAATTTCATTATATTTACTTGTTTTGACACTTTAAACTAGGATGGTTTATGATACTTAATAATACTTCCATTATAATAACTAAGTTTCAGCAATTCAAATTTTCCTTTATGAAAATTAAACAAGTTTAAAATCTTGATGCTTACTTAATTTTATATAATAAAGTAAAGACAGTTTTTTTCCCATATACTTTTGCAATTAATAACAAATCTTTTTTGTCAGTGATTTATGACAAATATTGGTCCATGTCGTTAAAAATGAAATTTTTATTTTCCATTGATTTTTAATATTTAATCCTGATCAATATTTTATTTTTTATTAGTTATAAATAAAGGAAGTTAGGAGTTCTTATGCTCATGGTTAGAAGTTTTAATACTGCCACTCTTTCTTCTTTCGTTTCTTTGACTGACTAATAGTCAATTCTAAAGAGAAGGGGAAAGAAAAAAAGTCAGTCTGGTTTATGTATTTAAAAGTCACCATTTCATACTTGCGGGTCAATCGGTTAGCATGCCGTACTTAGAAACAGTGGTTGTGAGTCTAAACCTCACCAGGTCGTAATTATTTTTACTCTGATTTTCTCCCAAAATGAACTCCAACATTTCAAATATTAAGCAGATTGCTTACTTTTACCATTATTTTTTTTCTGTAATCTGCATAATCTATGGAAATTAGGACCCCGGGTGATGTGAGGTGAAATTTTAAATCTTTTCTTCTCAATTTTTAAAGGAAATAAAGCTATATTAATCATATAAATTGTTTTCTCTGCTTAGAACAATCAAACAATTCTTGTCTTAATTTTTTCTTCCTTTTTTCGATCGTATTTAACAATATTTCTGAGATGAGATATTGTTATTCCACGTTATTTACACACTAGCAGGACCCCCGGTGGAAATTCCAGTGTTTTCTACATCAATCTATATAATTTTCTGTTAATAATAATATTCCTTTTAAAATAATAAATGTCTATCAGGGTCATTACTATTAAGAAAAAATGACTTTCTTCTTCCATTAAAAAATGACATTGTTAGCTAAATATTCTTTGAATAAATTGAACAGAAGTCTCTTCTTTATTTATTTATTTATTAATTTATTTAAAATTGTAGCAATTTAATTCTCTTTAAAGCAATAAATATTCTGTCTTCTTACCATAAAATAATTGTCAGCTAAACGCTCTTCAAATCAATAAAACAAATGCCATTTTTTTAAATGTATTTATTTGAAATTGTACTGTTTTAGTCGACAGGATGACGTAATTTTATTTTGGAACAATTTATTTTAAAATGGGTAAAATCGGAATTTGTTTTTTACCTTAGTGACATTGGATTAATCACCAATCAACATTTTTGCTGATCGGATAATCTCATTTTTTAAAAGTGTATGTGAAAGGTTAGAACATACGTACGGACATGAAGTGTATTTTCTACGTCAAAGGAGTACTCTAACCTAGTCTGTTAAATAATGACTTCAGTTTAAAATTCCCAGGAGGTTACCGACTATGACAAAAGGCATCTGAAGATGTCTGGAGAGTAAAACGGCTGGAATATTTCTTTTCAAGTTTAAAAAATATTTTGTTTAAATTCTTTGACGTCATGGAAACCTACTACACGATAATAAATATATGCTATCTCTAGTCGCATATTTTTGCTAGCCTGGGATGATAATATTATGATGAACGAACATATACTACACTACATCCCTCAAAGGAAGAGGTAATGCCTGGGAGGATGGTTTGCCAAGCTTCAGCCCCTGTTGCATTGTCACAGTGTTGCATTCTCATGCTTTTTTTACAAGTATTTCCATGGAATGTGCTCTGATGAACTTACTGCACTTGTACCCCCTAAACGAAAATCCGCATGATTAACCTGACTTGCAGCAAAATCCCACCCCTTCACTGCAGATGCTGAAAGATTTTCTACTCTGATAGAATCTTTCTTTGGGTCACATGCTTTTTGAATTACCTGCCTGTTCCTTGTTTCTACGATAGTACCAACATGCAGAGATTTAAATGTAATGTGATCAAATATCTTGCTCCACAACTCATCACCCAGACCCCCCCCCTCTCCGGTTCCTATCACAGTAGCTCCTTATGCTTCAGTGGCAATATGCATTGTTCAGAGTGAACAAAAATAAAATTAAAGAAACATTTTTGCTTTGAGCTTTAAAAAAACATTTTGTTTGTAATTGTTAACATCATGGAAACTTACCTCACATTAGAAATATATCTTTTTTTTTTTTTTTTTTTAAGTTGAAAGTTAAAATTTATCCAAGCATGAAGTGATGTTTATCACTTTTATTTTCTCAATAAAAACAATTCAAGAGTGTGTGGTCCCTTCGTGATCATCACAACTTGAATAATATAAACAAATATTGATCTTGTTGATTCTTGGATAAAAACTAATGAATGTATTTTTTTTATTTTTTTATTTTTTTTTTATGAATGATTTCTATTTTAGATGTTTTTCTCACATGTTATTTCTTTTACCGTTTGTGTCTAGTTCAATTCTTCTGTATTATTCAAATTATTCAAACTATTTTCATCTTGGTTGTTAATTAATATTTTTCTAGTATATATAATGTACGTGTTGACTTTGCTAATGAACAGCTAATTGTGACAATACAGTAGTCCAATTTCGGCTTGAATTGCTGCGTCGTTGGCGCATTTACTACATCTCCTGGAAGTCCATTCCAAGATTAGGGATCCTGAGTGAGAAAACTACTCTCCTCCGGTTTAATCGAAATGGGCGGTGAAACAGTTTCTGGTAATATCTGCATAAACCTCTTTCTGGTGCAGGAGTGAATAATAGGTCTTGAAAGAGATCTTATGGCCATTGAAAGTAAAAGTATTGTTTCAGCTTAAGACAGATATTTTTTTAAGTAGAAAGGTAAAATTTATCAGAGCATGAAACAATGTTTATTTTTTTATTTATTTTCTCGAGAAAACAATTCAAGAGTGCGTAGTCCCCTGTGATCACTCAAACTTGAATAATAGAAACAAACATTGAGCTTGTTGATTTTGGGGTAAAAACTAAATAATGGATTTTTTTTATCAATGATTTCTATTTTAAATGTTTTTTTTTTTTTACCATTTGTGTCTGATTCAATTCTTCTGTATTATTTTGATTATTGAAATGACAATTCTCATCTTGGTTGTTAATTAATATTAACTAACAAAAATATGCTCCCTTTGGTCACATTTATGCTAGTAAATATGTTTTAAGTTTTTTTAATGAACAGCCGATTGTGGCAACTTCTTCTTGATGTACGCTACCCCCTCCCCCCCTCCTGAAAGGAAGTAATGCCTGGAAGGATACTCTACACTCCCCCCCCCCCCCATCATCCCCGGATAAAGCATTGAAAGATAATACATAACTCTGAATTAAACATTAAAAGATAGTAAGAGTATAGTATCGGCGTCCGACACACAGATACCAAATCTCCATTAGTAATAGACTAGCAATAATATGCTCCCTATGGTCGCATAATTTTGCTAGTATATATAACGAACAAACATATACTACACTGTTGCTACTCCAAAAAAGCTGGTAATGCTTGGGATGATGGCATTATGATGAACGGACATATACTTTCACCCAAAGGAAGAGGTAATCCTTAATAAGGTGGTCTCATAAAAACAAAACACACATTACACTACCCCCAACAGAGGAGTTAATGCCTGGAAGGATGGTCTCATGACAACAGAACAAATACTACCCCCCCTCCCCCAAATTGAGCATTGACATTTAGTCCATTAATCTGAAATAGTATAGTAAACTGAATTGAGCATTAAAAGATAGTAATACTATAGTTTTGGCTTCAGACAGATATATACAAAATCTCCATTAGTAATATATATATATGCATGTGTGTGTTGGTTGTTAGTTCATAGGTGTTAATTCCATGAAACTACAGATACTACTTATAAAAGATAGTTATATTTTAGTATTTTTTTTTATTTATACAAAAACTTTTGACTACATATATATTATATATATTATATATATATATATAATATATATATATATATATATTATATATATATATATATATATATATATATAATATATATATATATATATATATATATATATATAATATATATATATATATATATATATATATATATATTATATATATATATATATATATAATATATATATATTAATATTACAGAAGATCAAATCAATCAACCTATGCTGATTCTATCTTATCTTCTGCAATATTATGAATAAAAAAAATATTATGATCTTATTATATAATCAAGCACTTTGTTTGATTTTCCTTCTACCAAATGAAACCAGGAATTATATATATATATATGAATGAAATAGATCGACATACAATAGTACATTAATAAAAGTAATAATATAGTTTGATTTCCGACAGATATCAAATCTCCATTAGTAATAGATATGAATAATCTGTTTTCAAACTTGAATAACAAAATATTTGCGATCTGAAATGTTACAAAATCTTTCTAATTTTTAGGAAAAATAAGTTACTAAAATATATATATATATATTGTAATAAGTAGTAATTCTACTCCTCTAGACAAGCTCCCAAATTTCATACTAGGATTATTCAGATGGACCCGTGGCATAACTGTTAAAGCCATTGATTAACAACCAGTTCTAAGTGATTGAAGGTTCAGTCCTTACTACAAGTGATATGAACTAGGCATAACATAAACTAGTTTTCCCTTCTATGCAGTCATGGCTGATAAAAGAAGAACAATCTACTCCGTGAATTAAATTAACGGTTCAGTTCGAAATTACGCATAGATTCCCAAGTTTAAAAAGATGCACCTGAAGAATATCTGAAGTTACATCGGCTGAAACATGAAAGATAACACCCAAGATGAGAATAGTAGTGTGAATAATACAAATTATCAATCCTTATCTGAAGAAAATTACGGAATATAATATTAAATTCTTTTCTTTTTAAATTTTTTTTATACAGATTGAAGTCTTCAAGAGGGCTGATACTGAGAAACTAAAAGAGATATTTCTTAAGGTAAGTGTATTCATTTTCAAAATGATATTTAAATAAAAACAAAACAAAAAAGAAACAAGAATGGATATAATTAAAATGTATTCATTCAATCCATACATTTAGCAATGAACATATCTATTTCAAACTTAAGCATAACCGATGGGGGGGGGGGGTTACACGAAATGATGTGTGTCTTTGCTCTCTTGGAAATCTATATCTTCTTTTTGTTCATAAACTGGAACAAGGAAATGAAGTGTAAAAATGCATTCATGCGCTCGGTCAGTATTGTGTCTAATAAAATGAGCTTCTAAAATCCTAAGTTTGACACTATGCATTTAGGAATGAACATTCTATTTCAAACTTAAACGTAACCAATCAGCAGAGAGAATCTTGTATAGAGATGCTAAGATATTTATTTAAAAAAAAAAAAAAATGTCCGTGTAATTTGCAATATATGGTTCTTTGTTAGATTAGGACCCACGCTAACTTTGACTATGACCCTAAAAAATAACCCTAACCTTCACCCTGACTCTAATGACGAGGTCAAAGTTAGTGTGGGTCCTAATATAAATAAGCACCCAATAAATAAAATAAAAATTTTTAAATGACTTGTTTGGCCATCCATTGAGCTCAGGTTAAATTGTTTGAATCAGAAAAAAAAGTGAGTTTGCAAAGCCAGTTAATTATAAAAAAAAATAAAGACAATATCCCTAATTAGTCACTTTTATTCGCTATATCTCCATCTCTCACTTTATCTCTCTTTTTTTTTCTCTTTCCCTCTCAGCTATGGATTAAATAGTTTTACTGCTTGTGATACATACATTTCGTATAAATCATGATTCTATTGTTGACATTGGTTTCCCTAATATTTTTTTTAGTTAGAATTCTTACAGTAAAAAAAAAGGCGAGAGAGGGTGAAAATGACATACGGAAACTTAGTAAGGGATGAGTCATTTGTTGAGTTAATTGTAAATCACGGCTAATTAGATCAATTAAAATGGAATGTCTTTTCAAATATAACTCAATCCCAAAACTAAAGAATATTTTAACATGTATTTTGTGTAATTAAAGAGAAAAAGTCTCAAGGAAACAAACGTTGATTAACTCTGCTTTAGTATAATAAATTAGATAAACTTGTTTTTGCTGAAGATTTCTATAGATTTATAAATGTTCTTCAGCCACTTCTAGTGCACTATTTTCGTCCCTTCTGCTCTACAATGCCTGCGAGACAGAAACATACTGCTCCACTGTACATTTGTCAGTCGTATATAGCGATTATTTCTCTCTCTAGTTTCAACAGCAGATTCACTGTCATTCAAATTAGTCACGATCACTGTTATGCAAATTTCAGCTTTAGTAACCTCATTATCTTCTACACTCTCCCCTGATTACATGATCACAACCCTTGGTGCTGCTGCCATATTCTCAATTATGTGGACATACTCTATGCTTGTGGGGTCACCCTAATAATGTGAACCAAGGCTACCAATTGGGTTATGTTGTTCACTCCTCTTTCCTGTTGGCCAGAGTTGAAAAACCATTGATTCTTAGCGCGCAATTGGTAGGTAGAACCTGTTCTTGAATAAAAAGAAATGGCGATGGTTTTTCACTTACTATATGTTTTATCTAACTCAACGATTGCGATATCCACTTTCTTATCCAAGATATGCTTCTGGCTATCTTTGGATAAAATAAGTAGGTACCGGCAAGAAAGTGTTAATTAATTGGCCATGTGGCTTGTATGTCTTTTATTTAACAGGGATGTGAGATGTCTGCTTTTTAGCTGAATTCTACTTCTTTGTAAATCGGAAAAGGCAGAATTCCACTTTTTTTCTTTTTTCTTTTGAATTCAGAAAAGTCGGTTTTTATTTTTATTTTTTTTAAGCAAAAATTGATTTCTACCAAATCACTAGAGCTACACCCTTTTTTATTTCTCTTTCTCTTTTTCTTTCTCACTTTATCTTTCTTTTTCTCTTTCTGTTTTCCCTCTCTCCGTCTCGGCTTGATGTGTTTTGCTTTGTCTCACTTCAAACGATTCACAATGCGAGTTTAGGGGAGGTAGAAGACTTGTTTCATCAAAGAATTAGTCCCCTCATATGTACTTGGGATCTTTCTCTTGCTGTGTTTTTTTGTTTATTTTTTCAAAATAAACTTTCAACATTCTTTTTACACAAAAAGCTAATTTTAACGGAATTTAACGAATTTATAAACAAAAATGAAGTTATAACATATCAAGTCAATACTTTCAGTATGAAAAAAAAAAAAGGTGTTGTAGATTAACATCCTTTGCTAGCCCTCCCTCCTAAAAACAAGAAAGGCGATTCTACTTTTTTAGGCAGTTATGTGGGAACACCCTGAAAAACTGCATAGAAAGAAACAATTATTCTTTTTAGAATTTAGAGTGGGGGATCAGTATCGACTCTAAATTTAATATAGGATCCCCTATTTCCGGGCCATTCTAGCGTTTTAGAGCAATTAAACCTTTTTTTTTTTTTTTTTTCTTTTTCTATAGGAAATAAATTCTGAATATTTTTGGTAAGGGCAACGTTTTTAGGTGATTACGTGTGATTTTATGAGTTTTTTTTCTTTGGAAGGTGCTACTTGAACTTAGTGGTAGGATTAAGGAAGGTTTATGGGTTTTTTTTTAGGGGATGGTGTTTCCCACTCGGACTGAGGGTTAGTGGTAAGGTTAAGGAAAGGGTTTTTCTAGAGGGGCTTACCACTTGGATCTAGGATTAGTAATTGACACCCCTCCCCCCAAAAAAGGCACAGAATTTATTTCCCATGGCAAAAAAAAAAATTTAAAAAAAAAAAAAAAAAAGCTAGAATGGTCCAGAAATGGATCATTTTATGTAAAACTTCACACGTTGCCCCCCCCTCCCCCCACCTCTTTCCAGTTTTTGAAATTCATCTCAATTTCAGCTTTTTTTGCTATTGGCCACTCACATCCCTGATTTAAACTCTCTTATCAAAGTGTTTATTTTAAAAAAAAGATAAAAAAATAATCGTATTGATTTTAAAAAATGGATTAAATCCATTTTAAAATGATATTCATTTTATTAGGGTGAACAATATTATTAAGTATATATATATATTTTATTGAGTGGGGAAAAAATTGAACAGCTTGTTCAGTGGATGGCAAGGTGGGCTGTCACCATGCCACATGTGTTTGGGTACATTGCCCCTATGGCATCAGATAAGGGCTGTAAGCATCTTTATTGTGTGCGCGTCCTGTCCAGAATCGATAGGTGTCCAATTCCAGTGCATGGCATTGGTAATGCGTCTAGCTAGCTTTTATTCATATGAATTGACAGCAGCATTTTATCAAGAACTAGTAAGCTTTGTCCGCTCATAATTTAACTTCTATTCATTATTTGAAATCATTGAAACAAAACTAATCGATAAGAAAAAGACAAAACTTCCCCTCTCTCTGTCTCATATATATATATATATATATATAATGTAAGTTTATAACTAAAAGGTAACTTTTAGATAATTAGACTTATTGTGAGGTGAGAAAAGCTCAATATACTGGATAGAGCAAAAATATGATGAGTCAATGAAAAATAATTAGACCTGATTTGCTTCCATTTGCAGGTCTAATTATTTTTCATTGACTCATCATATATATATGTATATATATATCGATAAACAAAGACAAAACTAATTGATACGAAAAAGACAAAATTCTCCCTCTCTTTTCATTTTATTTAAAGAGGATATTTTTGTGTCTGTTAAAAGTAAAAGAAATTCTTTACTTTCTTAACAAAATTCTTTGCTCATTAAATTTAAATTTGCATACGTGATTATTGAAGCGAGCCAGATACATGTACATTCACTTTTATTATATAGATAAATAACTTTTATTATTGGAGTTGAAAGTACCATAGCACAATCCATGGTGTTCTATATTTTGTAACGTGAAAGATCCTAGTGAAATACTCGTCCTCTTTTAGTTATAAGTATAAAAATGTGGAGTTCTTTCTAACAATGCCAGTCAATGACTTTCTGCCATCCCTACTCGGAGCCCCACTATCTGTCCAACCCAGAAGCCAAGACCTCATTACTCTGACTCTCCTTATTTGGTCTCTTAATCGAGCTGACATATATCGACTACGACTACAAAAATGTGTTTTAAATTATATCTGACTAAAATCTCAAGTTCCTATTGAGATTTTGGCCAACACCAAAGAAATGAAAGAAAGGGTGTAATCTTAGCATCAGATAAAAATATATCCCAGCAGGCGGCGTGCATCTGAAGTAGATATTACTTTTTTTTAGCAAGAATCTGGTCTCCAATTTCAAAATTATTACTTCTAGATGGAGTTGGATATCTAAATAATGTCTCTTCCATATAGCACTATTCATCCTTGCAATATCTTTATCCTTCACATCCGAAATTTCACCAATGAAGAATTCCTGAGTATTGGGGTTTTCATAATAGACAGTAACCGATGTACTTTGACTGAATTTGATAAGGAGACACTAACTTCATCGTGCTTTTCACCAGAATGAGAAGAATGCCTATCAAAATGATTTATATCTGTCTAACCATTGCCACCCTTATTGCTGTTGTTGTTAAGTGAGTTGGACTTCTGCATAGAGCACATGAAGATTATGCCTCAAGATTGTGTGGTCTGCATGAAGTCCCCCTCGTTTGTTAACCTGCAAGATTGCAGGTCCCCCATCCCCCCCCCCCAACATCAAAAGGAGCGGTTTGGCCCAGAACACACAAAGTAATAGCGCAGAAGCACAATGTTGCCACTCTCGCTTTATTTATTTACGGTTTCGTGCCTGACACGTTTTTGCTTGCTAACCCGACAGAGACAACTAGAGAATGACAGATCCTGATGTCTACCCATCCTGGTTTTTCTTAAGAACCCTGTTAGCCAGTTTGCAGCCCTATACTGCTCGATGCCAAACCTGTCTGCCATGGGTGTCTCTGCCAGGAACCGGAGTTTCTGATGGCATAGCTCTGACACTACAACCTTGCCACTGTTCCTACCATTGTGAGGAAGGGTTAGATTTTAGTTTTGTCATCTTTTTTTTTCTTATCGATTAGTTTTGTCATCTTTTTTTTTCTTATCGATTAGTTTTGTCATCTTTTTTCTCTTTTCGATTAGTTTTGTCATCTTTTTTCTCTTTTCGATTAGTTTTGTCATCTTTTTTCTCTTTTCGATTAGTTTTGTCATCTTTTTTTCTCTTTTCGATTAGTTTTGTCATCATTTTTCTCTTTTTCGATTAGTTTTGTCATCTTTTTTTCTCTTTTCGATCAGTTTTGTTTCAACAGTTTCAAGTAAAGAATAGGAACAAATTGAGTTATGTTCGGTTATGCAAATGATTCATTTTGCTGACCAATCAATGGCATTTGGGCTCGATATAAGCAGGCGTATTTTACTTATTCACTCAGTTCGGTAGCTGGCCTACTTCTCAGTTCTAATCAGTTTCCGCTGTAAATATCTGGTTGTCCAGTTTTGGTATTTAAGGTGCTGCGAATGTCTTGGACTCCGGGGTGGGAAACACGCCTACTCTTCATGCTGTTTGATCCAAAGTGTTGATACCAGTATTGTTGCAAGTAGTCAAGTCACTTTGTACGCACTCAAGCCAGGTCTTCCTCGTGCCTGGGTATCCATGCATGTAGTTCAATTGATGTAGGAGACGGCACGCTGTACATGGCCAAAATACATGATACACTGAGAGTATAAGGCATCCAAAATTCCACCAATACCAAGCTTCTTATAGAGCGCACTCCCCATTGCGATAACCGGTGTTCGTTGAAGGTTCTGTTCTTTAATGCAGTTTTTAAGACTTGGTCCATTCGTCCATCGAAGTTTAAGTTGGTTAAAGACTGGTAAACCCTTGGCTTTTTGTAGAGCCTGTTCGCTGTACTGTCAGTCAGGGTACTAGCAGTAATCTGATCCCGTTTTATTTACTACATAATTGTTTCCTTGAGTTTTTGTAAATCTTTCATTTTTTTTTTTTTTTTTTTTTTTTTTTTTTCATTAAAGTATGTTCAACTACAACAAGAACACTCTATTGCAAAATTGTTCATGTAGAGAAAGATGTCAGGATCACCATTTTGTAGTAGGGTTGCTGCATAGATATCCATCATTTTGGCCTTGTTGGATATAAAAGAAAACGGGCTACCAAGTTTTGATTGAAAAGACAAACTTCTTCCTCTACAATTTAAATCAATTTTATTCGAACAGTTTCATCAACACAATGAATACAGTTCGGTAAGAATTATGAAAACTGAAAATACAAAATATGTTGAGTCAGGAGACATGCATGTACTATAGAAGTAAGATTAAGTTCAGGTCTTTTATCTTGCCTTTCGCCTAAGTCATGGTGAGAAAGAGATATGATGTTTTGTCATCAGACGCTAAAAGTCTGACTATTAACAAATTGTGGGAAAAGGTTTGGGCAGAGGTACTATCCAATACAAAAATCTTCTGGCTGAACAATGCATTAGTAGCTCCGCGAGTGAAAACATGCAAGTGCAAAAGAAAATAGATTGTAATTCTGTAACTGCTACAGTTCTTTTCTCTGATAGAATGTCCCAAACAGGCACTATTTTGCATTTCATCAGCCAGACACTCATTTTGCTTGATCATGTTGAATTTAAAAAATAAGTGAATTCCTTCACTGAAAACTTTTTTCAGAATTATTTAATTCGACATTAAATAATCTCCAAAAACGGTTGATATGTCATAAAATAAATAACTGAACCAAACCTTTGCAGTAAATAACACAAATTGTTTCCATATATCCATCAGGAGATCTGTATTTGGATCAACACTACATTTTTGTATGTTTACTTGATAATTTTGGGTCCCGTTGGGCATAATAAAACCTTCAGTTTCAGCTTGTATCCAACAGAACTACTGATTTGTAAAGGGTTTGTCTGAAAGAAAACTTTATAATGAAGTCATTTTTACTTAAAATTATTTTAATTAAAATAATTATTTAAAATGTAAAATGAAAAAAAAAATCTGTTCTGATTTTATTTTATTAATAAATATTTCATCTGAACATGCTTTTAAAGGCCTTTTTGCCTCATTTATTATTAAATTATTAAAAAGATGATCAAAAAGAAAGAAAAAAAATGAAGTTTCCTATTTTAATACACATCTTGCGTGCATGCGCGTTACCACATATTTAAAAAGTGAATGAGTCGTTATAACAACACAACGTCCATTTCCCAACCTAAGTACTTCAACAAACATACGGAACTATTGGAACTATTACAACTGCTATTCATACTCTGAAAATGCGAGATGTCTCGCAAAATTATTAGTCTAAAGATCAAAGTGTAAAATGAAAACGTATCTATTCTGATTTTATTTTATTAATAAATATTGCATCTGAACATGCTTTTAAAGGCTTTTTAGCCTCATTTACAGGGTGGCCCAAAAGTAGGTTTACCGTTATTAAACTATTTTCTATATGATTGAAGTTTTTCGGATAACCTAGTTAAAAAACTTCAAATATTAAATGATAACTGTAAACCTACTTTTGGGCCACCCTGTATTATTAAATTCTTGGAGAGATGTTTAAAAAAAAAAAAATGAACTTTTCTATTTTAATTATTTTACATTTTTAATACTTTTGAGTTTTTCATTTTAAACTTCTAGATCAAAGAAAATGCTGTTTCAATCTTAATCGCAACCAACTGATGGACAGCCTCTTATAGAGATTAAAAGCAAAAACGAGAACTATCAGAAGTATACTAGCTGAAGAAGTTTACAAAAAAGTCGATGCAAACGTGTGTAGTGTGAACTCAGGTTTTCCAAAAATGTAATTTAATAAAGTTTTTTTAATATTTTATTTTAAAACGTTTTGAAGTTATTTTATAGTTTCAACATAGATCATCATATTACAAACGATCTTAATTTTTAGTTTGTTATATATGTACTGATTTCACAAAAATATAGTTTTGTTACTAAAAAAAAATTTGTTTTTCCAATTCAAATTTATATAAAATTTGAAACTCAGATATCACCAGAAGCCATCACAACCTTCTATTTTATGTAAAATTTTTCAAATTTACCCTCCTAGTAAAGTTTCACATAATCACCGCTTTAATATCAATACAAAATATTTCCAGGGTGTTTTGAAAATTGTCACTTTCATCTATGAGCAATGAAAATGCTGCTTTGAACTTAAGCGTGAAATATTCATATTGGATCATTCTATCGCTCCAGAAATTATCTGACTTCTGATGCAGTCCTCTACTTGTATAAGAGTCAGATACGTCCTAAGATGGAGTGTAACGAGATTACTCTGGGATGATTGAGAAAGAAAAAAAAGAAGAAAAAGCAGGATTGTAAATAAGAATTATAACCTAGATGGTCAGGGATGTGGGTAGACGTCACGTTTGGAATGCAACTGTGATTGTTTTGATAATTTCGGGGTTGAGATGAGGATGAAAGTATAAACATATGATTGTTTGTATTTTGAGGTAGGCCGATTAAGCAATGTATTAAAAACAATTGCAGAATTACACCACAGCTAGTCTTTCTCTATTCTATCGTTATTTCTTTGTAAGGTGCTCGACTGAACTACAATCTTGGTTCCTCTCTGTAAAACATTCACAGAACTCGTTTTACCACCACACCTGCGAAAAACTTTCCTTTCTTCCTCTGTATATCTAAATTGAAATGGAATTTTCATGAACAGTTTCTTTCCAAGAAATTCTCATCTGTTAAAACAGGATTGTTTCCTTGTAGACTATAACATGGTTTTCTTCAAATCCATTGTCAACAAATACTCGTCATAAACCGTCCTCATAAGTCATCAAATTTTGTTCCATTCATCATTTTCCTCTCATAATATTCTTCATCATTTTCAATCCTCTCATAATATTCTTCATCATTCAACTGACAATCTATCCATCTCTTTAACCATTATCCTTGAGTGCAATTTAGCCTTTATATGTACTTGTAACTGGTGCGGCATTCACCCAGGGTGGGTTGAGCCGGCTTCCTTCAAAGGAGAAAGTTTCTAGGGAATATTAAATTCACAAGCGGTCCCCAGTCACATGTATATCTCGGTCAGGGAAAATGTCAATGTTAGTTTTTGCAGGGAGGTGTCGCTGTCTTCCCACATACAGCGCCTGGTGTTCACAAATGGTGACCCATCTGGTACTGACCAGATTTAACATCGCTGACCTTACAAGAACCGGTGTGTTAACTTAATAAGTGGGGACTCATTAGTAAGTAAAAAAAAAAAAACACAGAAAATGAAAAAAAAAAAAAAGTATCTAAAAAAAAATTACGAAAATGCTGTTAAGTTTTGTTCCGCTATTCTTATGAATCCATTTTTTATGTCCTTCAGTATGCCAGCCAGAAGATAGAGGATGAGAATTTTATGACTTACAATGATTTTGTCATACATTATCTGCAAATTTTGAATCATGAAAAATCTGATGATTACACTCTTCAATTGTTTGCTTCTTCAGCTGATACATCCCGAGACAGGTAAGATATTATTTAAAGCCGTCCAAACTCTGAACAATAACAAATGTATATACTAATTATGACTGACGTCTACAATGCTTTCTTGCCGCTCTAAAAATTTTATTACTGAATTTTTGTTTTGTTTTGAGGATTACTATTGATGAAATTTGATCTTCAAACCGATGTTTAGCCCCAAAATATCCTGTTTATAAATACCTTTTCGAAATTTCAAGTGGGCATGTTTTAAAAAAAAAATTTTTTTTTTAATACTGTCCAAACCAACACAGTCTGCTCTTCTGCATGAAGTTCGCGAGGCTTTCCAAGTTGACCTGCGCGAGTAGAAATCCAAAATACATGCTCTATTTAGGCCTTACCATACAGATCCATCTGACCATTGCTATGTCATTATGGTGCAGTTTCTTTAGTGTGCCGGCAGCGACAGTCCAGGTTTCGGAGCCATACACCAGCACACAGATGGAAACACAATTTGATAATAGAGCAAAAGTTTCATTCACTCGTTTTCAACTTTTGTTTTTTTGTAAAAGACAACTTAAAACCCTATATTAAACCCACCATATTGACAAATGGCCCTTTTTCTTGAAGATAGGACTGTTTTTTATATGCATAGAGACAAACAATATTGTACATATTAAGTTGAAAAACACCACATTCAAAAATACCCGTCATTGAAAATAGTAATCTAAAAAAAAAATAACTATTAACGACACAAAAAGAATTGTATATTAATAAAGAGAAAAGAGAAAATTTTGTTTACATCAGAATTTTGTCAAAATAACCCAAAAAATAAATGAGATATTGCAAGTTGAAATTAAATGGAATTTCACTATATTTATCAGTTTTCACACACTAAATTCTAGGCTGGTTTGTGATACCTAGTAAAATAATGTTGAGTCAATAATGCATAATCTTTAGATTTAACTGTTGCAGCTATATTACGTTAAAATATCGGTTCTCGTCAGATCACCTTAGTTGAGCAATGTTGAACCTGGTCGGTAGTTAGATGGAGGATTGTTTAGGAATACCAGGTGCTTTAAGTAGTAGGGTAGACTAAATTCTCAAGCTTTGGTAGGGAAACTAGTCTAGGAGAAGGAAAACTCTGAAATAGCACCAGTCCTTCTCTACTTATCATTTGAACCCCATAGATTAACTGTTGTCCTCTTCGTCAACAGAGACAGCTGTTCTCTCTATCATTGACACATGTAGTTGTCTCTCAATAGTGGTGATAATAGCCGTTGCAGAGATGTTGATTTTTTTCTTTTTGTGGCTGAAGCAATTAAAAAGTACAACAAATGGCTCCATTAATTGCTCTGGGGTTTGATTAATTTACTTCTTACAGTAATTTACAGCAAATACATCCAGATGAACTACATCTTCCCAACCAACCTCTGTAGGGTGTTAGAAGCCTTGAAAACCGTGCCCAATTACTTTGATGCTTTATCTCCAGAGGCAGGAACTCTCTTGCTTTTCTCCCACATATATCATCCCGTGACGCAAGTACCAGTACACATCAGTCTAACTTGACCTCTAATGGAAAATTCTATTTTCTTCCTTAACTTGAAAATTTCCATTTTAACCTTTTTTTTACACACTTACATCTTAGTTGTCGGAAGACTTATTTTCTGGTTCGGGTCGCTGCACCGTGGAACAGGCTGCCAGAAGAGATAGTCAGCTTGCAGATGACCAAACGATTCAAGGCAGCACTGGATGCATCATGGCCGCTGATTTTGGGATAATTACCCCTCACTTGAGCAGTGGAGGATGCGTTGAGACGTGAATTTGAATATACGTTTCAAGGAGTTTTCCCCTCAGTATTTAGGCGTGGTCTTGACGGGACCTGGCAAAAGATATGCCATAGTTGCTTTAGTCTCATTAAAAGAAAGGCAATACGCCACACACTCAGCTAGTACATATTGGAACGAAGTAGCATTCAATTTGGAGTGTGCATTAGCTGTTGGTGACACTCTAAAACTCTACCTGAAAGATGCTACTAACGTTGGAAGCAGCAGACACTAGCTATTCTGGAATTGGATGGGAATGTGATTGCTGACATCCAGCACCGTACAGAGGTGAAAAGAACATTTCTTCACTCTTCTCCATGCAGATCAACCATCAACTCCAATGGTTACCAAAACCAACACTGGGAACCTATATCTTGGAACTGCTAGCCACCTACCTCTTGTAAGGTACAAGAAGCAATCGCAAAACTCTGGAATCACACGGCCCCAGGTGAAGATGGTTTACCTGCTGAGCTTTTCAAGCAATGTGCTAGCATCACGGCAGCCTGGTTACATCATATGATCCTGAAAGTAATGGAGTCGGAAATAATACCACAGGACTAGCAAGATGCCGTGGTGCTTCCTCTCTTCAAAACGGGGGACCGGTGTCAAAGCTCGAACTACCGGGACATCAATCTCCTAGATGTTGCCGCAAAAGTCGTTGCGTCCATCATCCTTCAGCGTTTCCGGAGCATACGCAATGCCTGCACTAGACCCAACCAGTGCAGCTTCCAACCCGACAGAGGCTGTACAGACCAGCTTTCCATCTTTGAGACGCATCCTCAAACACAGGCATGCATTCTACTGGGTGAATCGCTCCTGTCTATGGAAGATCCTTGAGCTGGATGGAATGCCTGCGAAGTTCTCTCTCTTGTTGAGAACATTACTTCAACACCCGTGCGACAGTCCAGATGTCAAGTGAAGAGAGCGCTCCCTTCACTATCGTGATTGGTGTGCGACAAGGCTGTATCCTGTCTCCAACTCTGTTTAACTATGCAATAGATTGAATTATGCAGCATTCCCTACAGCGACACAAAGGAGTCGCCATCCCAAGTGATGTCAGCATCTCGGATCTAGACTACACGGATGATATTGCGATTCTCACCTCCAACTATGATGAGCTTCAACTTCTACTGGACCGGGATAGCTCGTTCGCGTCGCAGATCAACCTTCACATCAACGCTAACAAAACAAAAATTTAGAACAGTCATCGTGGTGAATGGTGCCCCCTCTAGGAAGTCAACCAGTTTGTCTACCTCTGATCTGAATTCTGCACCATTGCCAGAATTCAACAAAAATAGATGACGCATCAACCGCATGCTTGACCTTCATACGTCTCAACAGTCACTTATGGAGTCAATGTGATATCCGTATCAGTACGAAGATGTGTGCCCATCGAGTTCCCAATGCTGTCATCCATTCGCGGGGCAACATTCAACTTATTGAAGGGACTCTGAAATGAAATTGCCTGCGATGGTTCGGGCACGTTTAAAGACGTCCTGATGCAACTATGCTCAGGAATGTTCTCAATCCCCAACCCCTTCAGCATGGTGGACAGCTGAAGACTTGGTTAGACACAGTCAAGGCCGATCTGACTTCCCTAATTGGTCCTCAAGTCTACAGTGTATGTCGATGGAAGAAGGGGGGGGGGGGCTCAGCTTATATGTGGATCTGATGCTCATCCGGACACAATGGGCAGGATTTATCCGTGACTGTGTGAATCAAGGGGCCAGCTCAACCTGAAAGTTGTAAAGCGAAACAAGTACAAGTAGCATTCTCTGTCCGGAATTCTGCTCCGTGATAGTCTACCAGAGGTAGTGACAATATCTCATATCCAGGTTTATAGTTGCCTTGAACAAACATTCAAATGGTAGATAAATGTATGCATCTTCTGTCCTTTTACATGGTTTGATGCACTTTGCTGTTTTTGCCAATAAATTTTAATGATCGATAAATATTGCTACAATCTCAACATTGCTTTTGGTTGTGTTCAATTTCTCCTTGCCACTGGACTTACGTAGTGGTGGGTCAGAAAAAGTGTGCCACCTTTGCTTCACTTGGTGCGAGTAAGCTAAATGATAACTGTTTGATGTTGTGCTTTCTGACCTAATGCGTAAACAAATGTCCTGAGTAAATCTTGGGTCTCTTTCACGGGGACTCTCTGTCTGTGTTTTTACAGAAATTCTATGCGTCAGATCTATGTCATCGTTTCTTTGTTTCAATTATGATACAATGTTTTTTCTCATATCATTTTGTTTATCAAATTTCTGATAAATCACTTGACTCATTTAGAAGAACTATTATTTTTATTGTTCATTTTCCGTTAATTAATGTCATACAAAAAAAATCCCAACATCAAAATTGTGTTTTACAGATTCTTCAAACAAATGTGTTTCAATAATTACACTGGTTTACAAAGAAATTGAGGCAAGCACAAAAATACTTGTTTTTACCTAATTTGGGGGTGCTGAATTCAAATTTGAAATCCGTTTTTACTCATTACCTCTAGTTTTTTAGATATGCATAGCGGTACATAAAGGCGTATATACATTCAGGGTTAATTCTAATATTGTAAGACTTATGGCTTATTTTTTAGTTATTATGCACTAAATGTAAGTGATAGCATTACATTATATATATATATATATTATATATATTAGTTATATATCAAAACAAATTTTGGCAGTTAAGGCAGCAGGTCTCAATCGTGTGTGGGGACTTCACAACAGTTGCACAACATCGAACCGTCACTTCTCTCCTCAGAACCACTTACTTTCACTATTTTGACTGTAAAATTGGTGATCAGGACAAGTCTTGGGCTCCACACATCTGTTGTAAACCCTGCTACAATGGACTAACTGCATGGTTTAATGGCAAGAAAGCAGCTTTCAACTTTGCAGTCCTGATGGTTTGGAGAGAGCCACGAAGCCACGCAGATGATTGTTATTTTTGTCTAATATAACTGGTTTTAATGCATCTTCTAGGAAAAATATCAAATATCCCAACCTTCCATCTGCTATGAGACCCATTCCCCATTCAGATGATCTTCCTGTACCTACATCTCCAGTAAATAAGGATCTTTCCTCATCAGATGAAGAAATGTCTTCAAGGGAGGATTTTGCCGAGTTAATATCTTTGGAAGATATTGAGCCTACATATTCAGGAACAAGTGACAACAAGCCACATTATATCACGCAAGAAGACCTGAATGATCTTGCTCGTAATTTGTATCTCTCAAAACAGCAGTCAGTTATTGGCTTCTTGGCTTAAACAGTGGAACCTAGTCCAGGAAGATATAAGGATCACCAGTTTTAAGAATCGGAACAAAGACCTTGTTTCCTTTTTAGAAAACAAGTTCTGCTAATGCACAAACATACCTGGCTTGTTCACGTCCCTTGGTTTGCAACATAATCTTTCAGACTGGCGTCTTTTCATAGACTCTTCCAAGCGAAGTCTCAAGGCTCTGCTTCTGCACGACGGGAATAAATATCCCAGCATTCCCATTGCACACTCTGTCCATCTAAAGGAGTCCTATGACAATATGCAGCTTCTTTTAGAAGCTATTAAGTACGAGTACCAGTGGAGTGTGTGTGGGGAACCTCAAAGTAATTGGTCTTCTTATGGGTATGCAAGCGGGCTTCACAAAGTACTGTTGTTTTCTCTGTCTATAGGATAGTCGAGCTGTATCCCAGCATTACAAACAGAAAGACTGGGTGTCTAGAAGCACTTTTGTGCCTGGCGAACACAAGGAGAATCCTCTGGTGGACATGAATAAGGTGCTTCTTCCTCCTCTTCACAACAAGCTTGGTTTGATGAAGAATTTTGTGAAGGCGTTGGACAAAAATGGTGCTGCCTTCCAACACTTGTCTACTGTGTTCCCAGGTCTTAGTGCTGCTAAGCTAAAAAAAAGGCATTTTTGTCGGACCTCAGATCCGAGAAGTGCTGACGGATACTGATTTTGAGGAGCTTATTAACTTAAAAGAAATTGAGAGCATTGGAAGCATTCAAGTCAGTCTGTAGTGGCTTCCTTGGTAACACACATGTACAAGACTACCAAGCCTGTATTGAGAAGTTGTTAAAGTCTTACGAGGATATGGGGTGCCGAATGTCACTCAAAATTCATTTTCTCCATTCCCACCTCAACTTCTTCCCGCCAAACCTTGAAGCAGTGAGTGATGAGCATGGATAAAGATTCCACTAAGATATTACGAAGATGGAGAGCAACTATCAAGGCAAATGGAACCCCGGCATGATGGGAGACTTTTGCTGGATGCTCTTGCGTGACATCCCGGAGGTAAAATACATCAGATCTTCTAAGAAAACACACTTTTGACTGTCTGTGGTACTATGAATTGTGTAATTGTGTTATCCAAGTATATTTATTCAATCAGTGTTCTTTATCTATCCTGTTTTATCTGTTATAAGCTGCTGCAACTCTTGAAATGTGCACATTTATTCTCTGTTTATACTAAAATGAGACTATTTAAAAGCCAGAAAACTAGAGGTGATAAAGAAAAACTATTTATAAATTTGAATTCAGTACATCCGAATTAGCAAAAAACATCTATCCCCATTCTTGCCTCAGACCAACATTTTTTTTTTTTTGTAAACCAGTTTTATTTAACTTTTTAGTATCATTTTTATCTTTTTTATTACATGGATTTTAGTGGAGTCTTCGTCTGTATTTTATCCTAAGCTATCCATTCTCTTGATTGGTAACAACCTTTCAAAGATATTAAGGACTTCAATAAATAAAAAATATTTTTATACTAATGGTTAAAGAGCCACTAAAGGATAAGGGTTAATAATAAGATTTTCAGTTTGATAATGGAACAGTATTATGAAAGGATTGAGAACAATGTTTGATTAGTTCACAGGATGACTGGACATGTTTGTTGGTGGGAAGTTCTTGGAAAAAAACTCTGTTCATAGAAGTTCCGTTTGATCTTAGGTAAACAAAGGAAGTATGGAGGGATATTTGCAATGTTGGGAGAAGACAAGTCTTTGTTGAAAAGGTTTTATGGAGGGGAACTTCCAAAATAATTAAATTCTTAATAGGATTCATATGCAGTAAAACCGAAACAACTAAATAAGAGCACAAGCAATACAAAAGAATTGTTTGTAAATAAAATAAAAGTGAAGTAGATGATATAATATCCTTTTTAAAAGCAGTGGGTTTATATGAAAATGTATTTTAAGATCTGATAAATGAAAAAAAATAAAAACATTATCAAAGTACATAAATACAAATTAATATTTTTAAATTACTGCATGGAACAAACTAAATATACATACATTTACACAACATTTGAAAATCTTAAAAACTTGAATCATAAAAACTTCATGAAAATGGCTGGATTCAGTATTGAATAATCTGAAAAGTGTTGATATGCTGTAAAACAACTAAACCTGTGAAATTTCAAGTTAAAAGATTTTAATAAATATTTAAGTAACTTCAAATATCCCCGAGCTTTAAACAATGAAAATTGATGTATTTTATTTTTATATACTTATTTTATATTTATATATATTTATTTTATTTTTATATACTTATCAATGTTGCCAGATTGACTTGATTCTGTATACACAAATTTATAAAATATATCTTTTTATTTTTCTAATTTAGTTGGCATGAAAAAAAATTATTTGGCATTTTGCCTTTTTACATACTAAAATTTTCCTTTAAGAAAAATTCTTTTTGTGGTCAGTTACATTTGGCATTATTTCTGCCACTTAGAATGGGCAAGATAGGTGTCTTCTGCCAAGTCGGAACTAGTTAGATACATACAGTCTTGGACCGGGTCCGATTTGTCTATGAGTTTCAAGTTTTTTGATATAATGTATAAGTATACATAATCAACTGTAAAGTGTTTTTTCTATATGTAAAGTTATTTTTATGTTAATTTTTTTTTTACCTTGTCTTCATTTATTTTACCATTTAAAAAAAATTATTTTATAATTTTAAATTTATTTCACCATTTTTTTTTTTTTAATTAAAACAAATTGTAAATTACACTTTTATTTTGTGAATAAATTTATTTAAAAAAAAAAGCATAATGAAATGTCTTCCAATAATAAATCGTTCAGTGAAAATTATTTTTTTTTCTAAACATATTTAATTTAATCAATAAAAATGTCTAGTGTTACTTGGCTTTATAGTAAAATTGAAACTCTGGATATATTTTATTAGTTTTATTAATTTAAATGCAAAGTTTCTCTTATTAAATATCAAGTGAATAAACAAATGATGAGCTTAGAAGATCGAGTGAATAAATTTAAATAATTGTGGCACTCGAAATAACTTAAATAAGAAACTTGAACTTTAAATGTTTTTTTTTATATTAAGCTACACTTTTGATATAGAAAACTAGAAAGATACCCATCCCAGAATTGGTACAATTAATTCCCTGAACAGAACAGTTTTGCACCACTTTTATATCCATCTACGAAGATTAAAATCAATGAGAGCAATCTACTCCAGTCGATTAAATAAAGGGTTCAAGATTGCAATAAGTTTGAAGACTATGACAAAGTGCACTTGAAAAAGGCCAGAGAGTTCAGTGTCTGGAACTTTGAAAACATCATGACAAAAACCAAGATGAAAACAGTAGTCTGAAACCTGTAAATAACATCAGAAGATTTGGATAAAAATCTATAAAATGTGCTCTCTCTGTTTGTCTGGGGATGCAATTGAAAACAAAGCCCTTTTAACAAGATAAAACAACTTATTTTTAGTAAAGTTTTACAATGAATCCAATGGTTGTATTATTATTGTTTTTAGGCTTTTATAATAATATTTTAGGGTCTAAGTTCATGCTGGACATCCATAAGCTATAAAAACGACAATTATTTAATTTTACAAACTAAAAACTAATTTTTTTTTTTTTTTTTCTGAAATTTATTTATTTATTTTTATTTTTTTTGCTAATCAAGGCTGAACACAACTCTAGGATAAATATTAATAGATGGATGGATGGATTGTCAGTTGAATGATAAAGAATATTATATATTTACTTCTTTTGGGACCAAATTAATGACAGGAAGAGATTGATGATTTTAAATATTTTATTTCCTCTTTTTTCATAAACCTTGGATGTGGACTGAGGAGGCCGGTCTTGGCCTCTTGTGTGTGTGTGTGGCTGGGGGGGGGACACAGTTAGAGCTGTGGTGTTAGTGTGGTAAATAAGATAATGACGAGATCCTCTGGGCCTAAATAGTTTGTCTAGTATGTATGTGTATATATATATATATATATATATATGATTGTTTTTATTTACACAGACATGTACAAAATCTGCGACACTGGCATGTCGATGTTATCGATCAACAGTTTGTAATAACTGAGATCTCATCAGGCAGAGTTAGAGTTAGAACATATTTGGAAAGAATGAAATGGAGAAAGAAAGAAAAAGAAAAGAGATTTAAATTTCAAAAATTTGGGAGTCACGTGGTTGGGACCGTTAGTAATCAAAATATAAAACTCACAAACCAAAATACAGAAAAAAAAACAAATATTAAAGAATATTAATATAAAATATAAAAATAAAAAAGATAGATAGAAATAAAGTCATTTGCGGTCCAGGCGGAGAGATGGGGAGGGAGGAACATACAGCTAAAAGTGTCAAGAAATGTGTCAAAAACTACGTCCAAAAATCACCGTAATCCCAAATTCGTAGCAGATCGTAGCGACGCGCTTATATGCGTGCGTGCGTTAAGGGAGGGGGGTGGGGTTTAATACATTTGTCTGTTAATGCAGTATCAATTTCTAATCGTTTCACTTTTCTTTAAACTTATCAAGTTTTCATAACTTAATGAATCAAATCAAAATAATCATCAGATTAATTTAGTTTACACAGCTAGTTGTAATAATAAAGATAATAATGATAATTATAATAATTGAAATAATAGTAATAATAATGATCATGATAATAATAATCATGATAATAATATCGGTAATAATTTACTAATGCCTAGTACTACTATTAGCAAGCATTAATAATAATAATAATTATTATAATGATGATAATAATAGAAATAAGGATAATAATAATAGAAATAAGGATAATAGTAATAATAGAAATAAGGATAATAGTGATAATAATAATAAAAATAATGATAATATCGGTAATAATTTAGTAATGCATGTACTACTATTAGCAAGCATTAATAATAATAATAATAGTAATAATAATTATAATGATGATAATAATAATAGTAATAATAATTATAATGATGATGATAATAATAATAGTAATAATAATAATAATTATAATGATGATAATAATGATAATAATAATAGAAATAAGAATGATAGTAATAATGATAATTATGATAATGATAATAATTATGATAATAATATCAGTAATAATTTAGTAATGTCGAGTACTACTATTAGCAAGCATTAATAATAATAGTAATTATAATGATGATAAAAATGATACTAATAATATAAATAATGATAATAATAATTATAATGATGATAATGATAATTATAATAATGATAATGATGATAATAATAATAATATCAGTAATAATTTAGAAATGCCAAGTACTACAATTAGCAAATATTATAAATAATAATAATAGTAGTAATAATAATTATAATAATAATAATAGTAATAATAATAATAATGGTAATCAATAATAATTATTAGTAATTAATAATAATTTTTTTTTTATAATAATCATAGTAAGAGTAAAAACATTTATGTTAATAATAAAATAATAATAATAATTTCGATAATAGTGCATAAATAGCAAATAATAATATTGAAAATATTTAGAAATATTGATAATAATAATAATAAGTGATAATAAGCCATAATAGTAAGCAATAGTTAGATAAAAATAATTAGGGAAAATTAGAAGATAAAAATTATAATGAAGGCAGCAATTAACACTAATAGTAGTTGCAAATGTGATAACTAAAATAAATAATCATATAATAGAAAAATTAATTGTTTTAATAATATTGTTAATATTTATAATAATAAAAATATTAATGATAGCTATAATAATAATAACAGTGGTAACCACAATTATAATAATGGTAATGATAATAAGAATAATAGTAGTATTAATAATGATAATATTAGTAATAATAATATTATTAATTTATAAAAGTAATAACAATAGTAGAGGTGGTTATGGTAATAGTAATTTTTTTTTTATGAAGTAATATTAGCTTGAGGGGTTATATGTGAATTACTAAGAAGGTATGATCTATTGTGCTTACAGTTAATTGAGGTTTCTTGTTTTTTGTTTAGGAGTTTGCCTCTATCACTAAATTTAATAATTTCAAGTTTTTCAGTTAAACAAAGGTAACATGGTGAGTTCAGGGAATATATATATATATATATATATATATATATATATGAGCCCAAATTATAGTATAAATAGTTTTTTAACACCAATACATAGTTAAACCAAAATAAATTGTTTTGAACTATTGAAAAATGTCCAACGCTATCGATAATGTTTAACCGTTTATTTATTTTTTATTATCGCTTATGTTTGAATTCATGTTTTGAAACATGACATAAATCAAACTATGGTGTCACGTCAAAGCCATAATTATTTTGTTACGGTAATGTTTTCAGATCTATTTATAAGAAAATCTAAATAGCTCAGTTCGTAGAACATCAGACTGAAGATACCAAGGTTTCGGTTTTGATTTCCGGTCATGGTATCCGTTTTATTTGTTGAGAATTATTTAGTATTAATGCGATATTTTAAAATTTTGTTAAAATATTCATTTAAAAAAATTTTGACTGACAGACAGAACCACAGAAAAAGTACTCATTATATTATAAGTGGACTAGCGAAAATAGACTCCCTAACGATCGTCTATTTTTGCTAGGCTGTCGCGTTCTTGGGTGCTGAGACAAAAAAAATAAAAAAATGTCTCCGAATACCATTTTGTTTAAAAAGGGAAAAAAAAAAAAAAAATTTCCCACCCCAATTTTTTTTTTTTTTCCCGCCCAATCCTAAGAAATCGAGCGCGGACGCAGAATCCCAAAGTATAAAGAAGAACCAATTATTATACGATCATTCATTGCTAAATGAGAGATCTAAAAAAAAAAACGATTTCTTCAAGTAGGAAAATTAAGACGATATTTTCAACTTTGTCAAATGGCGAAATCGGTAGAGCGTCGGGCTGTTAGCATCAAGGTTGCGCCAAAATTATTGTTTATTTAGTCGTTAATATGTGGCCCAATGTATTTGTTTATGTTTCTGACTTTGAAATTAATTAAATAGTAATTATCTCCCCTCCCCCCCTCTCGTTTACAAAAATTCTCGGCGACAGACAGACACAGAATGATAGACAGACAGACAGACAGACAGAGAAGGTGCTCGTTATATTATAAGTGGACTAGCGAAAATAGACTCCCTAACGGTCATCTATTTTTGCTAGGCTGCCGCGTTCTTGGTGTGTGAGACAAAGAAAAAAAAAATTTGTCTCAGAATACTTTTTTTTGGAAGAAAAAAACAATTTTTTTTTTTTTATTAGGCGGAAAAAAAAAAAAAATTTTTTGGCGGGAAATTTTTTTTTTTTCGCGCCAAAAAAAAAATGGGAAAAAAAAATTGGCGGGGGGGGGGGGATTTCTCCCCCCCCCCCCTCGCGACCCCTCCCCTCCCCCTAAAACAATCGAGAGCGAACGCAGACCCCAATGTATTTCCAATGAACAGTTATACGATCATCCATTTGTAACTGGAAGAAGTTGAAAAAAAAAACGGATTCTTTATCATTTAAAATTAATACGATTATATCACTTGTCTTGGTGGGGCAGATGATAGCGCGTTCGGCAGTTAGCGTCAAGGTTGCGAGTTTGAATCGTAGTCTCGGCGCTTAAATTATTTATTGTTTATTTCTGAAATTACGTTTACAAAAATTCCCCAGGATGGACAGACAGACAGACAGACAGACATCCTGACAGAGAAGGTGCTCGTTATATTATAAGTGGACTACAAAAAATATGCTCCCTCCCGTCGCATATTTTTTCTAGGCTACTGCGTCACTCCTTTCTCTCTTGCTGTCTGCGAGAGAGTGTTCCTATATACTTGTCTAGAATTATATAATTGCGAAAGAAACTTCATACAATACATAGTTAAAGCTAAATAAATTCTTTTGGACTATTAAAATAATTTCCAACGCTATTGATAATGTTTACCCATTCATTTATTTATTATTATTATTACTTATGTTTGAATTCATGTTTTGAAACATATCGTAAATCTATGACGTCACGCCAAAGCTATAATTATTTTGTTAAAGGAAAGTTTTAAGATCTATTTATAAGAAAGTGCAAATAGCTCAGTTGGTAGAACGTCAGTATGAAGATCTCAAGGTTTTGGTTTTGATTTCTGGTCATGACGTCCGATTTATTTGTTGGGAATTTATTAATTAGTATTAATGCAGTATTTTCCATTTCTAAAAGAAGTTAAGATGTTCGTTTAAAAAAAATCTGACTGAGGAACAGACACACAGACAACCACATAGAAAGTGATCATTATAAGTGATTAGAAAACCTTGTTTACCAACAGCTACAAGAATTCACATGGCGACATGCATCATGTGTGGGTGACATGCATGCGATTAGATCACAGCTTACAGTGAGTTCATTGAATGATGGTCATAGATGAAGATTTGATGAACAAGGATGTTGAGAGCGATGCAATTTGCATACATAAAACACCCGGATTTTCGACTTTGGGCGTCTATAAAACAAAGAAAATTGTGCCAAGGGCAGAACAAATTAGGAGGTGAGTGGAGTGACAATATTAACAATTGTGGAAGAAACGGTTTATTTTTATCAGTTCGACTTTGATTGTATTTGAATGAGAAATTGAGTTATAAAAAAAAACACTTTACGTAAAATTTCTCTCAGACTTTTATGTTTGCCTTTCTTTCAAACAAACATTTGCGTGTCTCTTCCTTTTTGAGTCATCCGTCAAAATGAGAGAAACTCGCATCTTTAGTATGTGTGATGTCACAGTTACATATGATCTCATCAAGGCTTTTTTATTCCCAGCAACCTTTCATAACATAATACTGAAACTAAATATTTGTAAAAAATATTATAATCATTGAATTAGCAGATAAACTTTTCCTCTCAGTTGGGTTTTTCTCTGAGGTCAATTTTACTCTATTTTTTTTTTTTTTAAGAGAAAGGGTAGTTTCTGCTGAATAAAAGAGGACACTTTTCTGTTGAGATGTCTTTGTTATTTATTTTACTTGTCAAACCAGTGAACCTATGTGAAAGGTGTTTTAGAAAATAAATTGCGCCTAACCTACCTAACAGCTTTTAGGAGATTTAAAATATATGATGCCTGGGTCTTTGTTCTGGCCATTTGTGATAAGTGGAAGAAGAAATGTTCGTCAGAGTGTAAAGTTTTTTCACCATGTCACATCATTTTATAACAAACTAGCTGAAGTATCCGTCAACGTAGGGTTTCTAAAACCTTTCTCTTCTACGCGGCAGTTCAAATAAAAAAGTTTTTTTTTATTGATTTTTATTTTTATTTTAAATCGATAAAGATGATTTTAAAAAGATTCAGCTTTATGATGATGATCGATATCGGCTAGGAAATAAATGAAACGCTATAACAAAAAAATAATCGTTTGATATGAGATTTGAACTCTTAAAGATAGCATAAAACTGAACTGAAGGCAAACGTTTTATCTACATGGCTACAGACAAAATGAAAATATTTTGTCTTTTTAACTTATAGTGTTTGAGTTTGTCGTAGGGATCTCTCTGCATAAATTTTAAAAAGTTTGATTGTTTAAAATAATAAAAATATAAAGAAAAGTCCCAATAATAATTAAAATCTTTAAAAAGTTACAAATATGTACGGTTATTTGGCTAAAAAATCTAATCATTAACTTTATTTATTTTTCTTATTTGTAGTGGTAGTCAAAAAATTCAGATTATTATAAGTGAAGATGTCGTTCAGTCGCCTGTAAAAGGAACATTTGTTTCTAATGTTATGTTGACATTTTATTTTGAATGAGTTTTAAAAATTTCTGACATAAATAATTGAACGTGCTGATTCCAAATCTGCAGTTAGTTTTACTCTTAGATCAACCGTTTAACTGCAACATACTTACAGATATACAACTTTGCTTTATATATCATCAAATGATATGACATAGTAAATACATGTGATATATTGTCAAACGATATGACATAGTAAATGTTATATATCGTCAAACGATATGACATAGTAAATGTTATATATCGTCAAACGATATGACATAGTAAATGTTATATATCGTCAAACGATATGACATAGTAAATGTTATATATCGTCAAACGATATGGCATAGTAAATGTTATATATCGTCAAACGATATGACATAGTAAATGTTATATATCGTCAAATGATATAACATAGCAAAAACTATATCATCAAATGATATGACGTAGTAAATAATATATCATATATCATAAAATGATATGAGATAGTAAAAATATCATATATCATCAAATGATATGACATAGTAGAAATGTTATATATCATCAAACGATATGACATAGTAAAAAATGTTATATATCATCAAATGATATGGCATAGTAAAAAATAGTATATATCATCAAATGATATGGTATAGTAAAACATAGTATATATCATCAAATGATATGGCATAGTAAAAAATATTACATATCATCAAATGATATGGCATAGTAAAAAATATTACATATCATCAAATGATATGGCATAGTAAAAAATATTACATATCATCAAATGATATGGCATAGTAAAAAATATTATATATCATCAAATGATATGGCATAGTAAAAAATATTATATATCATCAAATGATATGGCATAGTAAAAAATATTATATATCATCAAATGATATGGCATAGTAAAAAATAGTATATATCATCAAATGATATTGTATAGTAAAATTTTTTATATATCATCAAATGATATGGCATAGTAAAAAATATTATATATCATCAAATGATATGGCATAGTAAAAAATAGTATATATCATCAAATGATATTGTATAGTAAAAAATATATCATCAAATGATATTGTATAGTAAAAAATAGTATATATCATCAAATGATATGGCATAGTAAAAAATAGTATATATCATCAAATGATATGGCATAGTAAAAAATAGTATATATCATCAAATGATATTGTATAGTAAAAAATATTACATATCAAATGATATGGCATAGTAAAAAATATATTTCATCAAATGAAATGGCATAGTAAAAAATATTATATATCATCAAATGATATGGCATAGTAAAAAATATTACATATCATCAAATGATATGGCATAGTAAAAAATAGTATATATCATCAAATGATATTGTATAGTAAAAAATATATTTCATCAAATGATATTGTATAGTAAAAAATATTATATATCATCAAATGATATGGCATAGTAAAAAATATTATATATCATCAAATGATATGGCATAGTAAAAAATATTATATATCATCAAATGATATGGCATAGTAAAAAATATTACATATCATCAAATGATATGGCATAGTAAAAAATATTATATATCATCAAATTATATGGCATAGTAAAAAATAGTATATATCATCAAATGATATTGTATAGTAAAAAATATATTTCATCAAATGATATGGCATAGTAAAAAATATATATCATCAAATTATATGGCATACTAAAAAATATTACATATCATCAAATGATATGGCATAGTAAAAAATATTATATATCATCAAATGATATGGCATAGTAAAAAATATTATATATCATCAAATGATATGGCATAGTAAAAAATATTACATATCATCAAATTATATGGCATAGTAAAAAATATTACATATCATCAAATGATATGGCATAGTAAAAAATATTATATATCATCAAATTATATGGCATAGTAAAAAATATTACATATCATCAAATGATATGGCATAGTAAAAAATATTACATATCATCAAATGATATTGTATAGTAAAAAATATTATATATCATCAAATGATATTGTATAGTAAAAAATATTATATATCATCAAATGATACTGTATAGTAAAAAATATTATATATCATCAAATGATATTGCATAGTAAAAAATATTATATATCATCAAATGATATTGTATAGTAAAAAATATTATATATCATCAAATGATATTGTATAGTAAAAAATATATCATCAAATGATATGGCATAGTAAAAAATATATATCATCAAATGATATGGCATAGTAAAAAATATTAAATATCATCAAATGATATGGCATAGTAAAAAATATTATATATCATCAAATTATATGGCATAGTAAAAAATATTACATATCATCAAATGATATGGCATAGTAAAAAATATTACATATCATCAAATGATATGGCATAGTAAAAAATATATATCATCAAATTATATGGCATAGTAAAAAATAGTATATATCATCAAATGATATTGTATAGTAAAAATATTTCATCAAATGATATTGTATAGTAAAAAATATTACATATCATCAAATGATATGGCATAGTAAAAAATATTACATATCATCAAATGATATGGCATAGTAAAAAATAGTATATATCATCAAATGATATGGCATAGTAAAAAATAGTATATATCATCAAATGATATGGCATAGTAAAAAATATATATCATCAAATTATATGGCATAGTAAAAAATATTACATATCAAATGATATGGCATAGTAAAAAATAGTATATATCATCAAATATGGCATAGTAAAAAATATTACATATCATCAAATGATATGGCATAGTAAAAAATATTATATATCATCAAATTATGACATAGTAAAAAATAGTGCTGTAACTATTTCCCAACTTGTGGAAGTTAAAAATTCTGTCTAAAGTCAATGTTAAACTCTTTTGTCTTTCCTATCGTGCTGTCAATGTAAGAACAATAATGATGCTGTGCACTGTGATGTTCTTTGTTGGAATTATAAATATTCTACTAAATAAATAGCCTTAAAATAATTCTCAAATTTCACGGATCGATCAATTCAAAATATTTTCTATTATACAAATAATTTTTTCTTTCTTGCTTCCCTCTGTATCTCCCCTTTTTCTCTCTCTCTTTTTGTTTTCCTCTCCCTCTCTCTCTCTCTCTCTTTTTGTTTTCCTCTCCCTCTCTCTCTCTCTCTCTCTTTTTGTTTTCCTTTCCCTCTCTCTCTTTCTACTTCCCTCTTTATTTATCTCGGTAATAATGAAAAAAAAAAAAGAAAACATACTCCCTGCCTCCCCACCACATAAATTCTATCACTGGTGATCTCAAAGGGCATGAATATTACAGTATTTTAATTTATTTATTTTGTTGTTTTACCATAATCTCGTTGGGGTCACACTGAATCCGATGATGTAAAGTTTATAAGTGTATCTTGTGTAGTTTCTGACTTTTAGCCAGAACACAGACAAAATTATGACTTTGCTTTATCTAATAGATTACTTTTTGTTTTCCAGATTGATTTCATTTCATGAATTTCAAGCTTTTGAAGCATTACTGTGTCTTCCAGATGCCCTCTATGCCTTGGCTTTTACCATTTTTGACCAAAATGGCAATGGCTACATTACCTGTGGTAATTACTTTTTATCTTCTATTACTTATTTTATCTTTAAAAAAAAAAAATTTTCTTTAATTCCTCTGATAACAATGACTGTTGTATTAGACGTTATTTTCTTACATCATCCTTTAACAAAAAAAATGTCTTTAAAAAAAAAAATGGGTAAAAATAAAGAGTAGACCTGAGCAAGCGATATAATTTACTAGAATATTAAGCCACTGCCTTTCTCTTTCTTCTCATCTGGTTTTTGCTTCAAACTTTTTCTTTTTTTTCCTATTTATTTTCTTTAACATTTCTTTGCTTTTTTTTTCTCTTTTTTTAAATTTTCCCTTTAAATGGAAATGGGAACTACAGGAAAAAACGGTCTACAACTACATCTATAAATGGGTCACATGACACAAATTATAATCAATATTGCTTCCTGCGCGATTTCATAAAACGATTCTGGAAGCCAATCGGTTTACATAAAAGTAACAGGCTCATTAAAATTGCCTCAGTCTAGAAGGACTTCTTCATTGACCGAGAATTAAAAAGACTAAGTGCAGCATCAGAACATATACTACACTTTGCTCGTAGCTAAAAGACCAAGATTAGTCATTGTTCTGATTCAGTTAATTACCATATATGGAATATTCATCTGATCAACACTTTTTAAAAACTTCAATATGTACTTTTGACACTGTACACCTCTCTTGCTTAGTCATTTTTTTGGTTGGCTGTTTCTCTATGTAATATCGATTTTAAAATATATAAAGAAACAAGAAAACTAACCTCTAAATAGCTGAACAGAACTGAATCTTGGATAAAGGGTTCAATATCTTATAAGATAGAGCTATATCAATAATAAATGATAATAAAATGTACTTAGCTTAACACTGTACTGCAGTTTCACAGTATCACCGATTATCAGAAATGTGTCTCCAACTGGCACCAATCAAATAATATATGTGTATGTATATATATATATATATATAAATAAATAGATGAAAGAAGAGTGATAAACATGTACGAATGTCCAGATTTATTTCAAACTTCAATTGTTCAGTGCAAGGTATATTCTGTAATAAAATTATGTTTATTATTCTTTCCTTAAGCCAAGGCTTTTCAAAGATCGAAATCTTATCATCAGAGGAATTATATAGATAGATAAGTTGGCATATATATATATATATATATATATATATAAAGGAAAAGTTTCAGTTAAAGAATCCAAACAATTTGTGATATTCCCAGGAGATCAAATCATACATTTATTTATTTCATTTATTAACAAATTAGATCTTATGAATCCCCAGGATATATTAAATAATACTGCAGATAAAAATAAGCTCAATAGTTAACAGTTTATGTTAAATAGAGCTTTCACATTATAATATATAATTTAATATATAAAGTTAAGTTAGTCAGGTTTCCAAGTTAGACCTAAATAGCATTGCATCTACCAAATCGATATTTGATTCTGACTCACAATTTCTTCCATTTTTATCCTTGCAGCGTGTTCTTTACGCTAAACTAATGTAATTCCCTTCAGTTTCTTTATTTCTTTTTTTTTCCAGAAAATAATTATTGCACTAGCACTTAGTCTTGTCTCCAACAACAAAAATTTCAAATATATAATCTTTTTGGACTCTCAATCTGCTCTAATTGCAATTAAAAATAAAAAGATAGACAATCCTCTAATTGCAAATTTGCTCAACAAGCTAACACAATTAAATAGCCAAAATGAAATTATTTTCTGCTGGATACCAAGCCACACAGATATCAAAAGAAATGAATTAGTCGATTAGGCAGCAAAAACTGCATTAAAAATCTCAACTTATCTAGATTTTAAAATCCACTATTCGGACCTTAAAAGACATATCAATACATACACAATGGAAAAATGGCAAACTTACTGGAATGAATTTCCTAACAACAAAACTATAAGAAATAATTCCCAAAATAAAGAAGCAGGGACAAAATACAGAACCAAACAGAAAAGAAGTCACACTAGCAAGAATAAAAATGCGCATTTAACCTAGTCATATCTCTTGAGAAAAGAAAACCAACCGATTTGTATACCATGTCAAACCCCACTCACAATTAAACACATTTTAACTGACTGCATTGATTCTGTAGCAACAAGAAATAACTTCTATAAAGAAAAAAATGTTAAAGACCTTATTGCAAAAAACAACCCTCACACCATACTTTCATACTTCAAGAAAATCGGCCTCTACCAAAAAATAAAAAAAAAACATTACTTATATATCAACTAAAGCAAAACCCATAAGTATTCAGTATAAAATGACCCAAAGGGTTGACATGCCATAAAACGCATAATAATAATAAAAAAATTATTATTCAGGCAAGGAAATTTGTTATACTGGGGTCTTTTTCAATCACAACCTAAACACCACCAGCCATTTATGAATTTGATAAAAAAGAAATGTTTACAGTTCTCTATCTGTGTTCAATTTCAGATAAACACTTTTTAAAAATAAATATTACTCTATTTATTTCTTAAATTTACCTATATCACAATAGTAAGGAAACTATTTTTTCTTATTGGAGGCCCATTTCCATGAGAAATGTTTTCTGACATTTTTGTGACTTCAGGTTGACCTTGCTCTACACAGCCTGCCTGCATGCCAAGTTTGGTTGAAATACAACCAATAGTTTTGGAGTCAATAGTGAACAAACAGACGCTTCAATGTATTTATATCGATTAACTTTTATTTTTCAGATGAGTTTGTTAATATTATCAAACATACAACATTGCACAACAAAATCCCTTTCAATTTTGAAGGGAATTTTCTACAGCTACATTTTGGCAAAAATAAGGATCGAAAAGTTTCTTATGCAGAATTCACTCAAATGATACATGTAAGTACTGTTTTTTTGTTTTTTTTCATCATTTTCTTTTCTATTTTCAACTTTTTGTTCTTTTTTGTTCTTTTTTCTTTTTTGTCCCTTCATTTTTTTTCCTTTTTTATCCTGTTCTTCTTGTTTCTTTTTTTTTCTTATTTTTTCTTTTCCTATTACAAAGTCTAAACCGAAAGTAAAAAAAAAAGTTTTTAATTTACCGATAATTGCGTATGCTTGTCTATATCCGAATTACAGATAATAATTATTGATACACACAACGCTGGTATGAGGCTCTTTCTTTAAAAGATAACTTTAATCTTAACATGAAAAAGGATTTTAAAAAGAACACATTTTTTCAAATCGTACATAGATTCGCCTTCATCATAGATACCTGAAAAGAAAAAAGATAAAAGTAAATGACAATGTAAAACTTACATGTGACAATTTCTAAAACTTGTTTATGATATAAGGAATCTCTCAAAGCTCATATTAAATTTAGTTTGTCTTGTTCTACAATACTTCTCCGTTCATTTTTACTTCTCTACAACTTTAAAAAGGATTGAAGAATATGAATATTTGATATTCTATTCTAACATTTTATAGCGATGCATATGTTGGGAATCTCTTGAATATTTGCTGTTTTTTTTTGTTTGTTTTTTAAACTTAAAACATTTATTTTTTTAATCGGCACGTTGAATTGTTTAGTGTGTTAAACTGACAATTGTAAGTGTGTGTCAATCTAACATGGTGAATTGTAATGATAATTTGGATTCTTTTCCTTGTCTGATTCGTGATATATTCATGTGCAAATTCATAATAGGTATTTTTTTTTTTTTTTCAATATACCAAAAAACTTAATAGGTATGCATATATAGTAATGCAAGATATAAAAAAATTATCTTAATTAGTACCTGAGTTATGGCCATTCAAAGTTAGTTGGACATTGTGTTTTGTGTGATACTGAACACAAGGCCTATATCTAAAGATAAAAAGTCCAAATAAAGGAAATAAGGGAAAAATCTTTATAAATATAATGCCATAGTTTATTAAAAGAAAGATAATATAGATTAAATTAATAATTCTTAGATATACCCAACATTAGTAAAAATTACTTGCAGTCACAAAAATTGGGAAAACAATACAGAAGAGCAATTTTGACTGTTCAGATAAGTTTTATTTTAGCAGTTCAAACATTGAAACTTATTATGATTTATGACATCATACAGATCAATCTAAAAAAATGTTATTAGTACATCCAAAAAAACCTTTTATTTCTGATATGTAAACGGGTCCCAATTTGGCAATTGATGAGAAAAATGGGTCAAATGTACACCATACCAAACTTTTTGTAAAAAGTTACCCATTAAAGATATAAGCCTAAAACTTTTATACTTGACTAATTTTAAGATGAGAAATTAAACAAAAAAAGTTTTCTTTCTAATATTAGAAAATGTTGTGGCGTGATCCAACTTTTGGTATGTAAAAAAAAAATAAAAAGGTATTGACATCAAAACTTTGAAATTTTCTATAAAGAAGAAATCAGTCAATTTTTAAACAAACACTTATAAAGTTTTAAATTAAATTTTTAAATAACATTTTTTTTAAAATACTAAATTTCAAATGTTTAAAGATAAAATATATTTATTGAATAATATAATGGAAGATTTTACTGGCAGTTTCACTCATCTTATGTAGATTTAATTTGACTATACACTTCTGTTATAACCAATATATGAAGAATATGTCATACTCTTCCATCACTTGATTGAAGATACTGCGAAGATTTTTTTTTATGACATCATAAGGGATGACATCATTCATTAAAATAGATCATAGACGACCTGTGACTCAAAAGATCATGGGTCATCAAATATAGAATGAAATATTTTTGAAAAAAAAATCAACAAAATTTTTTTAAACATAGAAAGTAAGCACAAAATTGTAAATATTTATTCAGAAAGAGAGGACAGAAAGCATAGGGTGAAAAGCAAGAGAAAAAAATATAGGGTGAAGAGAGAGAGAGAGAAAATATAGGGTGAAGAGAGAGAGAAAATATAGGGTGAAGAGAGAGAGAGAGAGAGAAAATATAGGGTGAAGAGAGAGAGAGAAAATATAGGGTGAAGAGAGAGAGAGAGAGAGAGAGAAAATATAGGGTGAAGAGAGAGAGAGAGAGAGAAAATATAGGGTGAAGAGAGAGAGAGAGAGAGAAAATATAGGGTGAAGAGAGAGAGAGAGAAAATATAGGGTGAAGAGAGAGAGAGAAAATATAGGGTGAAGAGAGAGAGAGAGAGAGAAAATATAGGGTGAAGAGAGAGAGAGAGAGAGAGAAAATATAGGGTGAAGAGAGAGAGAGAGGAGAAAATATAGGGTGAAGAGAGAGAGAGAGGAAAAAATATAGGGTGAAGAGAGAGAGAGAGAGGAAAAAATATAGGGTGAAGAGAGAGAGAGAGAGAGGAAAAATATAGGGTGAAGAGAGAGAGAGAAAAAATATAGGGTGAAGAGAGAGAGAAAAAATATAGGGTGAAGAGAGAGAGAGAGAGAAAAAATATAGGGTGAAGAGAGAGAGAGAGAGAAAAAATATAGGGTGAAGAGAGAGAGAGAGAAAAAATATAGGGTGAAGAGAGAGAGAGAAAAAATATAGGGTGAAGAGAGAGAAAAAATATAGGGTGAAAAGCGAGAGAGAAAAGAAAAGGAGTGAGAGGGAAAAGAAAAAGCAAACACTCTGCTTTTACTACTATTATTATGACGATCATGGAAGGGGGAGCATGTTTACATGTGTGTTGTTTTTTACTTTTTATATTTACTTTTTACTCTGCAAATGAAAAATTAGACAACATGGGTTACTTTTATACAGAAACCATTCAAGATGTGTTATTAGATTAATATTATATCTAGTGATTATTATAGGGGAAACCCTGCTTTATACAATGATATAAATATCATATTTTATGACTTGAAAATCTCTAATATTCTATTTATTAAAGTTTTCAACTTGGAAATTTTTATGAAAAGTTTTTATGAAAATTAATTTAAAAGTCTATACTTTGCCTACCAAATTCAAGAATAACCTTTTTTTTTATAAGATGGAATGATTTTTCAAACTGGATTAATTAACAGTGTGAATGGCACAGACATTAAAAAATAGGACTAACAAATTGTTGTTAAAAAAAAAAAGTGGAACTAAACACATTTGTCATTAAAATAGTTACATAATTCAAATAGGCCTGCAAGAAAAAACAACAATCATACAGGAAAAAAATGAAATCATTAGAAAAAGGAGAGATCAAAATTTGTTTACACTCTAATTTCATAGATATACTAAAAAATAATTGAGTTATCGTAAGTTTAATTTTACAAAATGTCACTTTTTTTATCCATTTTTGCAACATGACACTGTTTTATTTTTTTTAATCGACATGTTGAACTGTTGTATTTTTGTTGATTTTGTCTGATTTGTGATGCTGTTATGTGTGAATTCGACAGTGTTATTGTTTATACCTGACCAGTTAAGCGTCTTAGAATAATTTCATTAAATAATGGGGTAGGTGGGACTAATAATCAATGTTAAGATTGTTTCCAATGCTAGAATTGGGCATGTTGTGTACGAATAGTTTGTAAATAATTTATTGGAAGTCTCTTCTCCAACATGTGGCCGCCATATTGAATATGTGCTGCGTTTTTTTATAATAGATGAATAAATATCAATTAAGCTAGTATAAGTCTTATCGGCTTCTTATTCATTGTACCACATCAACAAAAGAGAACTTTGCATCATTTTAGCAAAAACTCATCTCACTACCACCACTGCAAAGGGCTTTCCTTTCCTTCCTTCATGCGCCTAAAATCAAATGCAATTTGCATAAACAATTATTTTCCAAGAACTTTCCATCTCTGGAACATGTTGCCACAAGATTGCTTCCCTGGTAGCTACAACATAGTCATTTTCAAATCTATTGTCAATTAATACTAGTCATGAGTCATCAAATTTTATTCATTCCATTCATTTATTTTTAAAAATTCTTATAATAGGGAAGTTTGATGACTTGTTTCAGCAAAGAATTGTACCCCTCCACACACACATATTCACACTATGCACACTCGGTGTCTTTCTTTAATTTTGACTTTCTTAATTGAAACTGATTTTAGTTGTTCAGGGAAATGCTGAAAATAATTGAAACTAGCAGAATTTACTGATGGGAGGGTAAAAGGGAAAGTGAAGTCTGTTAAAAGCTCTCAAACCAAGCCCCCCCCCCCCTCCTCCTCCAAAATAATCTGAAAAATGGACCTGTCAGCTCAATTAATTCTGATGAGATTAGCTTATTCATAAATTTGCCTGTTTTTTGTTTACCAAGATAGATATTTCACTAATTAAACATTTTTCAAATTATTTTAAATGTGTATTTTACTACTTATCACGAGCACATCATCGAAATTGTTTTTTAGTAGTTGTTTTTTTTTTGTGCTGCCCTCTCCACACACACACACAGACGATCAGGTTGGAAAATTCAGCTTGTTTGCCATTGCCTATTTATGTTCCTGGTTTATGTTTTTACATTTAGAAAGGCATGGTATGCTTGAATGACGTCAGATACAGTGTCATATACATGTTTTTTTTTTGTTATTTTTTCAGACCAGCAGACATTGGATACTAAGTGTTCATATAGTCCTTTTATTTTTTATTTCTTTATTCTTAATGTCGCATTAATGAATGGGAACATATGTATGTATTATTGAGCATAACATCTTCTTGCTTACTTTGTTTTCATTTATCCCCTTTAAACATTGTTTTATCTTGTGATGTTTATAGTGTTCCGAATTTCAGAGCCAATCTCCAACATGGTGGGAAATTCATTAGCATTCTGGAAGACTAGAAAATATAAAAAAAGGTTATTGCTTTGCTTGCTCGTGTCCCTTATATGACACCTTAGTTGTTGTATGTGTACAGGCAACTCTCTACAATCTGCTAGCATAAATGAAGAGTATTTGATTGTTGTCATATTGTGAAATCTCTTATAATTTTCATAACATCGTTCACTTAAAAATATATATCTATAGGGTGCATAATATATTTGTGGACAGATTTTATACATACATAAAAATGACTTTAAATTTTTTTTTTTTTTTTACTTTACTGAAAAACGTTTTTGAGGATAAGAATAAATGTATTGTTTTGTAATTTTATTCATTAAAGTCTCCTTCAGCTTTGTTAACGGTTTTGATGTGTAAGGTATGAAATATTGGACATTACTCTCACTATGGATACTTTTAGAGACTATTTAGTTTTATGAGGCTGCTCATTAACCTTTTTCTCAATTACACTCCATGCATAGTAGTCCAAAAGTTTAAAATCTGGGGAGGTAGGAGGACAAATGTTAAAAGTCATGTGATCATGAAAATATTTTGATTTGTTTAAGTGTCTATTAGCTCTGATAAAGTGATTTTCCTTTACCTTTCCTGGCATAAAATGACCTTTACTCATCACATAAGACATGCATCTGATGTTTTTGTTGACAACATTTAACATTGTTTCTACCGCTTCGATATTTTAGGATTACCACCAATGGTGTGCTGTACTTAACGAATAAATTTCAGTGTTCTAATTCTAGAATGTCTAATGGTTTGATGATGGTGATACCTTCTCATCTTAAGCCTTTAACTCTTTACAAAGTTTGTAAATGTAACATCGAGTGACTTTTAAAAAAGGTTATTCAGTCCTTATCGTCATGATAACTGTGTGCCTCTTCATTTGTTGTGTAACTATAGGGGCTGCCATTGATAATTCTGAAAAAAAAAAATGAAGTTTAATAATATACCTGCTATAGTAAAAATAATGTATATCCTCAAATAATTTATGCACCCTATATGTGTGTGTGTGTGTGTATATATATATATATATATATGATGAGAAAATCTTATGCGAAATAGGCTTTACATAACATATTTTCTTTTCTGACTTTTATATATCTGAAGAAGGTAGACATTGAAATGTTCCAAAACGTCATATAAACCGAATAAAAGCCTATTTCATATAAGATTTTCCAGTATATTGTTGGATATACCACCCCCTTTCTGCATATTATATGCTGGTGGATACAAAATTTTAAAATAGCTAATAAAAGCGGGTTCCTATTTAATAAATTGTCGCCTAAAAAGATCTTATTTCCACTAATATTCATCAGGGGGAAACATCTGAAAAGGAGACTTTGCTGGTGTGGTCACATTCTTCGACCTCCTGAGGAGGAATTCAAGTTGGTAGCCCCAATAGCACTCGCTGGCTGGAGGAAGCGCAGAGGTGACCAACTGAAGACATGGATTAAAACGGTTAATACAGATATGGAGCTGATAGCTGATCCCCAACGTTTTTTGTCTTTTTTTGTTATTTGTCGCTGGAACCGGGAATGACTGAAGTATGCCAAGGACTCAGTTGTCGATCAGCGTGGATGGACCGCTTTTACGTGGGACGCAGTGAGCTTATTTGGAGCCAGCTCAATCCACTTCGGGTGAATATCATTAGAGGTTCAGGGGGGGGGGGGGACATTAGAATTTAAATTGAAGTAAAATTAAACAGAATTGAAAAAAATATCTATTGAATGAAATACTTTCGAAGAAAGAAACAATTGCTTCTGTTTACACAAAGAAAATGTCGAAAGAAAATATAAATTTCATTAAAAATTTTTAAATGAAAAGCAGACTGAACATAATTAAGTTTAATTCCATTTCATTTGCTTGTGCATGGAGTAATGTTGCCACATCTGGGCTAGTGCACCAACCACTAGCTTTTCCCCTTTGTGCAGTGTACAAAAAGAATTTCTTACCTAATCGGTCCTGCACTGCCTGCCAAACTCCAGCACTTGTTGCATCATCACATAGTTGCATCCTTGTGCTTATTTTAGAAGTACTTTCATGGAATGTACTCTGATGAACTTACTCCACTTGTACTCCTCAACGAGAATACTCCCGACCAACCTGACTAGCAGCTAAATCTCACCACTTCACTGTAGATGCCGGAAAATTTGCTACCATAATAGCTTCTTTTCTTCAGCTGCTTGCTTTGGAATTTGTCCCCTGTTTCCTGTCTATACAAAAATGCGGATATTTAAATGTAATGTGAACAACCATTTTGTTGCGCAACTCCCCACCCAGGTTAGCCCTTTTATAAACCCTTACACTTTAGTGGCAGTATGCCTTGTTTGAGATGAACAAAAAAAAATGTAATTAAAAGATCAACTACGAAGACTAGTTACAAAAAATTAAGTTTAACCCGCTTTTTTTTTTTTTAGCTGTTAGAGCTGTCAAAATTATTGATACTTCGATATTTTTCAATACCATATCTTTATGGTATACGTTATTTATACTTCCTCCTTCTCTCCTTTTTGTTGTTGTGTGTTTTGTACTCGTGTCTTCTGGTTACGCACCCAGCCTTTTTGATCTCCCTTCACTCTCTTATGATCAGATTTTTGATCTAGCTGTTGGCATGGTAACAAGATTGACTTCTTCTCCTTCTACTACACTGCACCCATTTCACTTTCAAATCGTCACCCCCACCCCCCACTCTCTTTCTTTTCTTTGTTTCTCCCTTGCTTTCTGTCTGTTCTAAAGGTCTCTGACATGCAATGTATGGAGCCATTTGTTGTGGTGTTATAGGACTTTTCCCCTTATATCGAAAATTGTATAGAGTATCATTTTTTTTTTTATACTTGTGTCATATTGTATCAAAGTTAAAATGCTATTATCGTGCAATTTCTATGAGCTATATATAATATATATTTTTTATGGAAATCGCTCCAGACAAAGCATGAAACCACTTGATGTAATATATATATATATATATATATATATATATATATATTAGATATACCCGTGACCTGTTGGGTCACAACAACTACTACTATTTATTCTACTTTGATTTCATTCAGCCCCCATCCCTTTCTCTTTATGCACTAGTCTTACTCTTATGCTTCGTCAGTATATTTTTAACTAAGATATATTGGTTTTCATTCAAATTACTTCCCTTAAAAATTAATGAACATAATATTTTAAGAAAGGTTTCTGTAATTTATTCTTTTTTTATTTTTTATGAAATCATTTTAATTAATTACTGTTAATATATACAAAACTATTGCATATATATATATATATGACAATAGAATTACAAATGAATAATACCAAACATTAATCTAAAATATAAAGTAGAGACGATTTTTCCCCTGTACCTTCTCGGAGAATAGGAAAATAACCACATGCATCAGAGGCTACTAAACTCACCATTACATCACACTTATTCACTCGAGCGTGCTTTAGTAAATTTCTTATTATTTTTATCCAGCTAACACTAAATATTACATTTGGCCTGCCATCTCAGACTCTCCGACACACCAACTCCATATAGGTGGTAGCAAAAACTTTCCTCCCTAACAATTATGTACTGTTACTCCATTCATCGACACCGGGAACTAATAAACACAGTTTAATTTTCACAAAACAGTCCGTCCTTATTTATTATTTGCCTGGTATTAATTTACTACATAATATAAAGCAATACGCAAACACTTAATGACCGCTCCCGTTCATTCCGATGATATTCTGCATATATCAGATTACGTTATTTCTAATTCTGCCTATGACTTCTATATTAAAATTAATTCCGGATTTCAGCGAATGAAATTAACGAACACAGTTCCTGCAACATTTAAGCATTCAACATGGTAGCTACAATTTCTTGATCTAATCGACATCCTATTTAATTCAATAAGCGCCAAGATACTGGTAGACCCCGATACATTTACATTTTCAAAATCATACACATTTAACACGCATATTATAGAAAACTTGCCCAAATAAATTACCTAAACCGTGTCATTTTTTAACTTTATATCTGTCGGCAGAAGCTGCCAATAAACAAGCTTAGCGTAATTCACCTATTTTCACATTCATTGTTATCTCGAAACCGTAGTACAGTCGTTAAAAAGGGAGGTTCCGCTAGTTTATTATAAACTGTTTAACAAAATAAGTTATGCAAATTAGGCTTGCAAACAGATGTGTTTGGTTCTTTACTTTATATACAATATTTCAAAATACTGTAATATTATTGATTTAAATAACTGAGCCGTTTTGGTGGAAATACAGGTATGATAAATTTTTAAAAAACTTTCACATTTGTTTATTTATATATATATATATATATATATATATATATATACACACACACACATGCAAAAATATTAATATTATAGTTCTGTGTGAAGATCAGCATAAATTCTTCGGATCAAACCAATACAGCAATTATAAGAAATTGATTGACTTATGAAACACAAATTTTCCAACGAACGGCTTGGGAATAAAGATTTTTTTACATATACAAACATAACATTTAGAATAGTTTTAGGGTTGAAAGACTTCCAAGACTATATATATATATATATATATATATATATATATATATAAAGGAATAAGATGACAAAAAACCCGAAGAAAAAAAAAAATAACTGAGTGAAATAACAAAGGACGGGCAGTGGAAATATATATTTTAATGCAGGAATATTTAGATTAATAATTATAGCGGATGATGAATGATTAAAAATAGATAAAGGATAGGATACATATGTTACCACATAGATATAGCGAGACCATAGTTCCATGTAAATATATATATATATATATATATAATTGTTGATAATGAGTACTGATTGTAATTTTAGGCTTTGATCGTCTAGTTTTTGATGGGTTTTTTTTTTTTGCGTTTTTGCTTTGTTTTGTAAAAATTAGCACTGAAGATGGCCACATCAAGAAATAAATGCACAGGAGCATTTTACAAATATATTGGTGTTTGCCGAAACAATTGTATGCTGACTAAAAAATAAGTTTTATGAAATAACATGAATCTGCCCTTTATAACATTTAAATTGTATAAAACTACATTAAAAAAATATTAAATATAGCATAGCTCTGGCCTTAAACTATTGAGCTGTTATAATTACTTTGTTATAAAATTTATACCTGAATAGAAAAAAATTCTAAATATAAATAATAAAGAAATGTACACAACACACACACATGCAGTTATTCAAAAAGAAGGAACCTATTTAATTACACAATAGTTTAATAAGTGTAACATAGCTGGGGTGTTCATCAATCCCCACAGTGCATCCACTTTGTCGGCAGAATTAGCTGGTCAATTTTTTGTAGTTACAGTGGTGAGATGGCAGCCAAAGTTGCCTTCTCCTTAATAACAGCTTTCTTAGACATTATTAATAAAGAAACATCATAAATGCAATTGGGTATTAAAAATTTCTTATAGATTTTATTGTTTCCTTATAGTATACATTTATACCCATGTGACACCCAACTCTCTCCCCCATATGTCAGCTTAGTGGTTTCCTGTCTGTTTGAGATTACTGCTGGGATACATAGCTCTTATGACTTCTATCCAGAAAATTCCACGTAGAAATCAACCATACTAACCCTATCTTTACAAACCTGCATCTAAATATTACTACATGAGGAAAAGCAATAAGAATTTTTAAAAAAAAACTTTAGCCACCAAATCACAAGTATTTTACATGCAATCAACGTTTATTAAATGTCCGATGTGTCCAGCATCTTTATCAAGTAACATCGATATCATCAGAGAATTTATCCCAGACGCGTATCAGCATATCATGATCTACTGAGTTTATTGTGGTATTATTTGAGGTTTCATGTTATTGAGATGAGTTGGTTGCGATGGAATATAAACACAATCTTTTCAATATCCCAACAAAAAAAAGTCACAGTGAGGTCTAAGGATCTTGTATGCCAAGCACAAAAGGCATCGAATTGCAAAATTCCACTCCATGTTATCTTATTAGTAAGTGTCTTAATCAGGCGTAGTCTGTAAGGTTTCAAATGTAGGCATCTTAGTACACACCAGATAGTGGATTGAGGAATCATAAACTCATGGCTAGCTCGATTTGTAGAATTCTGTGCACTCCCCTCAAACGTAGTACGGACACTTGCCACTTGTTCCTCTGAAACTCTTGGTTGTCCTGGACTTCTTCCTTTATACAGACACCCTACTCTCTCAAAACTGTTTAAACCATTGCACCGTGACAACTAAATTTGTTTTTGCAAACTTGAATGCAGAATGTCTTTTGCTGAGGACTCGCTATTCTGAGGGTAAACAAACAACCAAACCTTGCCAGAAAAACAGTTCAACTACAGTATCCCTGGGGCAAGCATTCAAAACTTTAAAAAAAAACTGCTTTCAAATGGTCACAGACTCATTCTATGACAGTGTTTGACAAGTGACACAATGTGTCATGAAATCAGGTCATTCTTTTTTAATAACTATGTGCAACAATGTAACAATCCCCCACCCCTTCGTATAAGCACATGAAGTTTTATTTTTATTCAAATGAAACGTTATTTTATCTACTCTTCTCTGCATGATTCTTTACAGTTATTAAAATGTTAATTCTGATTCGATTCTATTTTGTGGAAAGGGAGTTAAGTGTAATTTAGTCTTTTGTGGTACTTGTAAGCATTGCATACACAAGAAGTGCAGTGGAATTACGGGTAGGAGTTTCGTACAGGTTGTCCGGAAGAGATGCTGATGATTTAGTACTTGCCTGTGAAACAATGGATGACATACTTTTTTTTTTAAGTTAAAGACTTGGAAGAATGTAAAGTAAAGTGAATGTTGCCAAGACCAAAGTGATGATCTGTGATTGTAGTGTTGGAAAGCTCCCTAAAAGAGGAAAGTTCTCCTGCTCAGTTTGCGGAAAGAGAGTAGAGTACAATTAGATTTTTAGGGTACACAAGAAGTGCAGTGGAATTACTGGTAAGTTGAGAGGGGATAACCAGTTTATATGCAAGAAGTATAAAACAGTGCAGATGGATGAGAACTTAGATGTGGGAAAAGTATATTTGGATGTTGAAGCTTTGTTACCTTGGTGATACCATTGGAGCACAAGATGGAGCAAATGGTAGTGTGATTGCAAAAGGTAGTTTTTTCTTTTTGTCTTCTTTTCTTTCCTCTTTTTTATTTCCTTTTCTTTATTTCCTTTTCTTTCGTTTTTTTTTTCTATATTGTCATAACATTTTTATTTATAAATATCCGGTTTTGAATTTCTCCCCCAAATGTTAAATATTGCACAAAATTATGGATATTGTCTTGTGTAATGATGATTAAGACAAAATCTAAAAATATTAAATTTCACCAAAATTCAAATAAAAATCAATATTGTTTGGATTTCCTTACCGTTTTAACAAGTGGTGTCTTTCACTATATGAACTCAGATACCTGAACCAAAGATTTTACTCAATTCTTACTGAATGCTTTTATATAAAGAATTTGAATAATCAAGGCTAGATACAAATCATGCTCATTTACTTTCAGTATGATTTTTTTTTTTTTTATATCAGTACTAGCGCGTCCCGGCGTTGCCCTGGTGAAATAGAAAAGAATGTTTTAACTTTTATAAACAACCTAAGTCCAAGTCTGTGTTGTAGAAAAACAACCTCTGCATGTATACAATTTTATCCACAAATTTCATAAAACAAATTAGTATCACCGACAACAATTATTTTAAAGCAAATACACTTGGGATATTCATAAAAATTTTTTTTTTTCTTTCTCTTTACCTATTCATCTGTGACCTATTTGTGTTAAAACAATTAATCTATATAATAAAGTCACCGTTTCACTGTAAGTAATTTATGTGATTGAAATAAGATTTATCCATACATAATGGCTTGCAAATTGTGTTAACACAAATAAGTCACAAATTCGAATTTCCCAAGTGTATTTGTATTAAAACAATGCTAACATGAGTGCTTACGGTAATTGGAGTGCGGAACAGATTAATATATGAAGGGTTTGGTTATTTTGTTATTATGTTTGAAGGCGGAGGGAAAAACGACTTTACTTTATTATAGAGTTATCTATATTAAGTATACATATTGAAATTGGCAAAACTACCACCAGCATTCTGTCATGAAATGTGTATTGTATTAAAAGATTGTTCTTATGTTTGTGTGTGGGAAACTCCATAATTCATGGTAGATTTTGGTAATAATTTATTTTAACCGTACGCATAAGTAACCCCTTCCCATATTCACACAAGACTGCTAATAGGCGAGGCAACCCTTACAAATTTTTGAATGATTGCCCTTTTGAAAAAACAAAAAACAGACTGAAAAGGATGTAAAAAGAGCAAATAAATATACAATAAATTTTTTTAAAGATAGGAACATAGAGGAAGGAATTAAACTTTGCCCATAAAATGATATATCATAAAAACAAAACCTACCCACCACCACCACACACACACATACACATGCCTAAAGTGGTTTTATTATTCTCTGTATGTAATTTTCGTATTTTCTCATAAGAAATCGCTGCATGTGGTTGAAGTAAATTATTACCAAAAACTACCATGGATTGTTGAGTTTTTTTTTTTCCATACACTTTTATTAATAATATTGCTTTCTACCTTATTATACATGGATTTGCTCTGTGAAGGACTCCATGGCTATCATCCTACATCCAACCCGATTGGATCTACCCATTATTTATTTATATAGAAAAAGGGGAGATAAATATCTGACAATATGATGACAATAATGACTGGAAAATCTTAGGTGTAAAAAGGCTTCATTCAGTTCATATGACGTTTTGGTATAAGTTACATCTTCTTCAGAGATTTAAAACCCATGAGAAAAGAATGTTATTAAATCGGAGACATTACAAATGAAATAACGTCTTTTAAAAATATATTTCTTGAAAAAGTTATACATAATAAAGCCTATTTCAAATAAAATTTTCTAGTCATTATTTATATCATATACATGCACACAAGAAAATATAAATGTAAATTTTTAGTTTTGTGGTGATTTTATATTTTGCTTTGGTGGTTGTCATCTCTTTCAAAGCATCGCATAATTCAGTATTATAAACATGTAATGTTTTGCAAAATATTTACTTTTTCATAATATTGGGTTTGGACAATAATATTTTATGATGAAAATTGTGTTTATTTATTAAAAATATATATATTTTTTTTATCAATCTGTCATCACTGGTCAGTGTCTAGTCAGTGCAGATCATAATGACTGTTATTGTTGCAGATTAATAATCAGTCCTCTGTTTGCAAGGCCACTAGTGCCTGGTTCTACACACAACACCTGGTATTCCCAAAAGGTTACCCACCTAAGTACTGACCAGGCTCAATATCTCTTAACTTCTATGATCTTACGGGAACTAGTATATCAACATCATTATAGCCATATGATAATGTAAAAAAAAATTTTTTTTTTCGTTTTGTACAGAAAAAAATTTATATGTATTGTGACAGATTCACTAAAAAGCCTAATTGGAAAGTTCTCTCAATCATAATAAAATAAATTTGTATGTATCAGCATAGTATGACTTATGCCCGGCTCAATTCTGTTGTTGGCATTGGTTTCCTCTCAATCCATTCTAGAATTGGGCACTTACAGGAGGTACCGCACGAAGGTTGCCAACAACCATAGTGAAAATGGTGAAATGGAACAGACAGGATTAGAACTTGGCACTTCACTGCAGCCATCTCCCCTCACTATGATAAAACCAAAATATCCTTTAGATTTAAAAAAAAAAAAAAAATATCAACAAGAACTTATGAAACCCTATTAAAGCATATATATATACTGTCATGTAGACATTTTTTATTCTTGCACTTTTAATATTCTTATTTGAAAGTTCCTTTTTCTCTTTTTGCTTTCAGGACTTCCATGAAGAACATGCTCTGCAAGCCTTTAGACGTCTTGATGATGATCAAACTGGTTACATTTCTGCCATGGATTTTGAGAACATCATGATGTCGCTGAAAAGTTACATGTTAACACCTTTTGTTAAAGATAATTTAGTTACGGTAAGTTAATGTTTAAAACAAATAACGTTCTTCCTTTGAATAAGTTCGTCTATTTTTGTAAATATTTTAGGATTTTCAGATTCAATGAAATTTATCAAATTAAAGTGACTATTAAACTCATTAATAGATAACTTATGAAGATAAGACAATTATTTTACATAATTTTTATAGTAATAAAATTATATTATTACCTCGTGTGTATTTCTTGCTTCTATGTGACTTACACATTATTTTTATTTATTTATTAGTCGATTATTTATTGAAATTAAAATGTGGTAAACAAGCTTTTTTTAAATCTTATTTTAAAAGTAGTTTAATTACAAAATTAAACCCACCAGAATGTGTTTCGTTTTTTTTTCTTTCTTAAAACAGTCAACTATTTCATCTTTTGTTAAGAGATGAAAAAATAAAAATTGAAAAAAATTATGGCCCTCGAAATTTGAAAGGAATTTAGAAGCATCTAAATGCTTCCAAATTCCTTTAAAAAAAAATTACTCTTTAAGTCTAAACTGTTAAAGAGTAATTCTTTTTTGCTTTAAAATTCTGAGCAAATCCTCATGCATTAAAAGATTGAAAATTTTTCGAAGCTATTTACATCCAATGATTTTATAAATAAAGATTAAAACAACTTAACCATAACAAAATTAGTTATAGTTTTAGAATAATTTGTATTTAGTTCAATTAATCATTTAATGACCAAACGATATTGTAATAACTAAGTTTAACTTATAAAATTAATTTTAAAACTGTTGTTCACCCCCAATCAAGGCATGTTGCCACTTGAATATTTTAGGATTTTCACAGCTTCAATGAAATTTATTGATTGATAACTTCAAAATTCGATAGTGTAAAGTGCTAGAAAAAGAACTTTTAAAAAATTCTATTAAACATAATTTAATTATGAAATCAATTTTTGTTTCTTCGTAAACCAGTCAGCCATTTTAATCTTTTGTTAATAGTTGAAAAAAAAAAGACTGAATTACTGTGTGACATTTCAAAATTTGAAAGGAATTTGGAAGCATTTAAATTGTTGAATAGAAAGTCATTTTTTGCTTAAAATTCTTAGCAAATCCTCATGTATTAAACGAGTAAATGGTTTGGAAGCAATTTATATTCAGTAATTTTATAAAGATTAAAACAGCATTAACTTAATGACAAAATTAGTTATAGTTTTATAATGATTTTAATTTAGTTCGATTAATAATTTAATGACTAAACAATATTGTTCAATCAATAATTTAGTAATAAAAAATTAAGATATAGTTTAAAAAACTAAAAGCCGAATGAAAGTAAAAAGACTCCCAAGCAATGCAGAGTAGATACAGCTAGGTGACTATATAAAAAAATCTATGCTTTTTATTCAAGTTTATTCTGTTTTAAACATTTATTTCTAAAACTTTGAGACAAACCAGAAGAGTACCCGACTCAAAATCAGCAGCAAACGTTGTTCGGTCAGATTTAGTTTCTGATATTAAACTTCATCGATAATATAACTTCCAGCGAGAGTTTCAATTTCCCAAATTTATTAATTTATTAATTAAATTGTTAGGTGAAAGTACAGAATAGTTAACAAATCCCTCCACCTTCCCATGTTAAGAATGGCTTTCTAAATAATATTATTATTTCAGCATGGTACGTAAACTGCAGAAGATTATTTAGAAAGTCATTCTTAGCATGGGGAAGGGGGCATTGTTAACTATTCTGTACTTTCACCTAACAATTTAATAAATAAATTAATAAATAAAAATTTGTACAAAACTTTGCAAACAAGAAGAGTAAGCAACCCAAAACAGGAAGTCTTTAATATCAGGAACTAAATCTAATTGAACACCGTTTGCTGTTGACTTTGAGTCAGGTATTCTTCTGGTTTGTAACTTTCATAATATATATTCAGTTTCAACATTTAAACAAATATTTTATTGATTTGTGTTGTTTTGATATTTCTATTTCAGGTTACTTTGGGTGGTGAACGTCATCGTCAAGTCAGCTACACATACTTCATTGCCTTCATTTCTTTACTTAACAACATGGAGTTAGTCAAGAAGATCTACTTGGCTGCTTCTCAGAGAGATATCAACAGGGAAGTTACCAAAGGTTGTTGTCCAATGTATTTTATTTTTTTTATTGATACTTGTGTATGTGTGTTTTTTTTTTTTTTGTAAGTGAAATATATATTTGGGGGAACTTTGTAGGATATATTATACAGGGTGGGGCAAAAATGATCTGACACATTTGTAGGGTTTAATAAAAGCAAATTAGAATAATGAAGAAAGTATTTTTTATTTTTCAAATGTACATATAACACCATTTTGTTTTATGTTTGAATAATGAAAAACGTTTTTATTTTCCAAATGTACATATGATGTCACAAAGAAAGCTTGATGCTGGCTTGTCCAATCTATATAGGTAATCTGAAACAAATTAAAACAAAATGATATCAAATGTACCTTTTAGAAGAAAAAAAAAAAATGTTTTTTTCATTATTAATTTTAATTTGCTTTTATTAAAGCCTACAAATGTGTCGGATAATTTTGCTCCACCCTGTACATGCAAATTGTATCTTCATTATGTTGAAATCCAAACAACTTTTTCGACTTCAAAAATAAAACAAATATTTACAAAAATCAAGGGTTAACGTACACAAAATTGACTTGTGTGCAAATAGATTTTAAAATTAGTTTATGAATTTAGAATTAATTAAATTACTTTTGATAATATGAAAATTGAAGAAAAACAAGTGCAGGGTGTCCTTTGGTGAAAAATGAAGTTATTCAAAAGAAAAAAAAAACATTAAGATATTGCAAAACTAGATAAAATTCCCAGTATTTTGCAAAAAAAAATCTCAATATCTTTATGCATTCAAAAAAATATATATAGCAATTTGAAGTTACAGAAATCCACTAAGTTTAAAAAATCTTGTATATATACCTGGAAATTTTATAAAATTCAACCTTTTTTCAAAAAAAAACTTTAAAAAATAATTTTTGAGCCTGTTGAATTGTTTTTTGCATTTTTTTTTGTTATGAATCATTATCATTCTATCAACCTCAAATACATCGTCTAATATTATTTCTCAGTTTTAATACTTTTTTTTTTAGTTTTGAAAACAAAGTTTTGTTACAATTTGAACAAAAAATGCTTATTTTTGCATAAATTTTTCCTAGAAATATTGTATTTAGCACTAAATATCTTCAAAACCTCTGTAATCCACTTACCAAAACCATAGTATTTTCTAAAAGATAATTATATATGAATTAAAAATTGTTCCTCAGTGTACAAGCGTTGTGTAATTTGAAATTTGTAAGTTAATAAATATTTATTTATTTAAAATAATTCTTCTTGGCATGTTGTCACTAGAAAAATCCGTAAGCTCTTCCATGGTGATTTAAAAAAAAAAAAAAAAAAAAAAAAAAAAAAAAAAAATTTAGTCAAGAGGTTCACGCTGACGCACATGTTATGAATTAGAAATTGTTCCTCAGTGTACAAGCATTATGTAATCTGGAAGAGCTTACAAGATTTTTTCAGTGGCAACATGCCATGACCAAAAAAAAAGAAAAAAGAAAATGTTATTATTCCTGAAGAAGACATATATCGTTGAAACTAAGTTTATTTTAAATAAATAAATATTTATTTAAAAAAAAAATAGCTACATTGTTTTGGCTTTTAAACTTAGAAATATAATTATACATATGCTTTTTGAATCACTAAAAATTTGGTATGTGAACTAGCCAGGTTTTCAAGCTATCAACTAAGTGGTCCTGAATTCATTTATGGGTCCCTTAAAATCCTGGAATTGGTTAATGATCATGATATGTATGAATTTTAAAAGGTTTTATTAGTCCAAATGAATCAATAGCTATGCTCTAAATCTAAATAAAAGACATTACATTGCACATTGTGACGGTGCAATACTGTTCAGTTATTGACCAAAATAACTTATTTTTTTATGAGTGTTACCCTCATAATTTGATGTCAATATGCATCAGATAATTGAAACGAAATGTTATATTTCACACATGTTACTATTTCGGAGTCTTTATAATTCACCTAAAATTGAAATTTATTCACTTGTATTACTGTTCTTGCACATAGCTGGTATTCACCCATGTCCAGTTGATATAGCAAATATAAGGACTTGGGAGCGCAGCCATTCATGGGATCAAATTTGTGAATTTATCACTTATGGACCCCACTAATGATGAATAATGATTTAAATATATCATTATACATGATAAGACTAGCTCCAAAATATGCTTTTATGTAAAATGATTTGTAGAATTATATAGAACCCTAATGGACAGTATATAGACCGAATAGCCCACTGTGAAGTGTATAATCAGTATTTGATAGATTAAAACATATCTTTGGTTCATTGTTGTTCAATGAGAGGCTCCTAATGTGCACCTTGCGTAGCAAAAACAAACCAAATTACATGCCATGAATATTTACAAATAATTAAAGATAGATTCCAAAACTATATATATATATATATATATATAATATATACATATATAATATATACATACATAGATAATAAGCAATAACAAATATTTATATTTGTCGCTCCTCGTAAAAAAGTAGAGCACTGTAATGGTAGTACTAACACAGCATGACGTCACTTGCTTTATAATGCATCATTCCTTCCCTAATAGAAGTAGAATGCCTGGACGTCAAGCCACTTTAAAAGTGTTAAAATTATCATTGTTTATCAGCTATTTAAAATTGGCCGAGCAGTTAGCGATGTTGGATTTGAGTTGAAAAATACTTGTAATCCAGGGTTTCGAATCGCATGAGCGGTAGTGAATAGTCATATCTCTATGCTGATGAGTCCAGATTAAAAAAAGGACGAAACGTATATGTACATAGATAATAAACAATAACAAATATTTATATATATATATATATATATAGATGAATCCAATGCTGAAGACAGTTGCATGTGCAGAAGTGTAAACAAAGATAAATTATTCAGAAGACTCCCTGACAAAAAATCCATTTATAGTGCCGAGGCATCAGCCATTGACTTAGCACTAGATTTAATTGAAAACAGTAGAAAAAGGAAACCATCATATTTACAGACAAGTCAGTATTTACTATACTTGGAAATATAAAAACAAATAACCCATTAACAACAAAAATATTAAATAGGATCGAAATGATCACAAAAAACAAGGAAGTGGTCTTCTGCTGGGTACCCAGCCATGTTGATGTACATGGAAACCACAAAGCCGACCAGGCGACAAAACAAAGGACAAAATTCCTGCCACAGATTTAAAACCAACAATAACCAAATATCAATATGTGGCAGGAAATGTGAAACTTTTACATCAACAATAAATTACATGCAATAAACGAACAAATTGAAGAAAAGAATAATGATTCTACTAAAATGATCAGAAAAAAAACAAGTTATATTATCAACACACAAATATCACTCATTCTTAGATCCTTGGGAAGGAAGCAGCTTCAATTTGCATACTATGTCAGGAGGCGTATATGATATGTCATGTATTGACGAATTGTTTGAACCTAGAACAGACTAAACAAAAATATTACGAAGAAATGGACCTGAGAGAGGTACTTCTCCAGGTAAATCGAGGCAAAATATTTGAATATTTAAAAGAAGCTGGTATTTACAACAGAATCTAACAGGTCTAATTTCTACAAACTTTCAAGGGTTGATATGTCATAAAATAAAACTAAGAAAACATGAATAAATGTTTAAAGAGGCTAAGAACTTGACCCCCCCCCCCTCCATTTTTTTTTTCTTCTTACCAGAATGATTGGATTCGGCATTAAATGACCTGAAAAGGGTTGATATGCTGTAAAACAAAACAAAAGAAAAAAGACCTACTGATAGAAGGGGTGACGGCGGGTTACCTGGCACCTGAAAACCAGTGCTTTGTGTAGCTGGGGCTCATCAATCTGGGAAGACAGCTCATTTAAGAGAAGGAAAACTCTAATCTCTAACCTCCACAGCCTTGCGGCCATACTCACTCATAGGGGAAACTTTAGGAGTCAACCTAGATAAAAAATCTGAAGCCGAAGTCCCCAAGGCTGTATACATCAACGTTCTGGCAACTTCTGTGACTGTACCAAAACCATGTGTATTGGCACTTGCCTTTCCAATGGACCATTCCAGCGACATAGAGGGGGTGGGTCTGCTGCATGGGTAACAGTTTGCCCTCCATGTTTAATTACTTTGCACTCTAGGCATAACGCTATAGTCTTCTGAAACTGAAGGAAGCCGACATATACATATACATATATATATATAATTATATTTATGAATAAATATTAATTATTTATTACTTACAGACATCGATATTTCATGCTAACGCAATCTTCAGTGCAGGAAGTTAATTCTCAACGGTCGGCGGGCTCGAACTCTGATCACAAATCGCCACTGATTTGCAGTCAAGAGCGTTAACCCCTCAGCCATAGGGAATTAGTTAATAATTAAAGAGGAATTTAACTTTGTAAATAGCGAGTCGGCGGCTAATTTACACGAACAGTTCAAGTAATAAACAAACTTTTTGTTTGGATCTTGCATGAATATATATATATATATATATATATATATATATATATATGTGTGTGTGTGTGTAGCGAGAGAAAAGCATGAGTGTATATACTCGGTGTTACATTTCATTTTTTTTAACATTACAGGGTGAAACTTAATTTTAGCTTCTTTAAAACGATTGGGACAATATATTTCAATTATTTGGAATTTCATTTTTTTTTTTTTTTTTTTTTTTTTTAAATCTAAATTGTCTTGAAAGATATTTTGCTTTATTTTGTTTAAAAATCCTTTTCCGTTTTCTTTTTTTAACTAATTTAAGAATTTAAAAAATTCACCTATTTAAAAGCCAATACGTTGAAAGAATAATTTTATTTTTTTTAGAGGAGATATTATACCAAGCCCAGGATTTTGCTGCACAAATCACCCCAATGGAAGTAGATATTCTCTTTCAGTTGGCTGGTCTTCGACACCAAACTGGGTAAGTGATAAAACGTTATTAATGGAAATGGACTTGTAACTATTTCTTCTGAAGCACGAATACCATTTCTACAGACTTATAACCAAGACAAGGTGACCATTCCATTTTTTCTAGTTTGACTATTAGCAAAAGTCTTGCATAACAAACAATGATTTAGTTGGTTCATGTTAACGTTGTATAAGTAAAATAAAGTGACCTCTCCTTGTCAGGCTGGACAGAGTTATCTGCCCTTGTTGGTTCATGTTAACTTAACATAAACAACTAAATCTTGTCTGTTGTTTACTTCTCTTAATTATAAACACAAACATCTACCAGAATAACAAATCTTTTTATTATCCTATTGATTCCTTAATGTTCAAAATGGATGTTTTTAAAGAATTATTTCCCCCAAAACATTTTGTTAGTTTATATTTATTTCTAATCAGCATGTTTTTAAATATTAAACTTTTTTTTCCTTGTTTTTTAAACTGTCTGTTTTATTTTGTTTATTTTTTACAATTTCTCATGTTTGAATTATACTTATTACTTAGACTCAACTTAAAAATCTAAAGCTACAACTTTCAATAGCAATTTTCACACTCTGGTTGGGATAGAGGAAACAGAAGAAGAAAATAAATAAAATACACATGGGAGAGGTCTATTTAAAAAAAAATATTTTTTATTTTTTTTACTGCAAACCAACATATACTAAATGCAGATATTCTTTCATTTCCTTCCATCTTTGTTGCCTATTATTATCCTGGCTGACTTAACAGATTTTTACATAACACTTGAAATGAAATTATAAATATATAGTGCTTGCATTCCTCATCCATTTTCTCTCCAAACCATACATACCTATTTTACGTGGCAACACTTGTTGGTAAAAAAAAAAAAAACACATTTTCAAACAAAAACTATTTATTCTTACGTATCAGACAAAAATAAGTATCCTCACCAAAAATTAGGAAAAATTATCGAGTAGAATTTTAATAAAAAATAAAAAATCAGTTTTATTGTATTTTGCCAACGCCATTCATTTATTATGTATCTAAATGTCAGACTGAGTTATGTCCCCCTAATTCCGCTCATATCAATGGTGGTTTGAAAAAATACAATAAAACTGATTAGAATTTTTAATTAAAATCTACTCAATAATTTTTGCTAATTTTTGGTGTAGATACCTATTTATGTCTGATACATAAGTATATCAAAGAGTTTTCCAGTTAATTTATTTGTAACTGCGTTTTTCATATGTGCCCTGATTTGTTTAAGCACACAAAAAAAACACTAGTATTATTATACATACTCATATAAGTGTTTCTCGGCTAAAAATTATGCATTTTTTCTTTTTTTTTTTTTTCAAACCAAACGTATGCGCGTTCATCTTGTCATGAATTACTCCTGAGAGCAAATAATTTCATTCCAAAATGAAATCCTTCCCAGTTTGTAATAAAAATTATACATATTAAAAACTCCCATATTAGAGTTCAGATATGATTTGTGTGTTAGTTTTAAAATGAAACAAAATGAATTTTAAAACTAAATGTGTATGTTGGCTTTGAAAAAAAAACAACAGGTTTTCTTTGCCATTCGGTAGAAAAGATTGCGAGTGACCGACTTGTATGTTGAGACAAATAATAAGCCTTGCACAAAGTTGAAAATGTTCAATTTTTCATAACGGTTTCATATTCATTAAATATTTATCAAATAATACATTTTTGACAAAGAGCGAAGGATCTCTCAAAATATTAAAATTTAAATCATAACACCTATAATTTTACATACTTTTCCATAAGTCTATTTTTTATTTGTCAGATTTAAAAAAAATTCATCATTTTAAGCCAAGAAATACATTTTAAACTATAACAAAAGCATAAATGGATTTATATTTATGATTATATATAATAATAAATTGAACTTAGCTTAACAATTTACTGCAGCCCAATCAGAAGTATTACAATTTTCTTCAAACACCCTTAAACATTTCGATAAAATTTGAAACTGAGCTGAAACACGAATTGTAACTTTTTCAAATGTATATGATATTATGTCACCACACGCCATTGACTGAAAATATGTGGATTCTATATAGAAATAATTTGAATTATTCTTTTTAAGTTAATGATAAAAATCAATCTTCATTTGTTTTTGTTTTAAATTATAGAAATCACATTTTTTCAGATAATAGCGCATTGTGATGTCATATACATTTGAAAATCAGTTACAATTCGCATTTATCTTATCTTAATTCGGTTTTGTTCCAATTTTGAGACATTTTAGATAGATTTCAGCAATTCAAAACATTTTTCAAATCAAGTTCCAAAAAACAGCATACACCAAATTATTATAGTTTTTTACAGCTGTTTCAAATCAGCATCTATTTTAAGTTATACAATAAATCATAAAAATTATAAATACTGATTCTCATCAGAACAAATCATTTTTTTTTTTTTTTTCAAATAAGAAATTTTGTAAGTGCTATACAAAATAAACACATTTAATAAGCATGTCCAAAAATGTTTAAAATTCTACCCAAAACAGAACCAAATCAATGAAAAATCTTAATAAATACCTTGGTAAGTTCCATCAATTGTTAAACTTAATTCCACTTTAAAATGCATGTTAAATCAAAAAACATAATAAAACAATTAAAATCAAGGGGGAAGTAACTACAATAGAAGGGAGCAAATTTCAGATCATTAAGTAATTAAAATAACAGAAAAAACGCACTCATAAGTCAAACACATCTAAAAATTAACTCAAAATAATCAACTCATATATAGTTTGAGATAAAATATAGACAAATGAGCATTTATAATAAGATTTTCATTTGATTTTAATTTACTTTTTCTTAAATAATTTTATTTTATAATTCATTTTAAGTAAATTTAAAATGCCAATTTTACTGGTTATAAAATAATAAATATTATGTCCAAAGTGTAAAAGAAATATATGTGAAATATAAAAGAAAGTGGTCACAATTAATTAATATACATTATAAATTGCTAAATTTCATCCAATAATTTATGATACTCGAGAAATGTATATTCATAACATCCTTTTACAAAACTAAACTAAATTCTGATTACTAGTGTCTGAAATTACTCTTTCATGAAATCGGTGCATACTCAGTTTTGAAATATTCAACTGCTGTAGTGCAAATATGAAAATAAAATAATTAATTGTATTCTATTTTATATTTTGAATTTTCACAAAATTGAACATTTAAAAAAAATTAATTTTGCTTTTATAATTTATTTTTTGTTCGTTTATTTTTGTCATTTTCTTTTTATTTGTTTTCTTTTTTATTCTCCTTCATTTCTTTTAACAATGTTTCTATAGATAATTTAATATCATGTATACAGTTAAACCAGACATCCATGCACAGAATGGTAATACAGGGTGACCCTAAAAATGCCACCCATGGAATTGTTAATAAAATTCATAATCCTTTCTGCAATCCAACGATATTTGGTACAAACAAACTTCAGTCTATGCCTGACTTGTCCACTAACTTTCAGTCATAATATGCCAGAAAACAGACTAAATTCCTCATGTGAATGGAACAAGGTTTTCTTCCTGATAGGAGAATGCACTCTCTAACGTTTGTCAGAATAAATTCAAGGGAGATAATTCTGAGGCAACAACAGCCTATAAAATTTACTATGCTGAATTCAAATCCTATCCAAGCTATTGTATTCAGCTATGTGCAGTTGGGAGTGTATTATTTTCGTGCTGTGTGAAAAAAGTTCCTCCCAAATGAATTAAAGGGAGATGACTCAGATAATTTGGGGACAACAACATCCTATGAAATCAACCATGCTGAGTTTAAATCCTATCTGAGCTATGGTGGGCAGCTAGACACTAACCCATAATTTTTCTCCAATTATTGGTAAAATAATATTGTGCGCAATCATATACAATGAATCGTTTACAATATATATTGTTTTAGTATTAAATAACCTATGATAATATTGGTGTGCTGTTCAAAAGAAAATAAACAAAACAAAGCAATCCACTACATTAGAGATGAGAATTTAGCAAGTTCAAGGTGACCACAAGATTTAGCTTGTTGGATGGCCATTTGCAATAGGGAAAAGGGGTGTGGGTTTTTGTAGGTGTTGGTGATTTGCATGCATGGATACCAATCGGTTTTAAAAGACAAAATACAATAAGTGAGACAGCCGGAAAAATGCGGTGAACATGAACAGATGAGAAAAAGATTTGTTCATTTGGGAGAGCGTTTTGGAAATTGTGTTAGTATTGTTATATGAACAAAACTTCCTCCCGCATTTTAGGCCAAGAAAATCTTATTGTGCTACAAAGTATTTTTTCAGCTTACAATTTAATTTTAAAAAATGCTGTCCGAATGACATTGCTTTAAAAATGTAATATTGAAGTGTTAAATTGTGAAGTTATCCTTCATTTTTATGATACTATTTCATTTTACATGTATCGCATAGTTCATAAAATTGCTGATGACATAAATCTAAATAACTTCATACAAAAGGTTGGCAGAGGATAGTACTTTTTTTAGTTGGCATCCAGGAGTGTCCTCAACTGGTTTCAACACATCTCAGCACTATATGATACACAAAATATAGCCTCTCCATAGTGAATAACCGACTGTGCCTGGTGAGGAGACACATCCTTCTTGAGGTTACCCTGTTAATATGCATGGGCATTTACGGAACTTTACGGCTCTTTTACCACAAATCCAGCTATTCCACGGGTAGCAGTAGTTCCAGTTGCACTAATTAAGCAAACTAATGATCTGGTTCTGAGAACAGCATGGCTTCGCTGATGATTACATATATTTGAAAATGGGAATGCATAACTGCACCAGTTAGTGGAGTATCATGGACTATGTGCAGATTTTGTGTGGCGTATATACAATAAGCTTTAAGTAAAAAAGAAAAAAAAAACGGTTTTACCATCAATTGATGGATAACCATACTTTAAAAATTTGTAATATTGGTAGTATAAAATATTATTACCTTTTTTAAATGAAAAACTTAATAAAAAAAATAATTAAGTTTTAATTGTTATGAAAATTGGAATTACTTTTCTGTTTACTGGTGTAGGTATTTCTGTATATGTGTGCATATGTATATATATTAATTAATGTTTGTGCATGATCAAAAACTAGTTTTCTATTTCTTTTCTTTTTTTCTTTTTAAATAATAATAATACTAAAAGACAAGGATTTTTTTCCTCCCTTGAGTGAATGGCCTCAATCATTTTTCGTTTGATATTAATTTTTATTTCAGTTCTGGAAAAATGACTGGGTGAGAATTTAATTTTTATGTTCCAGTAGTGTTTTCATTTATTCTGGTTTAAATTGTTTTGTATTTTGCCTCGTTTAACAAATATACCTTATTCAAAGATGCAATAAAACAACTAATAATAAACTATCAAATTTTAGTGAAAATTTAATTAAATAACATTTTTTTTCTTTTTAAAAAAATTTCTCCTAGTTTTAAATTAATCTTTATTTACACTGTCTTCCTATTTCTACTATGTTTCGGTCGATGTGCCAGAGATGTGAGTAGCCAATGAGGAAAGAAAGCTGAAATCGAGGATGCTCACCCCACACACACACATTGTGTGTGTGTGAGAGAGAGAGAATGAGTGAGTGAGTGAGAGAATGAATTAAAAAAGACAGGGTAGCCCAGCACAAAAAACAACAACTTTTTTCCCAAAGCAATTTCAATCAATTTTAACTAAAAAATCGAAATCAAGAGAAAGCCACTGAGTGCACATGTGTAGAGAAGGAGACATGAAGTCCTCTAACTTCGTATAGTAAATTCCAATAGCCAATTAAATTACATTTTTAGTGTTTTCCTTTTTAATTATCCAATAAAAATATTTAAAAATAGCTTAGTTACGGTTAGTGTTTATTTGAGCAAAATCAAGGAGTCCCATATTTAAGATCGCTGAAGTGCAAAATAACCATTTTTTGCATACATTGATGTCTCTTGTTATTGTTGCAACAGCTATTTATTCTGGTCGGGTTGAGCCTACACTACATCTTGAATCATGCAAGGTCATATGAGATGGCTAACCAATTGCGATTTCACCATTGAAGGCTAACCACCTGTGAACCTGAGACCTCAGCTAAGTCCTCCTTGATGGTTGTTGTCCAGATTCACAGCTGCCCACTTGCTTGCGACACCCAGGCAGAGAGGTAGGGAGGAATGCCTCGTGAATTAACTTTCTCTTCAGGCGACGAGCTGCATACTCAAACCATCGAAAACATTGCTGCAACAGGACAGATGGCAAAGATGGTATTTTGGTGACTTAAATTAGTTTAGAGAATAGACCTAGAGGATGACAGCCGACCACCATTCCACCCCACTCTTGTGCTACATCTTATTTTATGAAGAAAATTTACCACACTGAACTTTTTTTATAACATTTTAAAGATAAATAAAAATGTCTTTTAGATATTTCAATCAAATAATTAACAACAATCATATTAGAATGGGGGTGGGGGGCATGCCCCTATAGAAAGCCGTAGAGCACACTTGCCGAAATGTAATCGAAATAGCAATATTATCAGTAATACGGAAAATAGTCCAATAAATAAATGATGTGAATTCCTCATCTTAAAAATTCATACAAAAATAATCTTTGAATTATTTGGATCACTTTTCTCATCTTGGTTGTTATGTTGACAATGTTTCGGCTTATTTAACCTCCGACCTTCTTCAGATGCGTCGTTTTGAACTTGGAGAATCTTTGCTGAACTTGGGAACCTATATGGAATTTCGAACTGAAACCTTTATTTAATCCATGAAGGTAGATTGTTCTCATTCTGTCATCCATGACTGGGTAGAAGTGTTAATTTTCATGTCATTCTTAGTCACTATCACCTGTAGTAAGGAATGAACCTTCAACCTCCAGAACTGATTGTTAACTAATGGCTTTACTCGTTAGACAATGTGCCCTGTGAATTAAAAATAAAGGGTTCAGTTTGGAAATTCCATACGGGTTCCCAAGTCCGACAAAGATTCCAATGTTTGAATGGAAGATTCTCAAGTTCGAAAGATGCACCTGAAAAAGGTTGATAGTTACATCAATTAAATCAGTTATAACAACCAAAATGAGAATAGTAGTCAGAATAATACAAATTATCAATCCTCATCTAAAAAATCTGAAACAAAATAATCTTAGTTAGTAAACAGTTTTCTTAGCTGTTTTTCTTTTTTACGTTTTTACAATTTTTTATATAGCATATAAACAAACTCATTTTCTTTTCTTTCTTTTTCTTTTAATTTTTTAATGATTACAAATATATTTTGTGGGTGTTTAAGTGTCATTTTGAAGTAGCATGTAAGTTGTTGGCATAGATACATTAGATTACAGTACTTACTTGGCCTTCTTTCATGATACTTGCACATTAAATGTAAAATAGGGACAGTAGTCTTATGTTATCAAATACAGTATGTACTAGGATGAGTCAAAAGTTTTGCAATATTTTGGTAACTTATTTGCTTTTGCCAGGGTTATGCTGGTGACGAACCACGCTCGACTATGAAATGCAGAACTTGCCTGATACTTAACTTGGAATCCAGTTTTAGTCTTACTTGGCATCAACATTCTTGCAACCCAAGCAAAATTTCTTAAATCATCTGGTTACTATACTGTGATCAACGGTTCCTCATTTATAAAGAAAAGAATGAGAAAACATAACTGTTAGTAAACCTTGAATGAAAAAAAAAAAAAAAAGCGACTAAGGAACAATAAGTCTTACTAAAAGAATAAAAGTTATTTACCTGAGCTGATTTTTCTTTTCTATTTAAGAATGTCTGCATATTAGAGAACTGTTAGATTAGATTAAGTATATTTTTTAATAAATTGTAGCAGAGTACGATAGCCTATTGCAAATAACATGGTATACCAATAACAAATTGCTAGTCAGAAACAAAGTTTGATTTGTCAGTTTAAATGCTATTTAGGTCCAACTTTGAGATATATAGTTTTAAGATCTACCTTTCACACAAAAATGTTATTGGTTGCTTCCATCACACTACATTACGTTAAACATTAATCTGTGCAGCTTTTGAATCACATGTCCGATAAAGCATTGTATATTTCAGTGCCCGAACTTCCACGATACTACGAACCACAGTGGGTACCCTTCATGACTTGAACTGCTTTGGGTGCATATATCAAACGGGCATGTATGTAGTAAGAAAGTTTGAACAGGATACAGCTCGTATTCTGATTTTGGGATTTTTACTTCATGGTACCCAAGTGAAATATGTTTAGTGATCTAGTGACCAAAATCTGCACGTCTCCAAGCGACACTGCTTGAACAAACATCTGTTATCGCTAATAACTCTCTTGCAACCAAATGACCTGGACACTAGAGACGTTCTGAATTTACCCTGACCAACGGCAAATCATCCTCCATTCATATCGAGCTCGAAATGATGAATCATTCATAACACTTAGGTCGGCTTCACTGCATCTCACGTTCTTATTTGAGGCTTTTATTTACAGCAGAAGCAAATTTTTGTTGTTTACTTCCGGGGCGGAGAGCGGTTTTGCCCATTACGATGCAAATATTGCAAACTTTTTGACTCACCCTTGTAATATATGCTATTAGCAATGTTGTGCATGACATTTTGAATGGCCTTAATTTAGCAAATGTTTAATAAGGTGTGTTTATAAGAGGTAAGGTAAAACAAATTTAAATCTCATTTCATGTGTTCATAAAACATGTTTAGTCATCTTTTATCTTGTCCCATTTTATTTTATTAATCAACCTTTTTATTTACTTATAAAAAGCTTATCTGGCCTCTTTTGCTTTCAGATATACTTTTCCCTCCCTTTTTTTCTTCCTATAAAACCTCATTTTAATCTGAACATCATTTTAATCTGTTTTCCATTTTCTGTTTCCGATTTTAACAATCCATTATAGGGTGTGAAATATAAAAAATTAAAAAATCCAAATGAGTTTCCTTGAATTGTCCCTTTCTGTGTGTTAATAGCATTAGTGATTTTATTTGAGATTAATTTTTATATAGAATTTTAAAGAATGTGAACTACTACAGACTGATGCTCATTCTTGCCTGTATTTTATTTAATAGAATTTTTTTATTCATATATTATTTTAATAGGACTATTTACCTTGCCCCTGTTTTTTTGTTTATTTATATATATTTAAGTGTTTCAGCCATGTTACCTCCAACAGTCTTATGTTTAGGTTTGGAAACTTGTCTCATGTGTAGTTAAATTGCCATTAGTAAAATTAAAATTCTGTCATCTGAAATAAGGAAAATATTGTATTGTTTATCCTTCATTCTCTCTCACTCTCTCTGTCTCACTTTTCTCTCTCTCTCTCTCTCTCTCTCTCTCTCTCTCTCTCACTGCCTCACTTTTTTCTCGCTTCCTTACTTTCTCTCTCTCGGGTAATTCCATGTCAAATCATCCAGAAATTTTGGATTTTGAAACCCATATCCTCAGATTTTGTTGTAACTTGTACCACAGATGGACATCATAAAAACTAAGAAATCCTGAAAATTTGAGCATGCAACTCCAAGCGGTTTCCAATTGAGAGCAGTTTCTGTGTCGGATAAATAGCGTGAGATGTCGCCCGGGCGACATCTTAATAATTACATTTTCTTTAATATTTTCAGTTTGGAACATGATGTGACGCTGAAAATTCACACAAGTATGTTCTTCAACCCAAAGAACCCAAAAATGGCATCAGCTTTGCTCAGAAATGAAGCCTTCTATGAGATTTTATTAAATTTTGAAATATTTTACATGTGCGCCAATATGGGGCAAAAAAATGATGTAGCTGATATGGTAACGGTTTTTTTTCTTTTGGACATTCATTTAGACACTATGAAGTACCTCTGGACCAAAAATGGTAAATAATACTTTTTTTGTTCACTCACAGTGTCTATTCAAAGTTAGGTCTTTTTCCGAGAGTTCAGAAATACCCTATTGGAGGAAGCAACTAGTTTAGGTATGTGAGACGAAGTTGGAGGGACCGTTCATCTAAATTTATATAAAATTCACATTGAAATAAGTTTTAGAAAGTATAAGTTAAATAGTAAAAGGTAATACAGTTTCACAGTGATCAGATATTTACCATAAAAGCGGACTTCATAACAAAAACCAACATACGACAACATTATCTACATACTGTTATTTTCTTTATGCCACTGAAATGCAGAAATCGTTTTTTCATACTTCTCATCAGTTATCTTGTATGTTCTTCCTGTATATGTTGTTGGGGAGACAACACAAAGAATTTTCTTGATTGGAACAAACCATGTATCATCAATTTGCGGCCAATTGAATGTCTTGTGTGGTTCATGAGGGTGCATGAACTTGACGGTTACATCACCTTTCTCTGCATTAATTTCATTCACAATGCCAATCCACCAGAAATAATTATAAACACAGGTTACATATTGCATTGGTAAAATGTCAGAGATTTCAAGAATTGATGGCAAGTTAAAATCATGGTTGTCTGTATATGATTCTGGCATTTGACGGCTGTATTCATCATTTTCATACATATGTACTACCAGTTTTGCTGTCTCTGGGAAGAGTTTTTTCCCTTTTTTAGGGGCAGACTGAGAGAATACCACTCACATTCTTCAGTTCCCTAGCAGTTCGAACAACATACTCTGACACCTTGAAGAATTTGGAACAGTATTCACGAGACCACGAATCGGGAGCAAGTGTCATGATTTGGATTTGATCTGGAGTCGAGGCTTTCTTCAATTTCTCCTTCATCAGATCATGTAATCTATCCAATTCTAATGCTTTCTCTTTCATTTCTTTTTCAATATGCACTGATTCTGACACGGTCAATTCTTCAGCGTTGACTTTGTATACAGCTGACAGGTCGCTTTTGAGTGTTCCAATCACTTGTTCTAATTTCCTTTTGGCACTATAAACACGACTGTGACGCCGGATGTGACGTCACGGGCGGGACTACAAATAGACCCGAGGAATTAGGTTCGGGGACTCATTCGTAGACAGTAAACCTGGCGACGAGGTAAAAAAAAAAAAAAAAAAAAAAAAACCCGAAACTGAACAACAACTGAAATCTAATTTCTCGAAGCAAACAGCGACGAGTAACTGAAACTGAACAACAACTGAAATTTAATTTCTCGAAGCAAACAGCGACGAGTAATCGAAACAACAACTGAAATTTAATTTCTCAAAGCAAACAGCGACGAGTAATCGAAACAACAACTGAAATTTAATTTCTCGAAGCAAACAGCGACGAGTAACCGAAACTAAACAACTGAAAAAAAAAAAAAAAAAACCCCGAAGCTGAACAACAACAACAACTAATATTTAATTTCTCGAAGAAAACAGCAACGAGTAACCGAAACTAAACAACAACTGAAATTTAACTTCTCTAAGCAAAACAGCGACGAGTAACTGAAACTGAACAACAACTGAAATTTAATTTCTCGAAGCAAACAGCGACGAGTAATCGAAACAACTGAAATTTAATTTCTCGAAGCAAACAGCGACGAGTAACCGAAACTAAACAACTGAAAAAAAAAAAACCCGAAACTGAACAACAACAACAACTGATATTTAATTTCTCGAAGAAAACAGCGACGAGTAACTGAAACTGAACAACAACTGAAATTTAATTTCTCGAAGCAAACAGCGACGAGTAATCGAAACAACAACTGAAATTTAATTTCTCGAAGCAAACAGCGACGAGTAACCGAAACTAAACAACTGGAAAAAAAAAAAAAAAAAAAACCCGAAACTGAACAACAACAACTGAAATATAATTTCTCGAAGAAAACTGAACAAAACCCCCTCCGAAGAGAAAATAAATAAATATGTCTCTTTCAATGCCAACAATAGAACCCCTAGACTGGGAGGACTCTAACCAGGAGCAAGCATGGAGGGAATGGAGTGAACACCTTGAGGACACATTTACGGCGTTCGAAATAACGGATGACAATCGACAGCGTTCACTTTTACGATTTTATGGGGGACGGAAACTAAAAGAAATCATCAGGACTTTAACCCCGGAGGTACCACAAGACCGATTAGAGCCAACGTACAAAACAATGAAGATAGCTTTGGACGAATACTTCATCCAGAAAACCAATAAGGTTTTCGAACGTCATAAATTCCGAATGCTTATGCAAGATAACGGGGAGTCTACACACGACTACGTCACCCGTTTGCGGATACAAGGGGCAAAATGTAATTTTAACGAATACAGTCTAGACAAGGCTATAGTAGACCAACTAATAGAGAAATGCACCTCCAACAAATTACGTCGAGCGTATTTAAAAGAAACGGATTTGACCGTAGAGGAAGCACTTCGGAGAGCATTCATATTCGAATCCACTGAAACACAGGCCGAGCATATTGAAGGGAACGGGAAAGGGCATTCGGATATCCACCAAGTTAAAACCAGCTACAAACGGCAACAACTTAACAGTGATCATAGACATCTCCCCTCCACAGACAAAAACAGCCCTTTAAGACCTGTCACAAGATGCTACGGCTGTAACAGTTCAGACCATATACATGGTCAAACTAAATGCCCAGCATTTGGAAAAAAATGTAACTACTGTGGATTAAAGAACCACTTCGAGAAAACGTGCTTGAGGAAAAAGAGCGATAGCAAAAAAGAATCAAACCTATCAGGCGAAAACAAACGTGCCCAACCAGTATCAACGAAACTGGAATCAGACAACCAGACATGGGTCTTCCAAATAGATCACATTAGTGCGGCAGGAAGCGAAGTCGTCCACATTGACGACGTACCCGTCACAATATTAATAGACTCTGGAGCAGATATCAATCTCATTGACGGCAAAACTTTTTCGGGAATCCTTAATTTACGACCGAATTTGACATTAAAACAAACCAATTGTAGACCAAAAGCCTATGGGAACACACCGATACCTCTAAAAGGGGAATTTTTTGCTACGCTAACAAAGGGGCCCAGGAGAATAGCCCACAAGATATTTGTTACTAAGGCATATCAAGGGGGTAACATATTGAGCAAACGGGCCAGCATTGAACTAGGGTTCATTACCACCCCACAAGTGAAATCACTCCATACAAACAGTATCCCACAATCAACAAAGGACATTCTCAAACAACATCTACCCTCATTAGAAGGGTTAGGAAGAATGAAAAATTTTCAACTCAAAATCAAAATTGACAATAACATTACGCCAGTAGCCCAACCACCACGACGAACACCATTTCACATCCAAGAAGCGGTGGAGGAAAAAATCGAGGAAATGTTAGAAAATGATATCATTGAACGAGTGGAAGGACCAACTCCGTGGGTCTCACCATTAGTAGCGGTACCAAAGCCAAACGGGGAGATAAGAATATGTGCCGACCTACGCGTAGCGAATAAAGCAGTAAAACGCACTCGCTATCAAATACCAACAGTTGAACAACTATTGAGTGAAATTGGCAACGCAAACACTTTCTCGAAAATCGACCTAAACTCCTATTATCACCAAATAGAACTAGATCCAGAGTCAAGGGACATCACCACTTTCTCTTGCAAGTCTGGGATCTACAGATACAAAGTACTAGTGATGGGAATTACATCTGCAGCCGAGGAAGGGCAGCGATTACTACAACAAATCCTCCAGAAAATCCTAAACTGCTGCAACGGGGCTGACGACATTCTAATCTGGGGAAAGGACACAAAAGAACACAACAAGACCCTAGATGCGGTATTGCGGACGTTGAGAGGAAACAACCTCACAATCGCACAGAAAAAGAGCATATTCCACAGTGAAGAACTCGAGTTCCATGGGTTTATTGTGTCCAGCACAGGGATCAGACCCACCGACTCCAAAATAAAAGCAATAAAAGAATTCAAAAACTCCGAAAATATCCAGGACGTACGTAGTTTCTTGGGGCTGATAAATTACCTCGGGAAATTTATCCCTCGTCTGGCAACACTCAGTGAGCCCTTAAAAAGGTTGACTCGTGCAAACACGGAATGGCGATGGACCAAGGAAGAGGAATCTTGCTTCCTTAAACTGAAAATATGATAATTCAAAGCAAGCCGCTTATGCACTTCGATCCAAAGCTGGAGACATCAGTCTTGGTAGACGCCAGTCCCGTGGGACTGGGAGCAATACTGTGCCAGAACAAACTAGGAGTACTTACCCCCATCAGCTATGCATCGAGAACTCTGACCGACGGTGAACGTCGCTACTGCCAACTGGAAAAAGAAGCCCTAGCTATTGTGTGGGCTTGCGAAAAATTCCATTTTTATCTGTATGGAAAAAATTTCCTGCTAATGACTGATCATCAAGCCTTGACAACTATTTTTAATCCCAAAGGCAACCCCTCCGCACGAATATTGCGCTGGATCCTACGCTTACAACAATATGACTATACTATCAAACATATCAACGGTAGGAATAATCCAGCAGACATACTCTCTCGACAACCGATGAAATATCAAAAAACAGTATCACCAGAAGAAGAGATTGCCGAAGGGTTTATCAACGCCATCGTAGCAAACAGCACGCCTAAATCAATCACGTTATCAGAGATAATGGAAGAATCTCAACGGGACTTAACTCTCAAAGCAGTGGAAAAGGCGATACAACAAGGCGACTGGAGTAAAGAGTCAACCCAACCCTACAAACATGTGAAGAATGAGCTGACAGCTAAACGGGGTATAATTACGCGAGGATCCAGAATCATTATACCAAAAAACTTGCAGAAGCGAATCCTGAAGTTGGCACATGACACACACTTGGGTATAGTGAAAACAAAAGCGCTGCTTAGGACTAAGGTATGGTGGCCTAATATAGACAAGGACATAGAGACCACTATAAGCCGATGTATCCCGTGTACGACCCAAGACCCGAAGAGTAACCATCGTCCAGTACATATGGCCGAGATGAAAGGTCCATGGGAAGTCCTCCACGTCGACATATGTGGACCTTTCCCTAGCGGGGATTATGTTATTGGGATGGTTGATGCAGGCTCAAGATGGCCGGAAGCATTCATTACAGAAAACCACGAGAGCCAGTACAGTTGTATCAACGATCCAAAACAGCTTTTATACACACGGCATCCCCACCATCATTGTTTCAGATAACGGACCCCAATTCATATCATCCAATTTTAAGCAATTCTGTGAACAATGGGGTATCCAACATCGGAAGATAACACCTTATCATCCCCAAACTAATGGGGAAATTGAGCGGTTCTTTGGAACTATGTTGAAAGCGATTAGAGCAATGAACACTGAAGGAAGGGACTGGAGGAAACATCTAGGAGAATTCCTGATGTATTATCGAAACAGCCCTCATGCCATGATGGGGGAAACACCTGCCTCTCTTCTCTTGGGTCGGGAGGTGAACATCAACCTGCCAGGACTACAAAAAAGACCTGAAAGCCAGGCCTGGAGAGCAGCTCGGCAAAAAGACAAGAAATAAAAATACAAATTAAAGGATCGCACAGATCAGAAAAATAAAGCCAAACCATCTTACATAGAAACAGGAGAAAGTGTACTCCTAAAACAAAGTAGATATAATAAGCTAACCCCAGCTTATCATCCAACACCATGGACAGTAGGAGAGCGCAAGGGGGAATCCGCGATTATAAGGCTAGGAGATAAACGGGTGCTAAGACACACGTCACAACTAAAAAGAATCCCCCAAAACACGACCCGTCAACAAGGGAAGGATGATGAGTTCCCTTTCAGTGATGAGTTAAGGAAACTGGAAGAAGAGGAACAGACCCAAAGAAGCGACGAAGAAATGGACCTCCCGATCGCACTCAGACGAGCAAGACGACACATAAGAAAACCCCGGAGATATGCAAGCAGCAGTTCAGGGGACGAGGGAAGCGATCCGAATACAGAGGAGGAGGTAGATGTGACGCCGGATGTGACGTCACGGGCGGGACTACAAATAGACCCGAGGAATTAGGTTCGGGGACTCATTCATAGACAGTAAAACGACTATGAGGAACAAAACCATGTAAAGCGACAGGAGAAATGTCCATGGATTTCAGATTAATATTCAAGTTTTTATGTGGGGTTTGCAAAAGTTCACTGGTGTAGTCTGCATCTATCCTGTCTGTATCATCGATCAGTCTCACATATTTCATCATACACTGAGGACAAAGAATGTGTCCTGGTGTTACATTGTACCCTCTCACCTCCAGCTCTTTTGCCATCACCAACGATATCAGCTGTACGCCTTTGACTTTACTTTTATGTTGTAACATTCCACCACGGCACTTCTGTGAGGCCTTTGCTCTATGTTCAAACACATTTCCAAAATATTTTTTGTGATGAAAGCATATGGTTGATAACTTGCCTTTATGTTCCTTGAGCCCAGCTCTCAATGTCTTTGTTCAAGTCTGACAGCTTCTCAATTCCTTTGGAACGATCATAGTCCAATTTGTGACATTCCAAATTGAGTTCGACACCAACGGAGCAAGCTTCATCAGTCATCTTGTTTTCTTTTGTTTACTGTTGAATTGAAGACAAAATAATAAAATAGAATATATAGATAATCAGGTAACTTAAGTTTGGTAGCAGGGGATGAGTAAGCAGTTAGTGAAGAGATTTATCTACATTTTTCCAGTGAATTGCAAGGAAAATAAACATTTAAAATATTCATAAATTTGTGTCTACCTCAAATTCTCTTATATTTTCGACAGCTAATTTCTTGGTATAAGAATCAAGTGCTGCCTAACTTTCTTACCTGCATAATGGAATAAACAAATTGCACCAACCACTATTATATATTTGAATTAGGTATAGATAATGTTTTTCATTTAAAATTATTTTAGGATTGTTGCAGTACATTATGGTGAACTAATCCAGCTCCGTTGCATATGGGACACATTTTACTGAAAAAATTAACCACTAACTAATGCAGGCATAATAGGCAAAGAAAACTTTGTTATACAAGAAATATGATCAATATTTAAGCAGCTATTGTGGTTCAGTAGCCAAAATTGGCATAATCATTGGATTCTGGTGACATTGGACTAAAGCGCCGTTGCGCATGGGACATTTTGACGATGTTTCGCTCAGTCATTTTACAATGGATGGTGTTAACAACCCGAAACTTTTTACCTTAGGTTTTTACTAAGGTAAAAAGTTTCGGGTTGTAGAAGTTTTTATGCTATGCAGTTATTAAATTGGCCACAAATAGTGCTATCTTCATCTATCTTATAAGTCCTAAGTAAAACCATTCAACATTTATTCTCAGTTAAAATTGATGAGAATAACCCATGTAGATAATGTTGTCGTGTGATGGTTTTTGTTGTGAAATCAGCTTTTATTGTAAATATCTGATCACTGTGAGACTCTTTTAACTTTTACTTTCCAAAACTTATTTTAATGTGAATTTTATATAAATTTTGATCTCGCATATCCAAACTAGTTGCTTCCCCAATAGGGTATTTCTGAACTCTCGGAAAAAGACCTAACTTTGAATAGACACTGTGAGTGAACAAAAAAAGTATTATTTACCATTTTTGGTCCAGAGGTACTTCATAGTGTCTAAATGAATGTCCAAAAGAAAAAAAACCGTTACCATATCAGCTACATCATTTTTTTGCTCCATATTGGTGCACATGTAAATATTTCAAAATTTGATAAAATCTCATAGAAGGCTTCATTTCTGAGCAAAGCTGATGCCATTTTTGGGTTCCTTGAAAGGTTGAAAAAAATACCTGTGTGAATTTTCAGCGTCACATCATGTTCCAAACTGAAAATATTCAAGAAAATGTAATTATTAAGATGTCGCCCGGGCGACATCTCGCGCTATTTATCCGACACAGAAACTGCTCTCAATTGGAAACCGCTTGGAGTTGCATGCTCAAATTTTCAGGATTTCTTAGTTTTTATGATGTCCATCTGTGGTGCAAGTTACAACAAAATCTGAGGACCTGTGACATGGATGATGTGACATGAAATAACCCCCCCCCCCTCTCTCTCTCTCTCTTTATTCCTCTCTCTTTCTTCCTCTTTTTCACATAATTTGTCACTTTCCCAAATCACTTTTGCTTATCTTAATAGATTTTTCATAAAAGAAGACCGTTTTCTATTCATTATACTTCCTTCTACAGGATAAGTTATATTAGGGTTTATCTTATTTTTATTTAACCCCCAAAAAATGTTTATTCTGATAATGGACATATGGAACAGGTTAAAAAAAAAGGAAAATGGAACAATTGAAAAATAATCGTATTAAAATAAAAAATATTGACTGATGTCACGTTTTTTTTTTTGTTTTTTTTTTTTAGGTTTTATAATACAAGTATTAATGTAAACTATTGAAATAGTTTGAATTTTATTTGAAGCCTCTCAATTTAAAGTATTTGTGTGTGTTTTTTTTTACCTGTTTTATTTATACTATCTATGATATCAAGTGGTAGGATATCTAAATGTCTATTAATAAAAGAAAAGCCGACACTTTATTAATTTAACAAATTTAAAGAGATCAAACATACTAGTCAAATTGTCAAAACGGAAATGGCCACAATATGTAAAAAAGAATTGACACAAAAGTTCAAGTTTATACATGTTAGAAAGTTAATGTAAATATTTAATTGTTTCCGTCCTATTCAAAATAATCTGTTACAACTGCCAAATTTTAAAATCCTTAGTGCATGTATCGGAAACATCAGAAAGTCTGACAGGATGTCGTACATCTAGATGGATTTACTATTTTCCCATTAAAAAGTGGAAATTGTTTGAGACTACGTATAGTAACATTTTTAAATGAAGGCATCACATTTCTATAATTAGCTAGTCAGTTGGTCTCACTTAATCATGCCCGTTATTTTACCATAAATGTAACTTTACCTTAGTCTTGAAAGCTAAGTAATTAAAGCGTTACATTATGCCTTACCGCGGGTGTATAGTCCTTTATACACCCACGTTCCGTTGTTGACAAAACATACGCAGACTGATGGTCTCGTTGTTGTCGTTGTTAAACTCGAGTTGTTTTTCGGCTATTGATAAAAAACACATGGACACCAATATTCAGTTTTTTTAACAGGATTTATTTAAAACTGAAAACAGATCGACTTAAGTGGCCGCCCCTACTCTCACTGGGTGATCTCGAAGTCAGCTAAATTTAATATTTTCATTATATATTTTTTTAATGAGATTTTTCATTCAACTCATGCATATTTAATTGTTATGTACTTGTTGTCTGGTAACTTGATCAGGTCCGCACATTACTCGAGTTATTTTGTAGAAACGCAAAAATATGTAAACTAAATAAATATTCATTGCTTGCAGAGAAATTTATATTTGCACCAGTGTTAGAAGCATTGACCGACGAGTTGATGTCTTTCCTTTAGAACATTGGCAGAATTATGTATTACTTTAATAATGAGCTTTGAGACAGATTGGCTTATGTGATGTGGCTTTTAGCAAATTATTAAAGATCTCACAGACTATCGAACGTTAATCAACTATTACTAGTAGTAAAGACATCGAAATATTGTTTACTCCAAACATCTCTATTAAAAAGTGGAACTCGCTATGATTTCAGACATTACATATGGCAACATTTTTAAAAAATCAGACAACAAATTAATACAGTTGATTAATTTGCCTTGTCTCTGCTTGAAAAATCAGACAAAACTAGTCGATAAAATTTAGCAGCCATTTTGGGAGCTAATATAACCAACTATTTTTAATAGTGTTGTGTTGCGATTAGGGTGTTATCAAATAATTGATATCATCTGATAAAAAATATTCTTTTGAATTTCTGCTCTATTTTCTAGATACGTCCATTCATCTTTAAGTAGCTCCGTCTGTTGATCACGCGAAATAGCGTTTTCATCGTAACAGATTGAATGAAATCATTAAGGGGGAGTTGTAAATAACTTATTCGATACATCTGTGCTGTCTGTCAGTCTGGTATGCTTAAGTTTGAAATAGCATTTTCATCACTCAATACTCCGATCAAATGGACATTTATTTTTAAATTTAAAAAAAAAAATATTTTATTACTAATGAGTCACCACTTATCAAGGCCCGGGATCCACTCGAGGATAAAGGTTAAAGAGATTGTCAGTTGGATGATGATCGCCACCACGAGAGAACCGGAAACAATGGGTGGGATGGGCAGATGATTACTTAAGCGGAATTGATTATCCAAGATTATCAACAAGTATTTGTTCCCATTAAACTTGAAGACAACTATGCTGTAGTCAGTTGGGAAGCAGACTAGTGGTAATTTGTTTCACAGATGTGATGTTCTAGGAAATAAGCTTTGTTCATAGAAGTTTTTTGTTTTGTTTTTGATAAGAAGAGAGCAAAAGGAAAGTTCTTTGCTGTGGTTGTAGCTAGACGAGTTCTTGCTGTGTATGTTTTTACGGGGGGGGGGCAGGGATTGGAGCTTTTTGTTTTTATATAGTCAAAGTTGCTCATCCTTTTGTAGATTATTAATTAGTTACAATCAATATTCAGAATTAGTATTAGTTCTTTGTGGTTTGGTTGTGTCACATTTTATGCATAATATTCTGTAATTCTATTGTCTTTTACCTGTGTTGATATATTCAGAATTTATTTGGTGACTTGCTTTATTTGATATTAGAAAACTTATTAAATAACAACTTGGTATTAAGTATGACTAATGGTCAAATGCGGTGGTTCCCAACTATTTGTTGGTGGGGTGGGGCTTACGTGCCCAATTTAATCATCTCTAAAAATCCTGCCCCCCCCCCTCCCCGCATATTCTGATTTATAATATTTATCATTTAAAAGGTGAACTCCATTTCAGGTGAAGAAGCTTAAAATACCAATATCTTGGTTTAGACAAGCTTTAAAATATGACATCCATAAATTAAAAAAAAAAGAATGAAATAAACAAAAGGTGGTTAAAGTTCTTTGCAAGAAATTACTAAAGAGTCGTAAAGAAAAATTAAGTATTATTAAGTGTTATTAATGACACTTATATTTTAGTAAGTGTTATTAAAATAATAACAACTAGCTGTAAATTACACAAAATGATGTTTTCAATACCAATTATCTTGTTCCTAACCTATACATTACTTTGTAAATGCTTTAGATTAAATTAAATTTGGCTCCAATTCATGAGTAGCATACACAGATTCGGAAGGTCGTTGCTTTTGATGTAAGTGTGACACACAAAATAACACACACGCTATCGTATTAATATGTCGTCGTCGTCCCCCCCCCCCCCTTGATGTAGAAAAAAATAATCTTAGAGGTTGGTTGGGATCGAACTATAAACCAGTCGGGCCGACGTCAAAATCCTACGTCGCTAACCGTTGCGGCAAAGGGAAATACTTGAAAATATTACGAAAATTAGGTGACTTGGATGCTTTTTCAAATCTAGGTGCGGCACGCATGCGCGGAGCTTTTGATGTAAGCGTGACACATGAACACACACGCTATCGGATTAATATATAGATAATAATAATGATGATAAATAGGATAATGAAAGTGTATTCACAGGAGAGAGAAAATTTCTATATTGAAATATTAGAAAATGGCAAAAAATAAAAATTGAAAATTTGAACTTGTCAGTCACGTTCAATTGCCTCCTTAAAAATAAAATTGCCCAACGTTGGGAACCACTTGTCTAATGGCAAAGGTTTTTTTTTTCTTTTTTTACAAGCCTTTCTTATCTTAAGAAATGTCCTCTATCTTAATAATTGAAGAAGCAGAATACAAAAATTAGAAAAATTTTGTTTTTTTTCTAACATCTACATGAAGACTTCAAATGCAGTACAAAATGCTTTGCAGATAAAACGTGAATTGTGATGACTAAAACATTACCCGATCATTTGGTGGGGAAAATGTACAATGGTTTATCCGTTATATTCTTCAGCCTTCTTCAGGTGACTTGGGTCGTAGTCTGTAACATCATTTTCTTCTGTGTTTATCTTGAGAAGCGGGGTTCACACTGGATTTCTCCCTCTACCCTACACGGTTAAAGGGTTGGTCAGGATGAAGTCCGGTCGTCTTGAGATCTTTATTTTAGATATCTACCTGCCGAATGGCCGTCATCACAGCCTCTTCCCAGGGCCCTTCATCCTGAATCTCATCTGTAACCTGGGAATTTCAGACTCTTCTCATAGTTTTGGTATTTAGAATGCGGCAAGTGTCTTAGATTCCTGGATGAGCAACATGTGAGGCCTGCTATCGATGCAGTCCAGTCCAAAAGGATGACATCAGCCAGGTTGCAGTTATAATCGCTTCTTACACACTCTAACCATGTCTTCCGCAGTCTGTCATACTCTCTAGTGCCCGGGATATCCGAACGCGTAATGGAGTTGATGAAAGAGGTGGCATGCTATACATGGCTCAACCACTTGAGGCACTGAATGTGTAAGACATCCATAATCTCATCGATATCAAGTTTCTGATAAAGCTCAATTGATGCTTTACTTCCTCCACAGGGATATCCTTCTACGTTTGTAAATAAAAGGTCTAGTTCGAAATTCACAGATGGTTACAGATTATGGCAAAAGTATACTTGAAGAAGGCCGGAGAATACAATGTGGAAATATGATTGATCAAGATGAGTAAAACATGTAAACAATTCTAAATGATATATTGTCAAAAACAAGTGAATTGCTCATTATTTAAGATGGACTTATTCTACCTAAATAGTTAAGTTTAATGTTAGTGATTGTTTATTAGTTTAAGAAAAGAGTTGTAAATGATGTGATTTTGCAAACACTAAGCAGACATTTTATTGATTCTAACTCAGACATTCGTTCTGAATATTGTAATTAGATTTATTAACATATTGCTATTATTTCTTCATAGGCGTATCAGGTATGATGATTTGGAATCTGTTTCTCCAATGGAAGGCCGAGAAACTCCATACTCAATCCAAATGCAAATTGCAGAGGTAAGTTTTTTTGTTGTGGTTCAGATAAAAGAAAAATTTAAGAATCTTTATTTTTATTTATTTATGCCTCTCATAAAAATTGAAAGGATTTTTATTTTTTTTTATTTGTAAAAATTTTTATATTTTTTTTAATTTACATTTTTTTCAAATTTTAATTTTTTTTTTATTTTAGTTATTTTTAATTTTCAAAATCTTTATTTAAAATCCCTTTTAGATAAGTGCAAGAGTTTGGATTCCAAACTACTTCAAACCAAGCGAAACTGTGAAAATAGACCCAACATGGCTGGACTTATGGGATTTAAATTTCTTTTAAGTTTTGGAGCTTTTAAAAATAATTTTACTGAAGGTTTAATCTCTCTCAACAAGAATAAAAATATAAATATGCATAACTTTGAGTTTTTACCAATGTGCATGTTCCTAGGTCTAATAAGCTAAAAAGTAATTTGTAGACACACATATCTCTCATATTAGTACAAATAAAAGCTCAACTATTTTACAAAACCTTTTTTCCCTACCCCTAGGGAAGAGGGGCTAAATCAAATAAATGCAACCTGTCAATTCTCACTGGTTATAATTGTTTTGGTCTTGTGATGATAAAAAAATACTAAGTTCTATATTGCTAATTTATTTTCTTGATTCAAACTGTTGACAATATGACATGATATTATGTTTCGGAATTTTTAAGATGAGGATTGATATTTTAGATTATTCGGACTACTGTTCTAATCTTGGATGTTATTCTCACACCGTTTCAGCCGAAGTAACCTCCGACCTTCTTCAGGTGCATCTTGTTGAACTCTGGAATCTATACAGAATGTTGACTGGAACCTTTATTTAATCCACGGGGTAGCTTGCTCTCGTTCTATCAGACATGACCAGGTAGAAGTCTTAAGAAATTTGTTATTTCATTCTTAGTATCGCCTGCATTGAGGATTGAACCTTCAACCTCTAGAAGACTGTCACATAGAACTGATTATTCCTTAGCACTTGAATCTGTTGCTCCATGGGTCCTTGCAGACATATTTTATTACCTTACACTCAATTTTGAATAGAATGATCATCATATCCAATACACACAATGTCTAACATATTCAACAAATATTTTTGAAAGAACAAATACTACCAAACTACACACCCACATCTATTATTATACTAAATGTGAGTGTTTCCCTTAGGCTTTCTGTGTGTAATAACACAAAATATGTGCTAAAATATACCTTACTTCTGGGATTGAGTTATGTTTGAAATAAAAATTATTTAGTAATTTTTTTAATTAGCCATAATTTATAATTAACTGAACGTGTCACCCAACTCTCACTCTCTTTTTTCTCTCTCTCTTTTTCTCTCTCTCTCTTTCTCTCTTTCTCTCATTCTCTTTTTCTCTATATCTCTTTCTCTCTCTCTTTCTTTATTTCTCTTGCCCACTTTCATTCTATGTTGATACAACTGCTCTAATATTTATTAATGTCAGTGTGAGCATTTAGAGAACGAGTGATTCTTTTTATTTAGCATAGTCATTTAATTCATATAAGTGTGTATATACACACTCTAAACACATATGTAAATTAGATGGCAAAATAATAAATCCCTTTACTTCTATATAAGAATAATTGTAATGGCCCTGTTATGGGGCGGGAATGAGAACACGGACATGGGGTTTAGGTAAAGCAAATATATTGGAGAAAAGTATATACAACAAAGGAACAAGAGAAATAGTACGTCAGTACTGACTGCCAGTGTAGACTGGGGTTGAACTCAAATACTGAGAAACCTATGCTTCCCGCATCTATTTAGAATGGACGAGTCCAAAATGCTTGTTATAGATATGGCACCATAACACCCCCCTCCCAAGCCTTACCTCCTCAGGAGTATTAATATTGTTTCCTTTTTGGATTGATTTCGATAAGATCCGGAGACTTCCGTTTCCTTTTGGATGTCATCTTTTCTGAGAGAAAGATATTATTATACTAAATGTGAGTTAATCAACATTTGTTTCCCTAAAGCTTTTTGCCTATCTACTTTAATAACACAAAATACGTGCTAAAATGTACCTTACTTCTGGGATTGAGTTTTGTTTAAAATAAAAACTCTTTTGCAATTTTTTTAATCAGCCATAATTTATAATTAACTGAAAGTGTCATCCAACTTTCTCTCTGTCTCGATCTTTCTTTATCTCTTTCTCTCTCTCTTTCTTTCTCTATTTGAGCATAGAGAAAAAGATGGACTCTTTTTATACAGTATAGTCATTTAATTTACATAAGTGTGTCTATACACACCCAAAACACATGTAAATTAGATGGCAGAATAATAACTCGCTTTACTTTTATATAAGAATAATCTAAACAATACAAATTACGACATATGATGTCTGTTTAGTTATATAAATAGTTGTAGTCGTTTCAATCGAAAAGATGTTGAAAATTTAAGAGTTGTTAAAATTCATGGGGGGGGGGCTTCTTATTACCTATTTTGAACAATGTATGCTACATCTTTAAAAGCGTGAGTTGACTTGAAACCCTTTCCCCCTCCAGCAACATTTGTCACACTGCCAAGGTTGAGAGATCAAGTCACCTTTTCGACCCTCTTTGTACTGGTCGGGTTGAGTAATCTTCCTCTTGAGCAAATACATCTCTGACCATCACTGCCCACTTTTGCCGATCCTGTTAGCATAATTCCGTTTTTTTTTATTTTAATTAAACAAAAGCAAATTTACGCTTAAACTAGTAGAGCATCTCATGGATGTGAGTTCGCCACTTTTAGATCAAAATCCGCTTTTGTTTTTAAAATAAAAAAAAGCTGATGTTCTCTCTGAAAATGTTAATTTTGCCTTAAAGGCTAAGACTTCAAGCAATTCATGATGAGGGTAGGGGAATTAAATGACTTCCTGTCACCTTACCCCTACATGCGCACCAGGTGTCTTTCTCTGTATTTTGATTTTCTTAGTTGAAATCGATTGGAGTTGTTTAGGAAAAAGTTGTTTTTTATGCTGCCCTCTCTACACAAAGAAGTCTGGAAATTCATCTCGATTCCAGCTTTTTTTGCCATTGGCTATTCACATCCCTCTAAGATGGAGTACGACTGTCATATCAGAAGTAAATGAGATAGACTGGCCTTCCAACATCGTATCCAACGAAAATTCCCTGTTCGCTTCTCTGATCGAGTTTTTTTTTATTTGGGAAATTCTAACAGTGTCTTGTTTAACTACTTTTAGGCGATTAGACAAACATATGAGTCTTAAAGACAGGCTTAGTCCTGATGACCTCCGAGGAAGATTAAATGTGGACAGTATAGGGAGATGTGTGCAGAACAAGAGACTTCAATGGTATGGCCATGTTGAAAGAATAGATGAGAATTCTTAGGTTAGTAGATGTTCTCTGCAGCCTCTTTCTCACAGAAGAGACGTTGCTAGTCTTTCTTTACTTTATCATTATTTTCATAAAAGGTGTTTGACTCAATCTCTGGTTCGTCCTTGTAAGACATTCACAGCAAGAACTTGTCTTATTACCACAACTTCAATGAACTTTTCTTTTTTCCTCCAGGTGGCTAACATCAAATAGAATTTTCATTTAACAGAGTTTCTTTCCAAGAACTTCCCATCTGTGGAACACATTACCGCAGGACTGCTTCTGGTTGTCTTCAAATCCAATGTTAACAAATACTTATCATAAATCGTCCTTTGTTCATTCCATTCATCATTTTTAAATCCTCTCATAATATTCTTCATCATTCAACTGACAATCTCCCTATCTCATTAACCCCTATCGGTACTGGTACAGTTTATGACCCATAATGAAACCAACTTTTCGTTAGCATCTTCCGGCTGTTTACGTAAACTGTCGGAAGATACCAAATCAAAACAATGAAAATCAAACAGGAAAAAATAATGAAACAACATTTAAAGCAAGAAAAAAACAGTTACTGTTTTTGTTTTATATTCGTACAGCTTTTGATCCAGACCGACGAGGTTAGGGTTAATTTAGGGTGAGAAAAAAAACTTTGGGTTTTTTTTTCCTATTTTGGGGGGGATTAGAGTTTCTGAAGGAAAAAAATTTTTTTTTGTTTCATTTTCCAAAATTTTGCAGACGAATGTTACAATTTACTCAATTCACAATTGAAAATTGTCGCCTGTTGTTGTCTCGCAATCTGATTGGCTAAATGCATCGTCATCTTTCGGCTGTTCACATAAACTGCCGGAAGATGCCAACGAAAAGTCGCTTTTATCCTGGATCACAAACAGTACTAGTACCCCATTATCCTTGAGTGGCTTTTAGCCTTGATAAGCAGTGACTTGTGAAACAACAAAAAAAACTAATTTTCTGCAACAGCACTCTTCACAGCATCAACTTGTGAGCCGCAACTGGTCAACCCTCTGTATTCTTATCACCTTATTTTCTTTTCAATCTTCGAAGTTTTTAAATCAACACTATTTATTACAGGAAAAGATTCGTCAAGCTGAAGGTACTGGCCGCAACCCTCTCATGATGGTTTTAGAAAGTGCATATCGTTTTGGCTTGGGTGCCATTGCTGGAGGTTTGTAATATTTTGGAAAACTATTTTAAAATCAAAACAATTTAAACACAAAATGATAGAGTATTTCAGAATATTGTTGCCACTTCTTGTTCGGAAGACTAACCAAACATTAAAACAGCCAGATTTATAAGATCTTACCAAATGTATCTATAACTGTTAATCTTTGTGGGCCTTCTTAGTATGAATTGATGAATAAAACTTCAATAAATAATGAAACATTAAGAAGAAAATATCTAATTAAGTAATGGCGACTTTTCTCTGGATCTGTAGACAGTTTAGACGTGTTTATCAAGGCTACATTAACATTTCTGTTTCACCATCAAAACCTGTTGTATATCAACAAAAAATGTATTTTTAATAAATTTCAACAGAGAAAATATTTAATCTGGATCTAGAGTTCATTTTTTCCTATCAATACAAAGAGGAAGTAGGAGGTATTATTCCCTTACAGAAGGAGTACCCTCCCCCTTCTCTCTCAGAATACGTTATTATCCAGCCAATTATACTTTTGGCAGCCATCATAGAGAGACACAATGATGTGTGAATGACAAACAAAACTATCTAAACTCCCCAACCCCACCCGCTATTTTGAACTTGATTCGGATTACTACTTTGATCGACACCTTTTTTGGATACCCAGCATTGACAGTGTGGGTGATAAACCTAAGAAACTCCTGTTCCCAACCCTTAACAGCATGTTATATATCAATTTTCAAGTTATAAATAAAAAAGTAAAACGTTGTCTTTCTGTTTAAAGGCTTTGAAATCATATTCAAATACTTGACTTTAATTCTAGCCAGAAAGTACTTAAGAATTGACAGTTTAAAAGCTTCAAAATTAGTCTTTCATACGGACACAGTGTCACTGTGTTGGACATTTAATAAAACTATAATTTTGCTAAATACACATCGAATTATTTTTTTAATTTACAACTCGGGCATTTGCAATATAAATCACTGATGTCTGCTTAGTAAATTTTTCTAAATGATTTTCTTCTGTGGTATACACTTACTTTCTGCAAAACTAACCTACAAGTGTATACCATCCGTCAAAAATGACAAAAAAATTATGCTTCATCGGTGTTCTCACTAATACTAAGATTTATATAAAATAACATCTCAATCGACGAAGTTAAAAACAAAAACATATCAATCCTTATAGATAGGAGGAAAAGAAAGAAAATGTCTCATTATGGAAAGTGAAGAATTTCTTTCTGAATTCATTTTGGGAGAGGCTCTCATCCTTCTCTTAAACCCTTGAAATGGTTTAATCCGGCAGTTTTTTTTACTCTGTAACGTTTGTGTGACGGGACAGATATATATTTGGTCTTTATTGTAAAAAGGAGGATAGTTGGGATGGATTGTCATTTTGGAGTTTTCCATCTCCTGGACTAGTTGCCTTATAAGGGCTTGGTTCTAGTCTACCCTATTTAACTCGTAGGTGAGGTGAGATTGATTCATAGAAAAAATGATGCAATAACTCTGACAGAACACGGCACGCATAACCCATAGACCTCGCCTGTAATCATCCATCGTGTGTTTTATTTCTGCTGTGCTCAAAAGAATGACAACACATGTATAAAAATATATGATATGTCTTTATTGTCGATGGCGGGGAACAAGTGAGTGTTAGTGAGGAAGGAGAACGCACACACAAAAATTTGACGGAGTGGTTTTCTCAGACCCAAATCACCAGCCAACTCACGATATCGATTTTGGGTTAATATTATATAACAATTTGTGACACTCAGGTATCCATCTGCAAACGCCCACTGTGAGACTTTGCTGTCAATGTAACTACGTCTCCAAGGCATTTATTCATTATTTCCTTCTCCCGCTAACCTTTGCAAGTGGTTTCAATCAACAAGTATTTTATTTCTGACAATCCACCGTGTTTGTTTCTACTGACTAGGTGGCTTGACTTAATCAGCGATTATTTTATTTTTGACAATCGATCATGTTAATCTGATTTTTTCCAGCCAGGTGCGTGTCCATGTTAAGTGTGCCTACTTGTGCCAGATGACCTTTTCGGTACACCCGGTCTGAATATTTAACATATGTACCAATAATAATAATAAAGCTAAAATCCATTGGCAACTTTATATCGTCTAATGAAATTAAAAAGGTTCTATTTGCAACTTTTGATTATTTTGAGTTATGGTTCACATTCTATCTGCAATGATATATATCATTACCACATAAGATTTATACAGAAGTGTTTGTTTAATCCCATGAAAATTATCAATGAAAATAGGCATATCAGTTGATGGAATAAATGTGGCATCTGGAAATCTGAAGTGTATAAAGCATTACAAGACTCTGTTGGGGATAAACCTGGATTTGAACCCATGTCCTCTAGCTATACAGTCTATATCTCTGCCCCATCGATACCTTAGTGTAAATTTGTGTGACCACATCTTGTATGTGTTTTTTCTTACTTCTAAGTAACTAATACATTTTGACCAGAAGCAAAGTGTATTATCTGCTTTGATACTACAGTTCATCTTTTCTGTCCTCGGTCAGTGAATTAGAAATCGTGCTAGACTAAGGTAATTTTTATTTTGTCCTAATCAAGAGTGCCCCTTTTTGGAGAGCTGGATTTTCCACATGTTAAAAAACAACTTTGTGTTTAATTCTGCCCTCGTCGAGAGGTAGTTAAATAGAGGCTTACACATTTTTTTATTTGTTATTAATTGAATATTTATTGAAATTAAAAATGCAATAGGAAAAAAAAGTAATTTAAAAAGTTCTATTTAAAAAAATAATTTAATCACAAAATTAAATCCACTATAATGAATTTCAGTTTCTTTTAATCTTTTGAAGGGAAAAAAAAGATTGGATTACTTCATGGCCTGTTCTGAAATTTTCAAGGAATTTGGAAACATTTAAACTGTCATAGTAATTTCTAGCTTTAACATTCCTAACACGTTGAAGGAAGAGAATTAAGAGCTAATTATGTCTAAGTAAGGGAGACACACACACACATATATATATATATCTATATATATATATAGATATATTATATATTTATTTATTTATTTCGGCGGGGTATGTTGAAAAGAAATCAATATAGAGCTCTTGTAAAAGCTAAAATACAAATTATTTATGAAACCATGGTACGTCTCTGGAATATGTAATGTATAGTTTTTAAATAAATAATTGTATGTATGTGTATATATATATATATATATATAATATTGTTTTACTTGACACCAAACAAGGGTCCATATTACCACTGAGACGTAAGTGGCTACTGTGATTAGGGACCAGATTTATAAGGTGCATTCGAAGTGGGAAGTTGTGCAGCCAGATTTTTGTTCACATTATATTTAAATTTCTGCATGTGTGTGCAGTCGGGGGAAACTGGGAGCAGGGAGGGAATTCCAAAAGCAAGCATTCTGAGAAAAGAAGCTCTTAGTGTTAAAACTTTTCTAGCATTTGGAGACCTCTACAGTGAAGGGGTGTGATTTTGCTGCTAGTCGGGTTGGTCGGGAGTATTTACATTGCGGGGGAGGGGGGGTATAAGTGCAGTAAGTTCATCAGAGAAGATGAAAGCAAAACATGTATATAAATTAATACTGCAAGTAAGAATTCAATTAAACTTCCAAAGAATCCGATTTTTAAGCAGGACAGGCATGCAATTTTTTTTTTTTTTTAATTATGTATTGCCAAATCAATATTTTTTAATGTCATATTCCTTCATTGAATAATTTTTTCAAAAATGTAAATATTTGAATGAAAAGTGAAATGAAAGTGAAAAGGTTGCAAAGGAGATATTGCTAGTTATAAATAAAACATCTTGGTTTAGGGCTTTGTTTTCAACTCCATCCTCAGACAGAGATATCACAAATAAAGTATAGATTATTGTTTTCCAAACTTTGAAGTCAAATATCTGAAAACTGGAAAAATTGCAAATAGAACCTTTATAATTTCGAATGATAATATACTTATAGATGACAGGATATAAATGAGGTTTTCCTCATTAATGATTAGACCAATCATTGACTTATTAAGTCAAGATTAGTAGCTATGCTTCAATCCCATTGCTAAATGATTTTAAGCTGTCGTCCTATATATCCATTAAGCAGAAAAGACGACGACAAAAAGATGAATAACATTTAGTAATTTTTTTCTGTTACTATTTATTAGTTTGACTTGTGTAAATTACACTATTATTTTCCTTTCATCTGTGTCTGAGTTGGCTTTTTTCCTTTTCTTTTTTCCTTTTTTTTCCTTTTTTTTCCTATTCTTTCTTTTTTTCTTTTCCTTTTCCTTTTTCTCTTTGTCCCTTTTCTCTTTTTTTCCTTTTCTTTCTTCCTTTTCTCTTTCTCTTTTTCTTTTTCCTCTTTTTTCTTTTTTCCAACTCATTAAAACCTTTGCTTGTCATAGAGTAGCTATATTTTACAGAAAATAAATTAATATTAAAAAAAAAAATCTATGGTATATTTAACATATTTTATTTTGTAATATCACCAAGAGCATCCGCTGCAACTTTTCCTATGGGAGGGAGGGGTGTTATTGTAGCTATTGGGCCCTCATAGTGTTGTGAAGTAGGGTATGCAAGTGCAGCCATCTTAAAGCTAGAGGGTGGTTTTCAAGCACAGTAAGTTTTTTTTTGTTTTTTTTCATTACAGTTTGATTCTAAAGAAACGACAACTATACATCTCCTCCTCTATGAAATCTCTGTTGATATTTTGGATAGTAGTCCACAGAAATATCAGTAGGCAACTATTTATAAAATTCTTTAATTTACGGTGAGGCTTGAGGACATGTGTTGCATGGAGAGAAATGATATGAAAATGATATGATGGATGTGTAATGTGAATCTTAAAAACAGGCTTAGATCTGATGACCTCAGAGGAAGATTAAGTCTGGACAATATAGGAAGATGTGTGCAGAATAGGAAAGTTTGATGGTATGGCCACATTGAAAGAATGGATGAGAGTTCTTGGGTTAGTAGATGTAGAACAGTTGAGTAAGCAGGTTCAGTTCATAGGGGAAGGCCAAGGAAAACATGGGAGAAAGTGATAAGAATGGATTTGAGAGAAAGAGGAATAAAGACCTACTAACATGTAAAATGGACGTTAAACTGATGACGATTATTATTATAGATTGTAAATGTAAGATTTTTCCATTTCATTTGTGTGCATCAAGTTCCTCATTATTTTCATGGTTTTCTTTTCCAGCCACTGGTGCAACGGCAGTTTATCCTATTGATCTTGTTAAAACGCGTCTTCAGAACCAAAGAACAGGATCCTATGTTGGAGAGTTAATGTACAAAAATAGCTTTGATTGTTTCAAGAAAGTTATTCGGCATGAAGGATTCAGTGGATTGTATCGCGGTCTTGCTCCTCAGCTCGTTGGTGTTGCTCCAGAAAAGGCTATCAAATTGACGGTGAAAATCTTTTTATATTATTACTAGAAAATATATGCTACCTCTGGTTGCATATTTTTGCTAGGCTGGGAATATTATATAATTATGACAAAAAAACAAATTCCTGCCCTGAAAAACGTTAAATCATGTGATTATTTTAGCTGGTGTAAAAGGAATAAAATAAAAGTAAAGTACCTTATTTATGGATGTCAAGTGCGAACACAGACCTCGCAATATTTTTATAAATAAGATAAAGTAAAACATTTCCTTTTTATAAATGTGAAAATAAACACAGACACCATAATTTTTTTTATAAATGAAATTAAGTTAAATAATTTCCATTTATATAGTTACGCGCGAAAGAAAATAATAGGAAATTACAACATGGCAACCAGCGATTAAGGCATTGTAAAGTCCGATTTTCAAGTCTTTTAAAAATAAATTAGAATTTTATTTTCAGATAAAATATACAATGTAAGACTAATTAATAAATTTCATCCAAAATATGTGTGAAAATCAAGCGAAATATTCAAATAACCCAAACAGAAACGTCTTTCATCCCTTTAGTTTTTAATTTTAACTATTTAGTAATTTTAAAACTTTTTTAAAAAGTTTTAAATATCAAGGAGGATGTAATACATGGGATGATTCCCCCATACACCCTTAAAAACAAAGGCGGTAATTCCTTGAAGGACGGTCTTATAACAGCAGAACCGATACTACAGTTATAAAATTCGATTAAATCGATTTTTTTCTTTTGATTTTTTTTTTTTTTTTTTTTTTTTTTTTTTTTCATTCATTAAAAAATTTCAAGTCACAAAAGTATTTTTTTTTGCTCTTTGGCCTTTTGGCTAAAATCAAAGTGTAGTATCTGTTCTATTAACATCAGTGCTGGAAGTTTTCATGTAATTATCTTCCTTGAAACTGAATATTTTAAAAATGTTTTTGAAATTTATCGTTTTTTATAAAATCTCTTTAATTAACTGTATTAATAATTATAATAATATTACTAGTGAGGAAAATATTATAAATATATAATAAAGTTTGACAATACCAATTATAAATGTATATTACAGAATATTAATTTATTAGAAACTTAAAAAGAAAATAAATGTGCAAAAGGGGGTTTGTTTGAAGTTTAGAGATTACTATATATACTGTATCATTATATTTAAGTAAGACTTAAAGGTTTTGATGTAAATATACTTAAGAAAGATCTGCATTTATTCATATTTAGATTAAATTAGATTTGATTGGAATATTAGATTAGCTAAAAGCATTATTCTCCATTATTTCACAATGTATTTATTACATTTAAAAAATTGTGACTGGTGGACAGACGGACGGACAAAATCCCTATTTATATAAGATTCTTAATATGAATTTCAGATAGACTAAAAGATATTTCATAAATATTTTTTTGAAAATTTTTATTTTGGGCAGATTTCAATAAAACTTTTTGAATAAATCGTTAATTATTGAATTGTTAAAAATAAAAGCAAGATTTAGAAACTATATCAAAACATTAAAACTTTTGAGTTTGTGAAGTAAATTTTAAAAAATTTAAAATATATTTTGAAATATAATATTTTTGTATTATCCTAAAGTATTTAATGACTCCAATGTACAAATATAAAGTGGTTTATTACTGTAAGTGAATAATGAAATAGGTAATTACAAGTTGCGTAACTAGCTTGTTATGTATACAGGGAACAGCCTGGCTGTACTCAGACTACCATCGTATTCCTCTAAGCTAGCATTGTTGTCATTGATATGCTACTCTGGATTGTTAGTTAGTTCATTGTATAAAGAACTGGGTGTCAGTACTTCCAAATATTTTCTAGACATCAGTTAAACATTAGTTTTTTTTTTCTTTCCTCCATATTTTAAAACATGATCAGGCCATTTGCATGGTTAAGCATGTCAAGATCAGGGCACGCATAGTCACCTTGAAAAACTGTATTCAAGATTGCTGTCATAACTTTCTCTCATAGTTTTTGAATGTAGGTTTCTGGGGACAATTAAAGGCTTGTTGAGGTGGCCATTTTTGGGTGCTTTAATCTTGATAATCAAAACATTTAAAATATTGATGTTTTACTATTATGTTAATTTATAAACTTGCGTCTGTGTACGTTCACTGCACAGGTGGTGATCATTATCTCATTGTGCTGGTCCAAGCTCGTTGCTCGATGTCTACACCAATCGCAATGTCGATTATGTGGTCTCAGTCAGTGCTGCAACAGAATAATCCTCCCTTAAAATAAAATTACAACTCCAGTTTAAAACAAGTTTTATTTTTTGGAGGTTACAATGATACTCGTTCTCCTCTACTGAACTTGCAAATCAAGACAATCTCCTAGCTTAGAGCCCAAAGCCCATCTTGCATGGAGAAGCACACAAACCTGAACTGACCGTGAAATGGCCAGAACACAAACTAACTGCCCGCCTCCTGAAATATATATAGATGTCACTGGGACCACACCAGAAAGACCACTTGAAAATAATGACCAGCCTTATCTGTAAACATAAAAAAACTACTTCCTCGGGTTTCCGTATCCGGACGGTCATGAAACTTGGAAGATCTTGAGTTGGTCACCTTGTATCTGTAGAACCATTACTTTTTTCAAATGAATAGATCGAATTCTGGGTGATCAACCCCACACCAGAGATATTTCCCATATCTTGGGTGATTTCTCTTCTCCTAGTTAAATATTTCTTACTTGCAGCAAGCCTGTTATTCGCATGCATTGCAAACATGCAACCCACTAAACATGCAACCATCTAGTGCATGTTTATAAATTAATTTAACCTGACATCTTACAATTGTTGTGCATTAAAAAGACACCAAATTTTCAAAGAGCAGATTAATGGCTACAAGAAAAAAGGAGTGACAAGTTGTCTATGCACAAGAAATTCTTAAATTAAAACACTCGTTTAAAGTGTATTATTTCGATTATTCAGACTACTATTCTCGTCTTGGTTGTTATTTTCATTATGTTTTGGCTGATGTAACCTATGACCTTCTTCAGGTTCATCTTTTGAGAAACTCAGAAACCTATACAGTAAAAGGTGTCAATTAACAATCACTTCTAAGTAGCAATCTTCTTGAGGTTGATGGTTCAATGCTTATTACGGATGATGATAACTAAGAATAACATAATAATACCACGAGGTTGCTTCCCAGCTGACTACAACATGGTCCTCTTCAAGTCCAATGTCAACAAATATTTGTCGAGCCATTCCTCTCATAGTATTGTTAATCATCCAATAATAATTTTTATTAGCATTTTAATTTTTCCAAAGCAAAAGTACTGAAATTCATTATGGTGGATTTAATCTTGTTAAATTATTTTTTTAAATAAGATTTTTTTTTTAAATTTAATTTTATTTTATACTATTGCATTTTTGATTTCAATAAATATTCAATTAATAACAAATTTTTAAAATGTTTAAAGTCTCTATTTACTTGCCTTCCCCACAAGGGCAAAGTTAAACACAAGGTTGGTTTTTAACATGATGGAAAATCAAGCTCCCCCCAAAACGGACACTGTGGATTGGAAAAAAAATTAAAATTGCCTCTGTCTAGAAAGACTCCTCCTTCACTGACCGAGGACAGAAAAGACTAAATGCAGCATCAGAACAGAAACTACACTTTACTCCTAGCCAAAAGGCCAAGAGAGCTATTGATTGTTTATTGTCACTATGCTTATTTTTACATTAAGATATGTTTATGTAAAAGTTGTTGTTTTATTGTTGTTAGAAAAAGAAACTAACATAAATTTATCTTTTTCTTCACAGATGAATGATTTGATGCGTGATAGGTTAATGAGAAAAGATGGTTCTTTACCTGTCTGGGCTGAGATGGTTGCTGGTGGTTGTGTAAGTTTTATTATTTACTAATGATTTTAAGTTTAATTCTGTCAAAATGTGTTTAATTTGATATATGTATTTGTGCGTGTATGTATACATAAATATATATATTAGCTCTACCTACCCGGCATTGTCCGAGATTCATTTGTTGTACATTTTTAAATTGAAGAGATGGAGAAAGAAAAATGATCAATAATAACTCAAATAATAAAAGGGAGATAAGTTATATTTTAAGCTGCAAAGATTTATCTCCCTTATTTGATTCATTATTTAAAATTTTCACAAACTGAAGCCAAAGACATTTTAGTATTTAAAAAAAAAACATGCTGGAAAGTGAAAAAATACAAAATGGTTAGGCAGAATCAAATATCTGTTATTTGGGTCTAAATTCTAAAATCCGACAAGGTAACATTATAGATTAGGTATATTAATAAACAAAAGATTTTGAATAGCTAGCCATCCGAAATCCTTTTTTTATTACTATTGTTATTATTATTAGAAAACTACTTTGCATTGAGCAATTTTGAAATTTTTAATATTATGTTGAGATGTATAATGTACTAGCTGGCTTCCTTGACTCGCTATCACTTCGCAAAGTTTGCTACTTTAAATATTTGAAACATTATTAATGTTTCAAATAAACATTTATACATAACTTTGTAAACAAGAAACAAAATCTTTCTCATTTATTCTTATAGATAGATAAACATCAACATTTTGGTAATTTCTATACAAATTTATTTATTTTTTTAAATATGACTGTAAAGAAAGGAAAAGAATATCAATTTGCCATTTCACTTGCAATTTAAAAATAGATCGCAACTTGTTGAAAATCAAGTAGGTCCTTTTAATGAAAGGAACGTTTGGACACAAATGCTGAATATTTGTCCAATATTGCGAACAGAATTATTTGTTATATTAAAATCATTGAATTAAAAAAACAATAACAAATAATAGTCAATTAATAAAATGTCATTTTTCAAAACGAATATGCAAATTAGTTAACCATGCCACTGATATCGCATATACATAAAACAAAACAAATGGCGTGTCTATTGTGTAAAGCTGAATTAACTTGAAATAGGACGTGTTGACGTTAGTCCGAGAAATGAGCCCAACTTTGGCATTTATTCATTTAGATGTATTAGGACTCAAACTTAATTTGTTTCTAAAGACTGTTAGAGTTGCAAAAAGTTTTAATTCTAAAGCAATTATTTCTATTTCAAAATAATAGAAAGTGAATTAATCTATTCCTCGAATATGCATATAAACTCTCGACAACGCCTAATTTAAGCAAAATTAACACCAATTCCCGAATTAATGCAGAAACTAGTGGAAATTATTCAGGGATCAAATGGATTAGAGGCACCCCAGAATTATCAACAACCTGAAGGACACGTTTTGTCTTAACACTGACTTTTTTTTTTTTTTTTACTTCCGGTTGAATTATAAACAAAACAATAATATGTTGTATATGCACATTTGTAATTTTGTCTTTGCAGTTTGTTTGTTTTATTAAAAAAGAGCTTTATTTGTAAAAGGTTTTATTCATAGCCTAAAAATAGTTTTATTTATAAGCATGTTTTGTTATGCACATTTTTAATTTTGATTTATAAAAAAAAATTTAAATACATAATTTATTTACAAAACTTTTTTAAGCAAAATGTATGAATAAAGGAAACAAGCAAAAAATTTTTTTTAAATAGGATGTTGTGTAGAAATGTTTTACAAAATATATTTTTTTAAATATTGGATTTTTCCCTATAAGTTAAAAGTAAAAGAAAATCGGTGTTAAGACAAAATGCGTTGTTTTGGCTGTTGCTCATTCTTGGGTGCCTCAAGTCAATTTGATCCTTATTCAAGTATTAGGTGTAAAGGAAATAACATTAAAAAAAAAAATATTTGTAAGTATCTTAGTGAGAATTAATGATAGTCGAAGCTGGAGAGTGAGTTGCTGCTTTCAATTTTTTTTTAGAATAAGACAATGTTTAAGAATCAATGAAAGTTAGAAAAATACCTATTTGCAAATATAGAGAAATGGTAGGAGTACTCCCGCCAAGGACAGTTTCCTAAGTGTAAGACGGCTGGACCCACAAAATACTTCAAAGCAATGACATACTGCTATGATAAAAACTAAATACACAGCTTAATTATGTACTAAGAAAATGTTTAATAATTGTAGGTACTTTTGTACACAATTAATGTTATTATTATTATGATGATGATACCTTGACAACAACAGAAGATACATAAGTTACTTGTTCGACAAGATAAGCAAATGTTTTGTGTTGTGACTGGAAAGAGTTATGAAAAAACTCTTGAACTTGAATGATTGCTCGAATGTGCATATGAGATTTTGGTGCATTGTTCCAATAGTGACATCAGACAGTGAAAGTTGAACTTGCAGGATGCCATGAATAAAAAATAAATGGAGTAGCCTCACAAGCATCAAATGTAAGCAAACATGGTATAACGGTGTTCAACGATAAAGGAGGAGTAGGTCTCAGCCTCTGTTAAGGGATCTTAAAATGATTCAAATTTGCTCAAATTTTGAGTCTGTAGGATTTTGTAATTTTTCTGTAGTTTTAATTTCCTTAATATTATGTAACAACATTTTATCTTCAGTTGAGTTTAATGCACCTTATAGATCCATTTATAAGAAAAAAAGATATATATAATTCTTGATTTCGTTGAATAAAAAGAAATCCATTAAGGTGCTCGATTATTTGATAAGAGCGTTATATTTATTTATTTATAAGGTTACAGAAGCTCAGATCAACATGGTACCTTAGGCTTCAAACTGGGGGAGTTGACCCAAGTGAAAAATACTGGGTTTTCTTGAATTTTAATTATAAACTGCTCACTGTTTTTCCTAAGCTATATTTTGATCTAAATATAGCTGACGAAAGCCAATGAACAGTTTATAATTAAAACTAAAGAAAACCCAGTATTTTTCGCTTGGGTCCACTCCCCCAATTTGCAAACATAGAGTAGTGGTAGCAAAATAATAGCACGTTCTTCTGTGCAACAGACCGTTGTGTGGCTTTTAAGCCTCTTATTTTTCTGTTTTTAGTTGCAGCACATGGTGGAGATAGGGGCCAGGACTGTTTTTATAAAGGCCTGATGGCTGTCTCTGGTTGGCCTCTATCATGGCTGGGGTGTCACTTCCAGAAGCTGAAATGTTTACACCATTACTTACCTCATCCCGCTTGGTGTGTGAACAGGTTGAGGAGCCCTTTTTATCCTAGGTGTCAGCCTGCCAGTAGTTAATCTTGTTCATTTTTTTTATATTTCTATATATAGTTACGTAGTTTGTTATTGTTTTACTACGTAACTTAATATATTTAGACGATAAAAAACTCTCACATATTCTGGGCAAGGTGTCATGGTCCAAAGGTAAGACTTCAGACTACAGATAATATAATCAAGGGTTCGATCCTTGTCTGAGTTAGCCATGCTGATAACGAACAGAAACACGTGTCCATGGATTACTTTATGTACGTAAAAATTAATGATTAAGTGTGTTTGTGTGTATTGTTATTTAGCACAGATTTAAGTCACTGGATTCAATGGGGAAAAAAATGTTTAAATGGAAGGAAAATATTTTGTTTTAAGTTTGTTGGTTTTTTATTAGTTTATGTCTAAATTCAAACTTGTGAACTTTTTATTTTTCAGGCTGGTGCATCTCAGGTTGTGTTCACTAATCCATTAGAAATTGTTAAAATCCGTTTACAAGTTGCTGGTGAAATTGTTGGTAGTAAAGGACGTATAAGTGCTATATCTGTGATCAAAGAGTTAGGATTTTTTGGATTATACAAGGTAAGAATTTATGTGTATGTCTATGTATGTATTGCTTTCTATGTATCTCTCTATATAATATCACCATTCAAAATAACCCTTTTTTTTTTTTTATAGATAAAACTCTCCTGTTTTATCTTAATTTTTCTTTGAACAACTATTATAAAACCTGCATTTAACTGAGAAAATTGCATTTTCAACACTTTTTTATATAATAACTAGCAGGAAGACCCAACGTTGTTCGGGATTGAATGAGGATCACTACGATATACTTTTTCACTATGCTCAGAACACCATATTGCTTTCTTTGTTTTTACTGCCCCCCTCCTCTTGTTTAACTCCTAATATAGTCGGAAGAAATTGAAATGTTGGAAAACTCTCTGAATTAGTATCTTATGCATATGGTTTGAATTTCATTAAAATCGGATATACTTATTGGAAGTTGAGTCACAGTTGGGGATATGTAGATATTCAGCACAGAGAAAGTGACGTAGAGATTATAGACCACTTCCATTGTCGTCCCCAGAAAATTTTATACGTATCATTTAATTTTCATGAAAATAGGATATATTTGAAGTTTGAAGGAGGTTATGTCCTCATAGTCCCTTTAGGGGTGCACTTAGAGATTTGGGGACATTTTCATTGTTTTCCTCTGTACATTTTACATAAGAATACACTTGTAGATTTTATGTAGATTATCTAACTTTTCTTTCTATAGGGAACACACAAACATATAAATAAGGCATAATAACTATTTGATATATATATATATATATATATATATATATATATATGTAGTAGCAGACTTGGTAGCTCAGAGGGTAGAGAGCTGGATGCAAGTGATTACCATTGACAGTTTTCGAAGCTCTGGGTTGGTACACTTGCTGCGTGTAGCCATACTTGTGTGTTATGAAACGGTTTTTGTGGAAAACTATACACACACACACATATATATAATAGAGAGATAATAAAGATAAAAGTTAATCTTTAAATTATATCCTATCTTCAAAAGTCAATTCTCAATATACAAGATAGAGCAATAATGAAATGAGAATAAAAATTGGAAAAAGAACAATATTTATTGAATCAAGTAGTTTAAACAAGGAATGTATAGTTTATTTATATATTCCTTGTTTAAACTACTTGATGATTATATGCATACTTCCCTATGGGTGGAGCATTCTAGTGAATGAAATGATCTAGCATGAAGCAAGATACTCTCGTAAAAGAAATTGAATCCTCTCGGTTATCAGTATAGTAAAAAGGTAAACAATTATGGTAAACAAAATCATTTTGACATTACATAGGTCTATTTCAAAAATAATAATATGCTTTTCTTTTTTCTTTTTTTATGACAACCTTATAAAGAAGCACCAACTTTTTTATAGTTTAGTGTTTTGAAGCTGACATTTTCTAGAAAACTTTATATTACTTTTCACTGTTCCTTTGCCCAAACTGTAAAAGCATCTTTTTAAACTCTGTTGACATTTGACTTTTCGATATGCATTTGTGTAGAAGAGTCGTTTTTTGTTTTTTATGTCTTTTTAAATAGTTTTAAATCTCTATTCACCGAGTTTAATGTATTTAATGATCGGAATGCCTAGATTTCTATAAAAAATTTGTTTTCTCTTTAGGGAGCCAAGGCTTGTTTTCTCCGAGATATCCCTTTTTCTGCCATATACTTTCCTCTCTATGCACATCTGAAGAAGAAATTTGCCGACCACAATGGTTATAACTCACCTATTTCTTTATTGTGTGCTGCAACTTTAGCTGGTAAGTGTTTTCTCTCTTTTTTTTTTTTTTTCTTTTCCTATTTCACAATAAGCTGCCCTGCGTATATGACACAAAACTACATCCGGTGATGAAGACCTCAATTTAGGAGCTTTGTGGAGTCACCCCTTCATTGCAATTACTCCGAGATTCACTTTAACTTGGAATGGAAGCATCTGTCAGGATTCAATCTCATCATTCTCATATTCGGTTTAACGTCTGTTTTACATGCTGCCATGCGTTGAACGGCTTTAAGGAATTGACTTACAAAGTAACCTATCTCTGACCAGGTCTTTCTTTACCCCTCCTTCCCTCAATTCCATTTTTATTACTTCCTCCCATGTTTTCCTTGGCCGTTCCCTGGAAACTGGACCCCTTGCTACCTTAACTATATCAACATCTACTGACCCAAGAGCTGTCATCCATTCTTTCAATGTGATTATACTATCAAAGTCTCCTTTTCTGCACACATCTCCTTATACTGTCCAAAATTAATCTTCCTCTGAGGTCATCAGAACTAAACCTGTCTGTAAGACTCACATTACACATCCATTATATCATTCTCATAGCATTTCTCTCCATGCAACAACGCATATCCTCAACCCTCACTGTCCAAGTTTCACTTCTATACATCATCACATTGCGTACACATGCCTCCTGAAAGACTCTTCCCTTGGTCGACAGTAGTAACGCTCTGCTGGTTAGTAATCACAGAAGTTTCCTGAACTTAGTCTATTTACTCCTAATTCTTGCAATCACACTAGCATCTGCTCCACCTTGTGCTCCAATTTTATCACCATTTTATTCATTAGGCCAATCACAGAGGGGGGGGGGTCAGATTAAAACTGGGCCGATAACAGTGAAAGTCTATTTTGAGGCAATCACTGGCTCTCAGATTAATGGTATTTGATTGTGGAATGATGAGTAGCTGGAGATCGCCAGGTACGATGTAAAAAAAAAAAAAAACGATCAGCGGGGGACAGCTAGAAATACACGTGATCATGCGTCCCGCCATTCATACTTAATTCATGGATTTGTGTCTGCAATATCCGGGGGAAGTGTAAAACTTGGATAGAAAAAGACGGACAAACAACTTCAGTGTTTTATATATCACTATTACATTTTTCTTGTATTTGTGTGTGTGTTTCAGGTATGCCAGCAGCATCAATTCCAACTCCTGCTGATGTAATCAAAACTCGATTGCAAGTGGCTGCCAGATCTGGACAAACAACATACAATGGAGTCATGGACTGTGCCAAGAAGATTTGGAAAGAAGAAGGAGGTGCTGCTTTCTGGAAAGGAGCCCCAGGTAAAATTTGTGCAATTCATTTTTGAACCTATGATTTTTATTGAATCTTATACTATTTAATGCATGTATGGACAACCTAAGACCGCAGGCCGAATTTGGCCCGCAAAGGCTTTTCTTGAGTCCCTGCAGGGACCTTTGATAACGATGATCTTTTTAGAAAAGTATTAAAAAATTCCAAAGGGATTATCCAAAAAACTGCTAATATACTGCAGAAGTCTGGTCTTGGACTGAAATCCGGGGCAAATGTATTTGTAGAAATCCTGGGCCGTTCATTGCCTTTGATAAGCTTTTAAGAGTTATTAAAGATGCTACTGGTACATGGATTTTACTGAAGATATGACCTTTAACCATAAAAGGTTTTCGAAATAATTGTATCAACTTTGTATTGTTTGAAGTAGGATTTGAACAGTATTATCAGTGAGTTCTCTCTTAATTAGTTTTTTTTTTAAATTAATAAAGTGTTATTTAATAAATTTGTTTTAGTTCTTATGGTTGCTTTTTGAATACCCTTTTTATATAAAGAATTTTATATTGATAACCACAGATTCATAAATGAATAAAAACCAATAGTTGAATATATCTAGAGCATATACAAATGTGTAAGGACATATATATATATATATATAGTCTATAATTAGGGCTCTGGCTCATGTCAAGGCTGAAAAAACTTAATCTGGTCCACACATGAACAAAAGTTGCCCATTTAATATATTCATTCCATTGATAGTAAGAAGATTTATTTTTAATCATGCAAGAAGAATATGTGCCTAAAATTTGAGTAAAAATATACCAAAATAATTATTTAAAAAAATGATTGTCATTTTCCTGTCTCACTTAAGTTTCATTTTTATTTTGCATACCTTGTATAAAATGCAAATATCGTCGAAACTACAAGGGCCAAGCATCTGAAAAATTGGGATGTCAATACACCTAAATTTTGAAATCATTTAAAAAAAAATAAAAAAATTCATTGCTTTTTCAGTGCTTCTTAGACAATCTTGAAAACTAATTATACAAAATTTGGTGCAATTTATAAATTTAGTTTTTTATGTTAATACTCACCATTGACCAATACCCAATTTTCTTAGCATGGACATGTTATATTTTAAAAAGTTGAAAATCGACCTACCCTATTCAGCATTAAATAAGCCGAAAAGGGAACAAAGTCTTTTGATAATTATAATCAACTTATTTACAATATAACTCCTTTAATGAGACATAGATTCTTCTTGTATATATAATATTGAACAGTCTTGCATAAATTCTATTTATATGAAGTATAAAAAATATTTTACTAATCAGAATGGTGCTAACATTTTTTTGTTTTGTTTGTTTTTAAGCTCGTGTTTTCCGTTCATCTCCACAATTTGGTGTCACACTGCTTACATATGAATTACTTCAAAGAGTTTTATACGTTGATTTTGGTGGAAAGTAAGTCTGCTTTGTATTTGCTCTTTTTTATTTGAAGAAATATATGAAGGTTTACTTCAGGGTCTCTGTGTCAGGGAATTCTCTTTATTTATTTTTTTAATTATCTAGAATTATATGGGCCCGAAGAGTCCAAGTTCTAGTATATATTCAATATTAGATTGTTTTAAGGCCAATACGTATTTAAAGCAAAATAAATTGTTTTGAACTATTAAAATAATTTCCAGCGCTATTGATGATTTTTACACATTTATTTATTTCTTTATTATAGCTTATGTTTTAATTCATGTTTTGAAACATGACGTAAATCATGATTCTATGACGTCTCATGCCCAAACTATAATTATTTTACGGTAATGTTTTAAGCTCTATTTATAAGAAAGTCCAAATAACTCAGTTGGTAGAACCTCAGGCTGAAAGTCTCAAGGTTTTGGTTTCTGGTCATGGCATCCGCTTTATTTGTTGGGAATTTATTATTTACTATTAATGCAACATTTTCCATTTCTAAAAGTAGTTAAGATCTCTGATAGTTCGAGATAAGACAAATTTTGCAATCTATTTATTACTTTTAAAAAAAAATTGTGATTGACAGACAAATTCTCTATAAGATTCAAGGTAATTTCTTTAACCCACCCTCAAATTAAAAATGCAACTATAAAAGTAAATTTGAAATAAGCAAAATATTTTCACACCACATAGATTCTCATTGTAACTTTTAGAAAGTCAAATTGACCAGAAATTAAATGAACAAAAAAAATATCTTTACATTTTGCTTTCAATTTTTATCCCGTTCAAATGATATTATGCATGTGTTAAATTAAGTTTGAAATCCTTTTATCAATGAAGGTTTAGCTTAATTATCAAATTTTATTACTTGTAATCAGAGATTTTTTGTTTTTTAAATAATCTGAGGAAATCAGGGAATCATGTATGTGTAAGAAATACCCTGTTAAAGTGTCCCAGGTTGAAATGAAAGGATTAAAACTATTCCGAGGTAATATTACAAGGAAAGACAGAAATGTGTCAAAAGATATGATGACCATAGTTTCATTGAGTTTTTTTTTGTCTCTAAAAAAAAGAGGCTTTTAAAGTTAATTTTAGAATATAGGGCAACACTAAAAGATCAGGAAACTAAAAGAATCATCACATATACCAATCTCTACAGTGGGAAAGTGTAGAAAGATAATACAATATGGAAACCAATAATGAAGAAAGGGGGCAGCGATGACGTTAGAACTAGAAATAATAATTTGTTCAATAAAATATTAGAACTAGAAATAATAATTTGTTCAATAAAATATTAGAACTAGAAATAATAATTTGTTCAATATAATATTAGAACTAGAAATAATAATTTGTTCAATATAATATTAGAACTAGAAATAATAATTTGTTCAATATGATATTGGAACTAGAAATAATAATTTGTTCAATAAAATATTAGAACTAGAAATAATGATTTGTTCAATATAATATTAGAACTAGAAATAATTATTTGTTCAATAAAATATTAGAACTAGAAATAATAATTTGTTCAATATAATATTGGAACTAGAAATAATAATTTGTTCAATATAATATTAGAACTAGAAATAATAATTTGTTCAATATAATATTAGAACTAGAAATAATAATTTGTTCAATATAATATTAGAACTAGAAATAATAATTTGTTCAATATAATATTAGAACTAGAAATAATAATTTGTTCAATATAATATTAGAACTAGAAATAATAATTTGTTCAATATGATATTGGAACTAGAAATAATAATTTGTTCAATAAAATATTAGAACTAGAAATAATGATTTGTTCAATAAAATATTAGAACTAGAAATAATTATTTGTTCAATAAAATATTAGAACTAGAAATAATAATTTGTTCAATATGATATTGGAACTAGAAATAATGATTTGTTCAATATGATATTGGAACTAGAAATAATGATTTGTTCAATATGATATTGGAACTAGAAATAATGACTTGTTCAATAAAATATTAGAACTAGAAATAATAATTTGTTCAATATAATATTAGAACTAGAAATAATAATTTGTTCAATATAATATTAGAACTAGAAACAATAATTTGTTCAATATGATATTGGAACTAGAAATAATAATTTGTTCAATAAAATATTAGAACTAGAAATAATAATTTGTTCAATAAAATATTAGAACTAGAAATAATAATTTGTTCAATATAATATTAGAACTAGAAATAATTTGTTCAATAAAATATTAGAACTAGAAATAATAATTTGTTCAATAAAATATTAGAACTAGAAATAATAATTTGTTCAATAAAATATTAGAACTAGAAATAATAATTTGTTCAATAAAATATTAGAACTAGAAATAATAATTTGTTCAATAAAATATTAGAACAAGAAATAATAATTTGTTCAATAAAATATTAGAACTAGAAATAATAATTTGTTCAATATAATATTAGAACTAGAAATAATTTGTTCAATAAAATATTAGAACTAGAAATAATAATTTGTTCAATAAAATATTAGAACTAGAAATAATTTGTTCAATAAAATATTAGAACTAGAAATAATAATTTGTTCAATATAATATTAGAACTAAAAATAATTTGTTCAATAAAATATTAGAACTAGAAATAATAATTTGTTCAATAAAATATTAGAACTAGAAATAATAATTTGTTCAATATAATATTAGAACTAGAAATAATTTGTTCAATAAAATATTAGAACTAGAAATAATAATTTGTTCAATAAAATATTAGAACTAGAAATAATAATTTGTTCAATAAAATATTAGAACTAGAAATAATAATTTGTTCAATAAAATATTAGAACTAGAAATAATAATTTGTTCAATAAAATATTAGAACTAGAAATAATAATTTGTTCAATAAAATATTAGAACTAGAAATAATAATTTGTTCAATATAATATTAGAACTAGAAATAATTTGTTCAATAAAATATTAGAACTAGAAATAATAATTTGTTCAATAAAATATTAGAACTAGAAATAATTTGTTCAATAAAATATTAGAACTAGAAATAATAATTTGTTCAATATAATATTAGAACTAAAAATAATTTGTTCAATAAAATATTAGAACTAGAAATAATAATTTGTTCAATAAAATATTAGAACTAGAAATAATAATTTGTTCAATAAAATATTAGAACTAGAAATAATAATTTGTTCAATAAAATATTAGAACTAGAAATAATAATTTGTTCAATAAAATATTAGAACTAGAAATAATAATTTGTTCAATAAAATATTAGAACTAGAAATAATAATTTGTTCAATATAATATTAGAACTAGAAATAATTTGTTCAATAAAATATTAGAACTAGAAATAATAATTTGTTCAATAAAATATTAGAACTAGAAATAATAATTTGTTCAATAAAATATTAGAACTAGAAATAATAATTTGTTCAATAAAATATTAGAACTAGAAATAATTTGTTCAATAAAATATTAGAACTAGAAATAATAATTTGTTCAATAAAATATTAGAACTAGAAATAATTTGTTCAATAAAATATTAGAACTAGAAATAATAATTTGTTCAATAAAATATTAGAACTAGAAATAATAATTTGTTCAATAAAATAGAACTAGAAATAATAATTTGTTCAATAAAATATTAGAACTAGAAATAATAATTTGTTCAATAAAATATTAGAACTAGAAATAATAATTTGTTCAATAAAATATTAGAACTAGAAATAATAATTTGTTCAATAAAATATTAGAACTAGAAATAATAATTTGTTCAATAAAATATTAGAACTAGAAATAATAATTTGTTCAATATAATATTAGAACTAGAAATAATTTGTTCAATAAAATATTAGAACTAGAAATAATAATTTGTTCAATAAAATATTAGAACTAGAAATAATAATTTGTTCAATAAAATATTAGAACTAGAAATAATAATTTGTTCAATAAAATATTAGAACTAGAAATAATAATTTGTTCAATAAAATATTAGAACTAGAAATAATAATTTGTTCAATAAAATATTAGAACTAGAAATAATTTGTTCAATAAAATATTAGAACTAGAAATAATAATTTGTTCAATAAAATATTAGAACTAGAAATAATAATTTGTTCAATAAAATAGAACTAGAAATAATAATTTGTTCAATAAAATATTAGAACTAGAAATAATAATTTGTTCAATAAAATATTAGAACTAGAAATAATAATTTGTTCAATATAATATTAGAACTAGAAATAATTTGTTCAATAAAATATTAGAACTAGAAATAATAATTTGTTCAATAAAATATTAGAACTAGAAATAATAATTTGTTCAATAAAATATTAGAACTAGAAATAATAATTTGTTCAATATAATATTAGAACTAGAAATAATTTGTTCAATAAAATATTAGAACTAGAAATAATAATTTGTTCAATAAAATATTAGAACTAGAAATAATAATTTGTTCAATAAAATATTAGAACTAGAAATAATAATTTGTTCAATAAAATATTAGAACTAGAAATAATAATTTGTTCAATAAAATATTAGAACTAGAAATAATAATTTGTTCAATAAAATATTAGAACTAGAAATAATAATTTGTTCAATAAAATATTAGAACTAGAAATAATAATTTGTTCAATATAATATTAGAACTAGAAATAATTTGTTCAATAAAATATTAGAACTAGAAATAATAATTTGTTCAATAAAATATTAGAACTAGAAATAATAATTTGTTCAATAAAATATTAGAACTAGAAATAATAATTTGTTCAATAAAATATTAGAACTAGAAATAATAATTTGTTCAATAAAATATTAGAACTAGAAATAATAATTTGTTCAATAAAATATTAGAACTAGAAATAATAATTTGTTCAATAAAATATTAGAACTAGAAATAATAATTTGTTCAATAAAATATTAGAACTAGAAATAATAATTTGTTCAATAAAATATTAGAACTAGAAATAATAATTTGTTCAATAAAATATTAGAACTAGAAATAATAATTTGTTCAATAAAATATTAGAACTAGAAATAATAATTTGTTCAATAAAATATTAGAACTAGAAATAATAATTTGTTCAATAAAATATTAGAACTAGAAATAATAATTTGTTCAATAAAATATTAGAACTAGAAATAATAATTTGTTCAATAAAATATTAGAACTAGAAATAATAATTTGTTCAATAAAATATTAGAACTAGAAATAATAATTTGTTCAATAAAATATTTGAACTAGAAATAATAATTTGTTCAATAAAATATTAGAACTAGAAATAATAATTTGTTCAATAAAATATTAGAACTAGAAATAATAATTTGTTCAATAAAATATTAGAACTAGAAATAATAATTTATTTTTTAACATATCCCCCACTATGTTCACATGCTTTCTCCATCAGTGCTGAAAGGCTTTTATCTACTTACTGTAGAAGTCTGAATCTTGATATGTAGGTATGTAACGACAGCCTCTATAACCTCATCATGCATGATGAAGCGGTGCCTTGCCTGATCTTTCTTCAGGTTTTGAAATTAGATGGAAGTCGGAGGGTGTCAAATTTGGTGAGTAGAGTGGATGGGGAGAGGACTTATGTCAGTTATGGATTGTAGTCATCGCCATCACTGAAGTATGATCTTAGAACTAGAAATAACAATTAATTTATGACAATATAAGTATAGAAGGTACAATCGTATGAGAGACATTCAGTTTATAAATGCTAGAAAATCATAGAGGTGACTGAAAAATACTACTGAAAAGCCTCCTGACAATGGAAACAAATACATGTTTCGATCTTTTATTTTTTCAGCATAGCCCCCCCCCCCCCAATTTTCACATACTTCCTCTATCGGCGGGCGCTGAAGGGCTTTTCATCCGCTTACTGTTGAACTTTAAATCTTTGTCCTGTGGGTAAATGTCCACAACTTCCATAACCTTATCATCTGTGGTGAAGTGCACTGTTGCCTGATCTTTCTTGAAGTTTGGCGAGTAGGGTAGATGAGGGAAGAGTTGGAAGCCACAGTCATGGATTGTCGTCGCTATCACCACTGGTGTGTAGTCAGTACATTAGAAATATGAGGGGTGAATGAAAAATATTGACCCTCCAGATAATGAGAACAAATATAAATGTTCCAGTCTTATTTTTCAGCCAAGTCCCCCCCCCCCCCTCTAAGTCCATACACTTTCACCATTGGTTCTGAAGGGTTTTATCTCCTTACTGTAGAACTGTGGATCTTGTTAGTTTAGATAATGTCCACCGTCTCCATAACCTCGTCCGCTGTGGTGTCTATCCTTATAGATCTTTCTTCATGTTTGGAAATAGATGGAAGTCGGAAGGTTCGAAATCAAGAGAGTATGGTGAATGGGATTTATTTAAGTTGTTTTGTTGTACGGCATATCAACCCTTTTCGGGTTATTTAATGCTGAATCAGGTCATTTTGGTAAAAGCTTTTTTGGTTCAAGTTCTTTATATCTTTAAATATTTGTTCATGGTGTTTGGTTTGGTTGTTTTGTAGAGGAAAAATCTTGTTTGATTGAGTTTTGCAAAGGAAAGGGAAAAAAACAATAACATCAATGTTTGGTGCATTTTAAGTCAGGAAGCCGGTATATTCAGACAGTCTGATCTGGTAGCACCAGAGTGTGGATGGGAGAATAGTTGGAAAAAAGTCATGGATTCCTACTAACGTCACCATCAAGATTTATCTGATATTTATTTTCTTGATTTTATAGAAATGCATCAGTTCCTTCACTTCCACAATCTGCAAAAATAAAATAAAACAGTGTTAGAACCTACAAACTTGGTACTTAAGCATTTAAATTGTGGCAAAATGCGAGAGCAATTATTTATCTCAGATGTTTGCGTGAGGCTCAGTACTTTTCATTCACCCTTCGTAGTAGATGAAGCCGTGGTTTCTGTATATTCTGAAGTTTATTAGTTCAATCCTTGTTAAGAAAAAAAAATACAAGATATCTCAAAAGAGCATAGGAACATGGAATGAGTTTGATTAAAGGGTTCGGTAAGAGATTCCCGAAAGGTTACTGACTATGAAAAAAAAGTCACCTGAAGAAGGCCAGAGGGTAAAACAGTCGAAACATTGTGAACATAACAGAATAAACCGTGTGAGAACATGTAAATACTGTGAATTTCTCACAGAAAAAAATGGCTGGTAACATTCTTGGAATTTAATCCACTGGGGTAGATCGCTCTCATTCTGTGTTTCATGCCTTTTAGATATTGAGTAAACAATCTCCGACAATGAAAAAAGACCCCTGAAAAACCAAAGAGTACAATAACTAAAATGTAAATGTAAATATTTCATTTCAGTAATATTTGGCAAAAACTCTTCTTTTTTTTTCCCACTCTTTGTAATCTTTGACTTTAACCTTTTTGGTGTCAACCTCAACAAAAGTGACCAAAGTTGGCAAAATGTGGAGTCATTAGCTAAAACATTTGACTCAGTCTCCTGAAATTTTAAAAGGTCTGACTCCCGTCTAAGAAATCTTTTATTAGTAATAATAATAATTATATATATATACGTATGTATGTACAGCTCCAGGTGCTTACAAAGCCGGAGTGAAGATTCGCTGTAATGGAAACCAAAATACTCTGCTGAATGTCTGGAATAAACAGCTCGATCACATTTGCAATGAGATCATTCAAAGGTGGTATGGTATCGCACCAATTGAAGGGAAGATGAGGGCATGATGGCTCAGATAGTTTGAACATGTGCTGAGTGCCAACAAGGACACCGTCGCGAAACTTGCTTTTGCATTGGAAGTTGCCGGGAAGCGACGGAGAGGAAGGCCAATTATGAGATGGAAAGACACATTGCTCAAAGATCTCTGTAAAATCGGCATTCACCCGGACCAAGCCTGTGATCATGCTAAGTGGAAATAAAAATCCATTATTGTGGACTCTGCCGTATCTCAAGATTAACACATAAAAAAAAGAATATATATATAGTCTAAAGAAGCTTTAAGTCATTTTAACAAAAAAAAAAAAAAAAGAAATTAAAAAAAAAAAAAAAGGTAAAATGCAGTTTAAATTCCCAGAGAAACTAACTAAATCCAAGATATTGCAGACTTAACATTCGTTGGAAAATTCATAGATAGATAAAAAAAATATAAGTAAATTAAAAAGAAAAGGGGGGGGGGGGGGTAAGTATCTAACAGTGAAATAAAAACAGGAGACCTTAAGCGTCTAATATTAACACAGGGGATCATCAGCTGTTTACCATGTAACTGTTTCGGAAATTTAAAAACAGGACAGTTATAATATTCATGGCTCTCCAATGGTAATGATTAAACTACCATTTCCCCTATAATCAAGTGTCGAAATAATTCGGCTTAAAATTTCACTAATATATACATATATATATATATATAATTATTTATGTTTATATTTTATTTTAAAGAGTATCGGAATGTTTTTAGAGCGTCTGTGAATGTTTTGTTTTTAATGAATCTAAAAAGTTAGGGTGTTTTGGGTTTTTTTTTAAGTGATATATAATAAGGAAATGGACAAAATAATAATTTCTCAAATTTTGTAGGGGGTCAATTTTTGTTTTGTGTGTGTGTGTGTGTATATGTATATATATATATATATATATATATATATATATATATATATATAATATTTCATAAATCCTCAACATGTACGGTTCAGTTCTGTTTCGGAATTTTTGAGATGAGGACTGATAATTTGGATTATTCGGACTACTGTTCTCATCTTGGATGTTATTCTCACGTTTCGGACTTAGTAACCTCCAACTTTCTTCAGGTGCATCTTGTCGAACTCAATCCATGTTACGGTTCAATCCTCAGTACGAACGAGACTATAACGCAGTTATGAATTACTTAAAACTAGTACCCGGTTATGGCTGACTCAACGAGAGTAAGCTTATCCTGTTGATTAAATAAAGGGAACCGTTCAAAATTCCGTACAGATTCCCGTGCCGACAAGATACACCTGAAGAAGGTAGGAGGTGACATCGGTCGAAACGTTGTGAGAATAACATCGAAAATTTCAGCAGTAATCCAAATAATACATGAACGTTTCGGTGTAGCTTCCTTGCAATAGATATATTTTCATATTACTATATATATATTGATATTATAGAAACCACATCAAATGTAGGGAACAACCTCTCACAAATTCACCAAAAATCAGTTTTTTTATTTGCATACAATTGTTTCGGCCTACCACCAGGATATATGTAATGTTCGAAACGTGTATGAGGCATTTATTTTTATTGATGAGGTCATCATCAGTGCTCCTAAAAAAAGAAGGTAACCCTCCAGACAGGAAAAAACTGTGTTGCATTCCACATTCGTTTTATATTTTGTTTTATTATATATTAGTCCTTAAAATTTATTTTTTACTTTTTCGATGGGGGTGGTTTGCACCCATACTTGCAACTCGTAGCATCTTCGTGCCATATATATATAGTCAAAGTCTGACAATTATTGCCAACTTCTACTCCTAAAGCAATGAATTTGTAGTATCGCATGATTTATTTAGTTTCTTTATTTTATGAGCGCTTGTGTAAAGCGGCTCCAAAAAGCAGATTTTTGTCAAAGATATATGATGACGGTAAAACATTCAGCGCCCAAATCGTTAAAGCAGCATTCATATCAGAAGAATTAATCTTTTAAAATTTCTTTATTTAAATATTTTATTCTCCTAGTTATTAATTTTTTAGTTGGAGGTGGCCGTGGTGAAGTGGATACCGCCAGGTACTATTGATCTGCGGTGCCCATTTCGGATCCAGTCGAATCTGTAGCACCACTTTCACTTATAAATGTTGGCAACCTTCACGTGGTCCTTCTTGTGAGTATCTGATTCTAGAAAGAATTGGAGAAACCAATGCCAACAACAGAATCAAACTGGTCAAAAAAAGTCGTACCATGTTGATTCATATGAATTTACATGTTTTTTTGCTTTTTTTTATTCTCTCGCATTTGGTAATAATATATCCATTATTATTTCTTTATTGCAGTTGTGGGAATAAATTTAAACAAATAATAAAACCAAGTATCTGTTTATTATTATTATTATTCTATTCTTGATTTATATGTATTTTTGTTTAATTGTATTTGGTTGCTTTTGTGAGTGTCAGCTTCAGCTTTTATCTAACTTTTAAAATGTGTTCTTTACTTTGTGTCCAACATCGTGTTCAACATTGTGTTCAACATTGTGTCTATGTAGTGGACCTTTTTCTAGGTTTAGAAATTGTAATTTTAATGCCATTTACTCGGTTCTGTCTCATACAGTCATCACAGCCTAACACTTAATGAAATGATATCTATGAAAAGTTTAATTCTTCAGAAATTTATCAAATTTACATCTTGTAGCACTAGATAACCAATGTTTGTAATTTTAAACATAACCGTAACCCTAAATAGCATCATGTATTTCCTACTTTCTTTTCTGTCTGTTCACACACATCAAACTTATTGAACCTTTGATAGTTGTGACATTTAAATGTCGTTATAGTGTCTATTATTTGGATTATTCGGACTACTGTTCTCATCTTGGATGTTATTCTCACAATATTTCGGCCGAGTTAACCCCCAACCTTCTTCAGGTGCATCTTGTCAAACTCAGTAATTTGTATGGAATTTTGAATGAAACTCTTTAATACATGGGGGTAGCTTGCTCTTGTTCAGTCAGCCATGACCAGGTACAAGTCTTGAGTAATTCATAAGTGTATTCTTCGTATCGCTCGTACTGAAGAATTGAACCTCCTGAAGACTGTCACTGAGAACTGATTATACTTAGCACTTATATCCGCTACGTCAAGGGTTCCTGCACGCAATTTTAGGAGCCTTAAATCTATTCTTGTTTTAGATGTGTAGTCTTACTACTTATCACTATATATTACTACATATTTTCTCTCTCTCTCTTTTATATATATATATATATGTATATAATATATTTTTTTTTCATATAGTACTTTGTTCTGTGATATCAAAAGTAGTAGTAAGTATCATTCATTTTTATACTAGTATCGAGGTTGAAATTCTAACATTGTATCATCAAAGTTAAAATTCTGCTATTGTGAAAACTTCTACAGGTGTCTTTAGTTGTTTATATCGAGAAAACTTGTTAACACCAGTCTGATTATAAATCATATGTGTAAAAAAAAATGAAATAATGGCAACATTTCTTTACATTTTGTTTTCGTTGTTATTCTGGTATCGAGGCTAAAATGCTCTTATCGTGATGGCCCTCGTGTCAATTTAAAATCTTTGCTTAAACAGGTATTAAAAAATTGAGGAGACTTAGTTTTTTTTTTTTTTTAATATTGATATGAATATCTGTACTTATTTTAAAGGGCTTTGTTTGTGAATTTGAGATTATAAGATCTGAAGTTTAATTTTTTTCTTTTTTTTTTCTCTAAATTTTGGAGCCCACAGTTCTCTGAGATCTAGGTAGGGAAACTCCCCTGAGTCTGATTATGACCTTTTAGACCTCTTCGGTCATTTTAACATGTAAACTGTTAAATTTGCTCAACTCCCTTCTCCGGTTATTTGAATAATTTTTATTGATTTATTTTTTAGTTTATTTTTTTTATACTGTTTTTGATCATTTAAGTTATAAAATATTTATAAAAGTTTTAAATGAAACTGATTTGTAATGGATCTAGTTACAATTTGAGATGAAAATTATTTTGATAAAGAGTTTTCAAACGAAACTGAAACAATATTTCTAAAGAATTTTTCTCCTTTTATATTTCATTTACATTTATTTCATGTTTGTGGACAGAAGAGAATTAAGATTTTAGATTAATATCATGTAACGAAAGTTCTGTCTATCACCGTTCATCACAAAAGACCAAAGATCTCCTAGAAAACTATGTCTTGTAAATTATGTATCACCCACCACATTCACTGCACTTCACACCAACAGATTACCATTATTTGAATTGATTAAGACTTATTTCAAAAGAAAAGAAGTTGGAGATAAGGTTTTGAACCCAAAAAAGAACTACGGAATTTTATGAAGATGACAATAAAAAAGCTTATTGACAAAGAAGTCTTAGAAAATAATGGTGACTACATTAACGATTAAAAAAAAAAATCTGATATTGCTTTTATGCCTTTTTATTGAGCCTTAAAAAAAATGGACAGACCTTTCATTACATTATATATTAGATCAAAACCTTTAGTGATTGCTAACATAAATATTTTTTTTATATAACGCTTTACTTAATCAAGTCTTGGAATAAATACATTGCATATATAAATGTTTTTAGCATTTTTATTTTTGTAGAAAAAAGTCAGTCCACATCTTTTAAACAAATGTCTTCTAAACTTTATTTTGGTTTACTAATATGATCAAGGGTTGTGCATGAATTGTGCAGTGGATAACGTCATGAATTATATCTTGTTTGTTCTATTGTGCAATTCAGAGCTAATACCCTTGGGAAAGCTATAAACCAACAATTTACCCCCCCCCCCCCCTCCCCAAAGCTATGGATAAACTGGTAACTTATGTTCAGTATATCATATACAATGGTTATTGTTTCGGCATTAAAAAACAAAAAAAGGGTTGATATGACATAAAATGGACAAATCCGTGAACTATATAATAATGATCACAAATCATGTTTTATATAGGTTACCCCTCCCCTCCTCCCCAAATGCCACCCATGGAATCGTTAATAAAATTCACAATCCTTTCAGCAATCTAATTATATTTAATACAAATAAACTTCAGTCTATTCCTGCCTTATCCAAAAGTTTCCGTCATAACAGTCCAACAGTCTTTGTTTAATCGCCATTCAATGATATGCAGAGACACTTGAATGATCGTCTCATCAGTAGTGGGTGTATACGTTATAGACCTAACCATTAAAATTTGAGATTACATTTCAGGAAAATAAATTTCTATGCTGCACAAAAGCAAGCAAATATCATTAAAAGAAGATAAAAATAACTAAAATTTCATATTGTTAAATCTATTCTATTTTCTCTACTTCATCAAATTGACAAAGGCTTGTTCCGTTCTCTTCACAGGTCTACGAGACTGCGGTTCAAGTAATTCCTATCTCCTCTTCTGTATTTTATTAAAAGTTGTTTTATTATTACTATTAAATCCTCAAATCAGTTTCATGCAACCTACCATTATTGTTTATTTATTGTTCAGTTTAAGTTGAGCTTCTTATATAATATTTTCTAAATTTTTATTTTATTTTTGCCTTTTCATATTTGTTACTTTAACTGTTGCATTATTTTGTTATCATTTTCTCTCCCTCCAATTCAAGATCTTTCCTCTTTTACAATTTTTTTTTTTTTTTTAAATCTTTGGCTAATGTATTTATCAAGATCTAATTTTCCTCCATTTTTTTTTTTTTTTTTTTTTTTCCTATTTGATATGGCATGGCAGAAGATATCCACTTGTTCCCCCCTTTAAATTTGTGACAAAACCATTGCACTATTGATAATTCAATGCAACTGCAAAATATCTATTTGAAAGTTGCATGAATCTTTTTGTCTTTACTTTTGCCTATTGTATTTTTGTCAGAATTTAAAGAAAAGTATACCTATGAATTTAAGCGATGATTATACATGATTTTAATAGATAAGAAATTTTATACGTTTTCTTCAATTTATGAGTACAAAACCAAAATGAATTTTCTTTGATTCATTTTGGTTAATACTTTATAGATATGAATTATTTTTATGCTTTTACTTTCAGATTCTACAAAAAATAATTTATTTCAGTAAATGATGGATCTCCTTTAGATAACATTTGTTATATTACAACTTTACTTTTTTGCAGATTTAGATTTTTTTTTAAATGTTTGGGAATTTTTTAGATAAGGATTGAGAATTTGCGTTATTAGGACTACTATTCTCATCTTGGTTGTTATATTTGCAAAGCTTCGGCCGATGTAACTTCCGACCTTCTTCAGGTGCATCTTTTCGAACTATGGAAACCTTATGGGAATCTTTGTCAAACTTGGAAACCTATACGGAATTTCAAACTGAACTTTTAATTCAATCCACAGGGCTAGATTGTTCACATTCCGTCATCCATGACTGTATATCACCATCATCATATTCGGCTTAACATCTGTTTTACATGCTGGCATGTTTTGGATAGCTTTTAGAAATTGACTTTGAAACTTATCCGTGGTCAGGTTTCTTTGGAAGACATTTCCTTAACTGAGGCAAAGTTTTTATAGGCTGAATTCTCTTCCTGATGCCAACCCAGTGAGGTGATCAGGACCAGTGTGGACACCATCTCTAGGTGATTGCCAACGAAGGCTAAAGGATAGAAGTGTTAATTTTTGTTGTTCTTTAAGATTGAACCTTCAATCTCTAGAAGATACTCATTGTTAACCAATGTATCTCTCTCTTAGACAAGGTCCAAAAAAGAGTCTCTAATCTAATAGGTCCATCACTATCCACCAAGCTCCAGCCCCTGTCCCATCGCCGCAATGTTGCAGTCTTGTGCTTGTTTTACAATTACTTCAATGGAATGAGCTCCGATGAACTTGCTGCTCTGGTGCATCCTCGACGTAAATACACTTGACCAACCTAGCAATCAGCTAAATCCCGTCCATTTACTGTGGAGGTCCCCAGATACTGGGGAGCCTTCTACTCCGATAACTTCTTTCTTCGAGCTGCCGGCCTTTGGAACTCCCTTCCTGTTTCCCAGACTACCGACATGCAGAAATTTAAAACTAATGTGAACAAGCATCTTGCTGTACAGCTCTCAATTTAAAATTACCCTTAAAACTTTCACCCTAATTCTTAGTAGCCCCTTATGTCTACAGTGACAACTTGCCTTGTTTGGGGGGAACTAAGTTAAAAAAAAAGATGCTTAATCATTATTCCATGTGAACAATTCTAGTATGAATTTGGAGAGCCTTAAACCTACTCTTGTCTAAATGTGTAATGTTACTACTTATTACTATAGAATAACTTTTTTTTTTTTAACCATTACTCATATTCCAATTTTGTTACTGGCGTTCTAATCTACTAATAATTATTGACTTCCATATTGTATTCAATTCTATACTAGGAGATCATTGTCGCCCAACATATGCAATGATTCTTTTAGGCGTGTTACTTTTACATTATTACCATAGTAATATAACAACCAAAATGAGGATAGTAGTCCGAAAAATAGAAATAATACCAAAAAAATATTAACTACTCTACTAAGACAAGTTTCATACCAATGTTATAAGTATGTATTTGCTGATTAAACTCATATACTCATGACCGTATGTATTTTGTGGCGTCTAAAGAAGTTTTCCAAAATATTAAATTATTCCAGCTTCAATAGTTACTACTGCGTGCATAAAAATATATTCAAGTAACATTTTTATAGATATTTAAACAATCGGTTCAGTTCTCATGTATTTGTTTACTATTACAACAACAATAAAATTAACTGCTGTATTTATTTTTCACTATTTTTTTACTATATTAATATATTTTTTAACGCACAAAACAAAATATTATCAAAATTTTTATTTAATCGGTAAATCAATGAAAATAGATTGCAAATAACGTTTCCATAAGATTAATTACTTTGCAAATACAAAAATATATAATGTTATTTTAATGAACGCTGTTGATTACTCAGATTTTTAGATGCGTCCAAGCATTTCTAAAAGAAGCTCCGTCAAGTCTGACGTGTTTCGGCTTGAAATAGTTTTTTTAATCAATAAATGTGCAGATTATTTGGATACGCCTTGAAAATACCTGCTTTTTTTGTTTAGATGTCATGCTTATTTCAATGCTGGTTGAGTCTTGGTTTTATGCAAAGGGGGCCAAAGAAGAGGGTGGAAGCCTTAGTGAAAATTCAGATACCTTTTGTTTTTTTGTGAAATTTTAACAATAATTATTAGATATAAATTAATAATTATTCCCCAAATTTCAGTTTCTTTGGAGTATTTTAAGAGTCTTTTAGGGGGCATAATATGGACAGAACCTCTCATTTCAAAATTCAAATATTTCAGATTTGCATTTAATTTGATCTGTAGTCATTAGACACCAAGTAAGAAAATTTCCCTGAATTTCAATTTCGTTTTAAGACCCCCTAAAGCATAAGCTTTAAATTTTAGACATTTTCTAGAATAAAAATCATAATAAGGTTTAGTATCATTATATCCTGATTTTAATTATAAGAAAACATTAAATTAGTGCAAAACTGTTCTGTTCGGGTGATTAATTAATGCCATATGTATTTTATATAATCTTGTAGTTTACTTCTTAATCTTTAGTAATCAAAAGAAATGTTTTCAAAATGTAGATTGGATGAAAACCATGATATTCTGTAAGTTTTATGATATATAAAAGAGAATTGTAGTTTTCTTGAAGCATTGCTGGTAAATATGTAGGTATTTATGAAGGCTGATTACAATGCAGAAAAAACTGGTCAAAGAAAGTATGAACAAAAACAAACAAGTGAAGACAGTATTTGGGTTATGAATCTTCAGAAAATATATTTATTTTTCAAAGGATCTTTCACATATCAAATCAGTAAATATGAGACTTATTGTTAAATATTAACAAAAAATATCCGGGATAGTGTAACATCTTTTTATAATTTTGGCCCTAAACTAATCAATCATGTGCGAGGTGTAAGGGGTTCAAATGTGGGTTATATTTCGTTTAATTTAGTTTTATGCAATAGGGGTAAAAAGGAGTGGATGTTTTGTGTGAAATTTCAGATACCTCTGATTTTTTTGTGAAATTTTAACAATAGGTATTAGACATCAATTAATAAATATTCCTCAAATTTCAGTATATTTGAGGTATTTTAAAGGGTTTTTAGGGGCATAATACGGGCACAGTCTCCCGTTTGAAGATTCAAATATATCAGATTCGCATTAACTTTAATCCAGTCATTAGACACCAATTAAAAAGATTTCCTGAATTTCAATTTTTTATTAAGACCCCTTAAGCTTAAGCCTTAAATTTGAACAGGTATTCTTCTAGTTCATAAAGAATTTTTTTTCATGATAAATTTTGATGCATATAACTAGTTGATTGTTTGACTGTAAATTCATATTATTGCGATATAAACGTTTCTCATATTTTTTGTAATGCTTGATTGATTTGCTCAAATAACGTTACATTTCTCTTGTCCTTTTTGACGAAACAGATGCTCTAATATTTTAATAGTGAGCATAAAAATTTTTTTAAAAACTCCTTGATCTCCAATAGTTGTGGAATTTAACTTTATATAAAGATTTATTTTGTTAAAGAAGTAAATAGTTTGAAACCTATGTGTAAAAATAGGCAGAAGTTGTCATTGTTTGATGGCTGGACAGACTGGCACTTGTAGCTGACTTAAAACACCAGCTCATATTTCCAACTGAAATAACGTTGATGGCTCAGCATCCGGATATTGTCTTTTTTTCTCTTTTTTTTTCTTTTTTTTTTTTTTTAATGAAAATCGCTGGAGACAAGGCATAAAGCCACTTGATGTAAGGAGCTAAGTTGAAAAAAGCTTTTGTCATTGAGTTAACGGTACCGTTTGAGGAAAATTTTGACTCACCACATCAGCGCAAGTTGGAAAAATATGAAAATCTACAAGAACAAGTGTCAGAAATGGCTGGGTAACCAATGTATTTTCTATCGAGGTCTGATGCCGAGGTTTTATTGCCTACTCAACCTCTGCATTCTTGAATAATCTTTAACTTTCTCCATCAGACAAGAGGAAATACATAAAAAGATCTAAGATAAGTCTCTAACTGCATTCGCATGTATATGACAATCCCACAGAGTGACGAGAATTTAACAAAGACCCAAAATCATCATCTGATGAAGGTTTTGTTGGAAACAATGCTACCATATAAGCAACACCTATTGTATAAACGTTTTATTACACATATATTATGTATCTTGCTGCTTTTTTGCTGATACTGTTTACGTGGGTAATATTCTTAATTAAACAGTGAATTTAGTCTTATGGGGCTGAAAATAAACAAAGATAACTAGAAAGAGAAAAATGAGACTCATACAGGATTTAAATCTGTGTCTCAGAAGTGGAACCGTCTGTTGTGGGTGTCTGCTTAACCACTTAGTTAACGAGCCAAACAATCAGTGAAGGTGAAGTTTCCCTCGACCGTACCAACATGCAGAAATTTAAATTTAATGTGAACAAACATCTTGCTTCCTATAAATCTGGCCCTATCACGGTAGGCCCTTATGCTTCAGTGGCGATATGCCTTGTTTGGAGTGAATAAAAGTAAAATATAAAAAATAAAAATAGCCCATCTATGTGTGATAAATCTGTGTTTGTTTTTATTATCATTGTAAGCCATAATCTCCTCGAATTTGTGTCAAACATGGTGAGCATGATATATAGCAAACAAACATTAGAATTCATTTCTGTTAGATGGAACAGATTAAAACTGGGGAAAAATAATGTTTAAAAGGGAGTAACTCTTTGCCCTGTGTTACCTCCCTTAATCAAAACAGCATTTTGGAACGCAGGATTATATTGGCCAGCCAACAATAGAAAACATTTTCAATAGATGTTTACTCAGTGACAGACAATTAAATACGTCTTCATTTCAAACTAATTTCTTTTCAGTTGTATTTATATAATTATTATTGTTGATCTACATAGAATCGTTTTCCTCCAAATTGTTTCTTCATAGAACAATAATAATGTGTCTTACCACTGACAGAAGACCACTTTATTTCAATTTCTGACAATATTATGTAACTTTTTGCAAACTTCTTACACATTAGTAACTACAGTTGTATGATCTTATAAAGTTTCATGTATTATCGGTTAGTATCACAGAAACTCAGTGTGCACCCCGCTCATTATTCATCTATGTGATAATCTATATTCTCTGCAGCATACTCAGTGTGATAGTGTACTGCTTCAGTGATGCATTCCTGCAGATTATTATTGACGAGTAATGTAGATGCATAAACGTTACCCTTCATGTATCCAGCAAAGCTTGGGAGTATCTGAGATTATGGAACTAGAGCTACCAATGTGCAAGAATCTCTATTAATAAAACTATAAGAGATCTTGTGTGTATTTGTTTCTCGCCTATATGTAACTTTGATAAATACACATTGAATTTTTAAAAATTTATTGTTACACTAATATTTATTGGAATCAAAAATAAAGTAAAGCTAAAACAATTTTTTTTTTAATGCTCTCTTTTAAATTGTAAACTATATTTCAAATTATTTTTCTCAAAGTCTTCCACCTGGTGACGCCAGGTAAATACAGTGGAACCTTGGTTTTCAAACATTATTTATTCTGAAAAGCTGTTCGAAAACCGAATCATATTTTTCCATTAAAAATAATGTAAACGAGGTTAATGCATTAATTCTTATATATAGACTATTTTTTTTAGGTATTTAATCCAGGTATTTAAAAATAGTTTCAAAGAAAAAAACAAATTCAAAAAGTAAAAACCCAGATTGATTTAAAAAAAAAAAAAAAGAAAAAAAAAAAAAAATTATCTGGATTTAAAAACCCAGGAGTGGCAATTCTGCACATTACGTTTTCAGACGATATGCTTCAGTTATCGTTGGCATGATTCAGGAAACAGAATTTTCTTAAAAATTCGAGGCATTTCCAGCTTGAAGTTTTTGTTCAAAATCCAAATTGTTCCAGCTCTGAGACGTTCATGAACCGAGGTTTGACTGTATAGCTAGTATTGTAATAAAGTTACATTCATAGGAATGTTTTCTGTTTACCGTGTGTATGAATTTTACTGTTCTACATATTTTTATTGAGAATGTTGAGCACTTTTAATATTTACTTGTTTCTTTTAATATTTTTAATATTTACTTGTTTCTTTTAATATTTTTAATATTTACTTGTTTCTTCTAATATTTTTAATATTTATTTGTTTGTTTTTAATAATTACTTGTTTCTTTTACATTTTCATGAAATTCGTTTTTTATATTATTCATTCCTGTAAGATATCATGTATATTAATTTCTTTTTCAGAAATATTAATTTTCATTGTTATTGCATGTCAGTTACTTTGTTTTAATTTATTTATTCATAAAACCTGCATCAAATAACGAATTTAATTTAAAAAGTGTTTTCTTTATTGTAAGCTAAGTTATAATTTTTTTTATATTAGTAGAAATTCAATGTTAAAGATTTTATTTAAAACCTGTGATGATATATCTCTGAGATGCAAAGTTAATTCACAAACACTAGATAATGTTATTAGAATGCATTTTAAGTATATACCATTTCTCTTTGAAAAGAATCTATGTATTTTTTTTATTATGTTTTGTTGTTTTATGAATCTTTCAAATTTCTTTATTTACAAACTTGTATAAATGAAACAATTCAATCTTGTCTGCTTAAAATTTGCCAAAAGACTTTTACAATTTGGATAAAATGTTTCTCATTATTTAGCAATATTATTGATGACGGTTTCCACATTTATTCTTATTGACATTAAAATTGATTAATGGCTTCTAGCCATATATTCTACTAACTTAAACTCTGCGATATTGTTTCCAAAATTTATTAATAAAAGAAAGAAATAAACTATTTAATATTTTTGTATTTTCTCTAAGTAAATCATCAATTTAGAGATGCAAAGTTTCAATAGATAATAAATACTTCCAAGCAAAATTCTGGATCAAAATAAAAAAAAGAAGTTTTTTGAGTACTTGATCACTGATAAAGATGAGCAGGGGATAATCCAGGTAGATGAGCAGGATCTTCCCAGGATGGGTGGTTACAAATATCTCTATACAATTTTCAGCTGTGATATCCTCTGCAAAATGCTGCTCAAATCACTGTTGCATGGCTGAAATAGCGTGCTGCCACGAATGTCCTTTGATCCCCAGATCAGTGATCGACTCGAATCTAAGATCTACTGAACTATAGTACGAAAGAAGCAGAAATAAGATTATTGATTATAGTGACGATGATGTTGTGTTAGATTTCAAGTCTGATCAGATTTAACCATGCCCGAAATGTCTATATTCATCACCGTTATGATGTTATGCCAATTTCGGACAAAATGAGGGAAAATCGTCTGCGCTGGTACAGGCATGTTCTGTGTAACAACGACAATATCATCATAAAAACAGGATTCAAGATATAGACTTCTCCAGAAAAGGCCAAGAGGATGTCCGAAAGAAAGATGGTTGTATACCCTACACTAAGATCTAAAGTCTGTCAGACTTGCACTTCTCAGCCTGGGATCAAATTGTAGTATCTGTTCTGATACTACACTTAAACTTTTCTGTCCTCAGTCAGTAAAAGAGAAATCTTTCTAGACTTCTTATTTTTGTCCCAAACCAAAGTGCCTCTTTAGGGAGCTGAATTTTCCCAACATTAAAAACCGACCTTGTGTCTAACTCTATCCTCGTGGGGAGGCGAGTAAATGGGACTGTCAGACTTCATCGTGACTAAGTCTTTGACTATGTATGGGGGAATGGAAATTCAGTATGGTACCCCACTGTGCGGGATAAACACAAGAAAATGATGATGTCAGAAAAAAACAGTCCTCCTCCATTGTTTTCCATATCTTATTTAAAAATAGAACAACCACATTTTGTGTATAGAACAGAATAAAATGTTGAATTTGACTCCTACAACTGCAACATAAAATTCTTGAACTAGTAAATATATGCACCCTCCGGTTGCATATTTTTGTTAGCGTGAGAGGATGATATCATGCTGAATAAGCATATTCTACATTGACCCCAAAAGAAGGAGGTAATGACTGATAACATAGTATCATGACGAATGCCCCCCCCCCCCCCCCAAGAAGGAGTTAATGCCTGGGAGGATGATATCATGACAACAGAACAGATAGTATACTACAACCCACCCCCCAACAAAGAAGAAGGATGATATCATGAGGAACACACATATACTATACTGCACCCCCCCCCCCCCAATAAAAGGAAGTAATACCTTAGAGGATCGCGCCCCCCCATAAAAGGAGAAGGTAATGCTTGTGAGTATGGTGTCATGGAAACAGAATAGATATTACCCCCCCCCCCATAAAAGGTAGTCCCTTGGAAGATGGTCTCATGACACAAGAACAGATATTATATTACCCTCTCCCCAAAGGAGAATGTAATACTTGGTAGGATTACTCCACCCCCTTAAAAAGGAGGATTGTAACACCTTGGAGGATGGTCTTATGACAACAAAATACCAATACTGCACTACCCTCCCCATTAAAAGATGATACAATAATTGATTAAATCAGTTTTCTTTTCTTTTTTTTTCTCTTTTTTTTTTTCATTCATTTAAAAATGCCTAGCTATAAAAAAACATTTTATGGTTACTTGGCCTTTTGGCTGAGATCAAAGTGTAGTATCTGTTCTCAACGACCTCAGACCTTTTAATATCAACGAAAATATTACATATATATATAAGAAAATATGAGAATGCAAAATTACAACTGTATATCAAAGAATATTAGAAGCTGTTTATATAATAAATATGCAGATTAGGAAGACCTAAATGTAATTGAGGGTATTTGTGGTTTCCTATATATATATAGGATTTCAAAAGTCTGTATTGTATCGTAGAATTAAATTAGCACAACATGTTTTGATATTAATATAGTTAGGATAGATGGGAACATCATTCACATTTATTAATTTAGAGGGAAGGGTCTATCAGGCATGTGTGCACAGTGCGAGGTTGTATGGAAGTGAAACCTGACCATTAACGGTTGAGGGCATGCATTTCATAGAGAGAAATGATATGATACAATGGATGTGCAATGTGATTCTTAAAGGCAGACTTAGGTCTGATGACCTTAGAGGAAGATTAAATCTGGACAGTATAGGGAGAATGGAAGATTTCGTTGGTTTGGTCACATTGGAATAATAAGAATAGATGCAAGTGATTGAGTTAGTAGATGTAGAACAGTTGAGATAGCAGGGTCAGTTGGCAGGGATAGGCCGAGGAAAACATGGGATGAAATGATAAGGATAGATTTGAGAGAAAGAGGGATAAATAAAGACCTGGTCAGTGATAGGTTAGTGTGGAAGTAAATTTCTAAAAGCCGTCTAACACATGTAAAACAGATGTTAAACCGAATATGATGATCTGATTTTTGTTTAATTTACATCCGGGTTTTTTTTTTTTTTGGTTTTTTGTTTTTGTTTTTGTTTTTTTTAGACCTAATATTTAAAATATGCAAATTTGGAACCAACGACTGTAGAATGACAGTAAATAAAGCACTTGAGTTTTAGTGTAACATCTATTCTCTGATTAATATAACTTATTGATTTTTAATTATATTTTTATAATTGAAATCTTATCCTGTTTTTATTTAAATGATTTTCTTTTCTTTTCCAGACGTCCAGAAGGATCGGAAGCCAGGCCAACGAATCTTGAAGGGAAAATGTCCAGAAACCCTGACCACATTGGTGGCTACCGTCTTGCTTTGGCAACCTTCGATGGTCTTGAATCGAAATTTGGATTATGTCTTCCAAAGTTTAAAGCGCCAGTTATTCCTTCCGTACCTCCTGTTCACGTTGTTGTTACGCCAGGAACCCAGTAAAATTTCAGTTGGATGATTTGCTCTGGTCGATATAGTTAGATAATTGCTATATCCTGTTTATTTTATATTTTATAGACGGTGTAATATAATACTGTACAGAAAGCATAAACTCTTTTGATAAAAACAAAACAAAAATGGCCGTGGAAAATTATTACAGAAAGACTTTGAGGATTTTTTTTTTGTTGTTTTATTATAAAAAATTATACATAATTGGGAAAGATTAAAAAAAAAAAAAAATTCCCTAAATCTGTTTATTATATATATATATAATATATATAAGATTAATATGATGATAAAATCTGACAATGTATAGAAAAATTAAAGTGGACAAACTGCAAAATATAACACAAAATCAAAGACATATGAGTAGACTAATATTTTGTTTCTTTAATAACAGAAACTTTTTGATATTTTTTGTTGTTATTAAAGAAACAAAATATTAGTCTACTCATACATTGATTTGATTGTCTTTAAATTTTTCTAGTTTGTCCACTTTTCAATATATATATATATATTAGAATAAAACATAAGCGTTTCTGTGTAGCTTACTTGCCATAAATATATTTTCATACTACTACTACTACTACTAAGCTCTACTTGCATATTGAGCACTATTGAAGTAAATACTGAAAATATATATATACATGATATATTATACTACTTTATAGTATATGTATATATACATATATAAAATACAAATCAAAATTATATCACACTGTGATTTAATGTCACTTTCAGAACAAAAGAAAAATTACATGTTTCTGGAAACCTTCAGTGCATACTTGAGCTTCATTTTGCTTTAGAAATTGATTCTTACAAGAATCGATCTGAACTATATAAAAGAATTGTTTATTTTATCACACACACACACACATATATATATATATATTAGAATGAAAAGCAAAATTATTTAAATTATTACATTTTTTTTTAATGACTGTTTTGCCCAATGAGATCTTCATCATATTGCAGTTTGCTAAGTGGAGTGAGCTACATATGAAGGAACAAATTGTTCTTTTTTTTAAATTATTAAAAAAACAAACTTTTTTACTTTTTATCTGAAGGAGGTCTCACTGAAACATAGACTACGCCATATATATATATATATATATATATATGTATATAAGCCATTAAAGAAAATGTTATAATAGAAATATTTTGTTTAACAGATTGTAAATCTTATTTATGAATTAATTTTTTGTTACAATATTTATAGTATAAGCGATTATTACTTTAATATAATTTATTACTTTTTTTTTCCTATTATAACAAAAAATACAAACAAAAACTATAAAATCCAAAAAATTAAATAATAATGAAATACTATTCAACTCTTTAGATTATGTATGTCTGAAATATCTTTTTGTGTGGCCATCTTTGCTCATGTTGCTAGGACATTGTTATAGATATGTAGATCCCCTGCCTCAAACATAAACAATGATTTTTGAATCTCACTGGAGCCAATTCTATTGGTTGTCTCCTAAATATTTTATATATATCCGTTAAAGGATTTATTTTGCTAATTAATTTGTTGCCCTCTCTCTTTCTTTCTCTCTCTTTCTCTCTCTCTCTTTCTCTCTCTCTCATAATTTAATTCAGTTAACCCCGAATACTGCACCTTTTTTCGTCTATTAGACTTGAAAATAAGGCATGAATTGTTGCTCCCTGGGTAAAACAAAAATGTTAATCACAACATGAATGGCGGGGGCAGGATCTGCCTCAGTATTCAGAGGTGCTATTTTGACTGTGAACCTTCTTTCTTATACTACTTTGCTTATATTTGTAACTAATTTAAAAAAAGGAAATTTGAAACTTTTTAATACTTCGACTTGAATTGAAGGAAGTTTGTTGTTTTTTTATGCGTGTGCGTGTGTAAATGTATGTGTGAAAGAGGCGAAGTGAAACTGAATAATGAAGAAAAAATAAAAAGATTTTATACAAAAAAAAGATAATTTTTATTATTTTTCTTCAGAAATAGCCACAAGATAACTTTTATAAGCTATTTCTTTCAAAAAAAAAGAAAAGAAAAAGTTTTTTTTTTTACTAACCATCTGTACCTAAAGAACAATTTTACAAATTAACCAAATTGTTTTGTTTTTAAATACTCTTAAGAGTAAACGATATTAACCTTTTAGCTGACACTATTAAATCCCATCTGAGTTAGTTGATATTTAAAAAGTTCAATATTTGCTAGTGTTGCAGACCCTGTTAAATCAGTAGAAAACATGACAAATATTTAAAAAAATAAAAAGGACAATGATCATCATTTACATAACAAACAATATTTACGAGAAAAAAAATGTAATATTTTGTGTTGGTTGTTAGAAAAGGAAGTAAAGTTGGTTGCTCTTGATGTTTGAAATTGATAGTGCATCCTATCAGATGAATGGAAAATTGATTAAGACTTGGGTGCTTTATTGGGGCAAAAGTGCCAGTCAAGGATGTCGTGCCTTCGTATGGAGTTGTAGACATTTTGGTCCAATATTCTCTTTAGACTGGTGCTTTTATAGAAAAATTTGTAGGAAGTTTTAGATTCGATCATTTCTTGGTGCGCACGCATTTGATTGGTCAATCTGTATGTAGGCGATTTAGTCATGCACACACACTTCATTCGAATTGTCATCCTCTAGATCCAAACATCTCGAAATAGCTTGTCATATAATTTAGAAAATAAGTTTATATCAACACTAATATAGACATTTTGCAAATACTATTTTTATAAGTCATTCTTGAGACAAGTTTTTCTTTATGAAAAAAATATTGTAAATTTAATGAAGACTTCACATTTTAAAGATTTTAAAAAATATTGTAAATTTAATGAAGAATTCACATTTTAAAGATTAAAAAAATATTGTAAATTTAATGAAGAATTCACATTTTAAAGAATTAAAAAAAATTGTAAATTTAATGAAGAATTCACATTTTAAAGATTAAAAAATATTGTAAATTTAATGAAGAATTCACATTTTAAAGATTTAAAAAAATATTGTAAATTTAATGAAGAATTCACATTTTAAAGATTAAAAAAATATTGTAAATTTAATGAAGAATTCACATTTTAAAGATTAAAAAATATTGTAAATTTAATGAAGAATTCACATTTTAAAGATTAAAAAAAAATATTGTAAATTTAATGAAGAATTCACATTTTAAAGATTAAAAAAATATTGTAAATTTAATGAAGAATTCACATTTTAAAGATTAAAAAAATATTGTAAATTTAATGAAGAATTCACATTTTAAAGATTAAAAAAATATTGTAAATTTAATGAAGAATTCACATTTTAAAGATTAAAAAAATATTGTAAATTTAATGAAGAATTCACATTTTAAAGATTAAAAAAATATTGTAAATTTAATGAAGAATTCACATTTTAAAGATTAAAAAAATATTGTAAATTTAATGAAGAATTCACATTTTAAAGAATTAAAAAATATTGTAAATTTAATGAAGAATTCACATTTTAAAGAATTAAAAAAATATTGTAAATTTAATGAAGAATTCACATTTTAAAGAATTAAAAAATATTGTAAATTTAATGAAGAATTCACATTTTAAAGAATTAAAAAATATTGTAAATTTAATGAAGAATTCACATTTTAAAGATTAAAAAACACTCATTTAGATGAATATGGATTAAAAAATGTCAAAATATAATTTAAATCTAACTAGCTATACTTAGCATTGTCTGGAAGTCTTTTTACTTCCATTTAAAAAAAAAAAAAGAAGAATTTTTTAATGGCATTTTGAAAGTTAAATTTAATTATCACAGTATCATTTGGTCATTATATTATTAATTTAACGAAATTGTTATATAACTATAACTAATTTTGTTAAGGTAATGTTATTTTAATCTTTATTACATCATTGGATGTAAATAAATATTCAATTTTTCAATAAATGGAGATTTGCTAAGAATTTTAAAGAGAAAAATGATTCTTTTATTAGACAGTTTAAATGCTTCAAAATTCCTTTCAAAGTAATGCATTAACATTTTTTAACTATTAACAAAAGATTAAAATGACTTGTTAATCATAAAACAACATACAGTATAATGGTGGATTTAATTTCATAAGTTATTTTTTAAATAAGATTTTAAAATTTTTATTTTATGCAATTGCATATTTGATTTCAATAAATATTTGATCAATGTTAAATTAAAAAAAATTTTTTTTTTTAAATCAATTTGTAATAATTGTGTCCGAGATGGGTATATTTGCTGATGACACCGCGCTCTACTCACGGACACGCACATATCTGAGGCGATGGATGAATCCTTAGAAAATGACCTCCAGTCTGTAGTGAAATGGGGACATAAATGGATAGTAACCTTTAATGCTACTAAGACAAATCTCCTTTCCTTTAACAACCACAAGAAACCTCTTCAACCACCAACCACCAATTACCATTATTAATAACACCCTACCCGAGTTTCCAATGTTCAAACTTCTTGGCCTAACATTCACAGGTAAAATGAATTGGAACAAATACGTAGAATATATTGCCAAGGCTGCTGCAAGGAAAGTGGGTTCCCTCTACCGTGCTAGAAAACTCCTCACACTTGCCAGTATCCTATATCTCTACAAGGCTACCATGTATGGAATATTGTTGTCGCATCTGGGCTGGTGCCCCATCCACTAGTCTCTCCCTCTTAGACAGGGTCCAAAAAAGAGTCTCTAATCTAATAGGTCCCTCACTATCCACCCAGCTCCAGCCCCTGCCCCATCGCCGCAATGTTGCATCCTTGTGCTTGTTTTACAAGTAATTCAATGGAATGTGCTCCGATGAACTTGCTGCTCTTGTGCCCCCTTGATGTAAATACACTCGACCAACCCGACAATCAGTTAAATCCCATCCATTCACTTCGGAGGTGCCCAGATGCTGGAGAGCCTTCTACTATAATAGCTTCTTTCTTCAAGCTGCTAGCCTTTGGAACTCCCTCCTTGCTCCCTGTTTCTTTGACTGCAGAAATTTAAATGTAATGTAAACACATCTCTCTGCACAACTCACTTAGGATGCCTCCTGTAATTTCTGGCCCCTAATCCAGAGTAGCATTGTCTGTGGTGAATTCAAGTGAAAAAAAAAAATGTTTTTTTAAGTGATGCAAAAACATACACACATGAAGTTATCTCCTAATATACAGAGAGATATCTAATTATCACAGAATATCGAGCGATTCTTTGGCATAAACAAGAACAAGGTCGTCAACCGGTGGCGTCAGTATTTTGAGAAAATCCCGACAGAAGATTTTCTCCGGGAGCCAATCCTGTCCAGGGTGATGTACACCTGATCACAGCTGCTGAAGTCTCTTTGGCATTGTGAGCAATGCGGCTAGGCAAGGCACTGGTCCAGATGACAACGCAACCGAGGTGTGGGGCTCCCGACCATGGAACCTTTCTGCATGGCTGGCGCAACTTTCCAACCAAATTATCGTAGAAAAAAGGTCCTGGTTGATTAAAACCGCAGTGTAACATTGCAAATCTTTTAAGAGGAAAGGCAGTTCCATTGAATGCAGCAACTGCAGACCAATTCGACGACTTTTGCAGACAATGAAAATTTTTGCTTGAATCGTTGAAGAGTCTGGTGCAAACTGCCATTGGTATGTCTAAGGACTTCCTCATCACGGTTGGAGTATACCAAACCTCAACTCTCTCCTTCTTGTCATGGACGCCATCATCAAGGACTTGCACTGGCCGGTGCCCTGGACACTCTTGTATGCAGATGACATTCTGAGCGCCTCAAAGAGTAAATGAGACCTGCAACAAGTCCAGTTCTGGAAGAATAGGCTGGTGCATTTTGGTTTGTGGCTGAACATCAGGAATATAGCATATTTAAACCTGATAAAAACGAACCTGGCACTACCAAAGTTGACAGACAGGATCTTCCACTATTGCACACCTTCAAATATCTGTTAGACACCCATTCTCGGTAAAGTTACTGCACTCACTAATGCAATGCGTCTCCAGTAGCACACCACCACCAGCATCCTCTGTGACCACAAGGTCAACGACTGTCTAAAGTCAAAGATGTACTGGTCTGATGTGAGACCCATTACTTTCTACAGCTACGAGGGCTTACTGACAAAAAGAAAAGCGAAGCAAAGATTCACTTTTATGGAAACCAAAATGCTCCTGAATGTTTGAAATTACACTACTCAACCACATCTGCAATGAGGATATCCAAAAGTACTACGGCATTGCACTGATGAAGGAGAAATTGACGGCTCAGATGCTTTAGACATGTGCTGAAGGTCAACAACGACACCATCACAAAACTTGTTTTTGCATTACTAGTGGCTGTGAAGCGACCAAAGGGCAGGCTGATAAGATGGGCAGACACCCTGCACAAAGATTTCTGTAAAACCGGCCTTCACCCAGACCAAGCTTGTGATCAAGTCAAGTGGAGACAAAACTCCATTATTGTGGACCCAGTTGTAGCTCAGAATAAACGTATAAGAAAAAGCAGGGAGTTGACTGGTATATGTGAATCAATGAATAAAAGTAATTGTCATATTCGAAAAATCCAATATTCAGAGTCCTGAAATTTTTAATATTACAAGGGTTATAAGTATTAAATCATCTTACAAATTGAGGTAGTGTGTTGTTGTTCATACCAGTCGATGATATAATTAGTCTGACAGTGGCCTTTCTTCTATTGGGCTGCGGTATGGTTCTGTTCACTCCGAGGAGATCCTCCCTCCCAGGCATTACCTTCTCTCTTTGAGAAAGGGTCAGTTTATTGCTAACCACTTTAGGTACCCATACCATAGATTGCCGACAGGACTACTCAGCCATTTTTTGTAGGCCAGAGTTCATTTCCTTTAGTCCATTGACTTTTCAAATCTCCACCTGACCTTGTGTCTAACCCCTTTACCAATAATGTCAAGTAAAAGGTTAATTTTTTCATTCTTTCTTTCACATACCTTTGAAAGAATGTGCTGATCTTGAACTTACTTTTTTTTTTCTTGTGTGTCATATCTTTGGGTACAAGTGGTTAAATCAAATCCTTCGATCAATGAATACTTTTATTTTAATTTGATGTAACATTGCAATTTATTTTATTTTATTTTTTTGTTGAAGAGTTGTTTCCCATGAACATTATTTTGAGTACTTAAAATCGAACTTTAAAAAAGAAAAAATTGTTTCTTTTTACATGAAGTTCAATAGTCCATGCTTTTGAAAACTGATCTCAGGAATAATAAACTGAAGAAGCCGAATATTACTTTGTCTTCAAACGAACGTTTCTACTTGTATTCTATGAATGAAAGTTATATTTTCAGTTATGCATTCTATTGTAAGAAAGTAGTGTGGGCGACCATAGTAAAGGGGCGACTCGAAGGCTTCCTTTTCATTAGCTACTACAATGAGATGTAGGGGAGAACGCCACTTCTTTCTCAGGATTATTTCTACTTAACTTTTGAAATAGTGGTCTTTTGTGAGTCGTAAGACACACATATGAGGAAACTAGCAAATATATGCTCCCTCTGATCACATTTTTACAGACCTGAGAGGATGGTGTCATGCTAAACGAACATATGCTGAAAAGCCCTTTAACCCAACCGTGATGTCACCAGTTGGCCGCTCCTGGGCTGGTTAGTCACGTGATCCTGTTGGTACCAAAGTTGCTGCTCGGAAGAAGGCTACGGTTGTTGAAGAGGCCTCTCATAAGGTCACATCCACCCCCACTATGTGTTTGTTTAGATAAGTGGGTAACCGTTGAGGGGGAATCAGCAACTCGGGATCCCTGTGGAATGAAAGGTCATTCATGCAGAACTGTTGAAGGGAAGAAATCAAGTCTGTTGTGGTTTTCTTAGAAAATAATTATTCTTAATAATGAATAATGAAATAAAATATACACTTGCTGAGTCACTAGGCCAGTTGGCCAGATAATGTTGAGTTCACTCTGGTATGTAATTGGACCGATGGACAATTTATCCCTCTATCAGTGGCGTGCTGTTCTAAGCTTGGGCGAGGACACACGTATCCCGATAGGTGTGATATCTTTCACGGATAGAGAAGGGTTCTTATGTCCGTTTCTCTCATTGATTAATTCATGGTCTGCTTGGTGTAACTCTGGCTCGTCCTCGCCCAATGCTTATCACCGACTGGCCAGTCCTCGCCCAATGCTTATCACCGACTGGCCAGTCCTCGCCCAATGCTTATCACCGACTGGCTAACTCTCTCAACTTCAACTCACTTATATGGAAATCGCTTGTGAATTTAACAACAAAGTTCAACTTCGATAATGTTATTGAGACGTAAGATGTTTATAGGTCACTCTGACAATATAAACCAAACTTGAAAATTGTTTATCCTTATCCAAATTATAAATATATTACATTTCCACTGTTTTCCAATTCGAAACAACAAGGTTCAATTCCGATAATGCCATCTGAGATTGAAGATGTTTTGAGGTCACTGATCATATAAATTGATATATGAACTTGTTTATCTTCAGTGGAGAAATGTTATTTATCAAGCTAATTCTCATTTTGTTTATTTGAGGTCCAATGTTGGTTAATGTTTATGGATACATAAGAGGTCTATAGGTCACTCTGACAATATAAATTGATACTCTTATTTCAAACCAGAAATTATATTATATTCTACTGGGCCAATTTATACTAGCCGTGTATGCTGGGCGCCGACCTTCGTAGGGCCAGTTAATATTGTCACATGCTACACTGACCTCCAAAAGGAGGAGGTAATGACTGGGAGGATGGTATAATGACGAACGAACACTACCAAACCCCACCCTATTAAAAGGAGGAGATAATTCCAGATGCAACACTAAAGAAAGATGACAAATGAAAATGCACTAAACCCCCCCCCCCCCCAAAAAAAAAACAGGAAGAGATAATGCCTGATAGGATGGTATCTTGACAAAAGAACAGATATTACATTACCCCTCCAAAAAGAGGGGGTAATACCTGGGAGAATCATCCATAAAAGGAGAAGGTAATGCCCAAGAATATGTTATCATGGCTACAAAAAAGGTACTACACTACTCATCCGCTCTTAAATTAAAAGAGAGAAGATAGTCTCATGACAACAGAACAGATACTACATTAACCCTTCCTCCCAAAGGAGATGTAATATTTGGGAGGATTACCCCCACCCCTTTAAAAAAGGAGGAGGTAATTCCTGGGAGGATGGTCTTATGACAACAGAACCGATACTACACTACCCACCCTCTATTAAAAGATAATATGATAATAGATTAAATCTGTTGTTTTTTTTTTCATTCATTTAAAAGTTCCTAGTCATAAAGATTATTTTTTATGGTTCCTTGGTCTTTTGGCTAAGATCTGTTTTCAGCATCTAGGTGAGATCAGACATTTTACAATCGACAAAAATATGACGTATATATAAGACAATATACAGAATATTAATTCATTAGAAATTGTTTAAAATTTAAATATGCAAATTAAGAATACCCTAAATTGTTTTCGGCTATTTGCAAATTATGATATATACGGTATTTCAAAATCTTATGTTGCATCACAGAATCAAATAAGCATAAGCCGTTTTAATGTTAATATAGTTAGGATAGGTGAAAAGAAAATTCCGATTTGTTAATTTTGATTTTGAGTGAAAACGATTTGGTGTAGATCAACAATAATACTTATTATTTATTATATAAATATAACTGAAAATAAATTACTATGAAATGTGGACGTATTTAATTGTAGTCACTGAGCGAACGTCCATTGAAAATGTCTTTTCCATTCTCGGCTGGTGAATGTAATGGTAGATAACTCTCCTTTCTAAAAATGATGTTTTGATCAAGGGGGATAACAAAAGGCAAATAATTACCCCCCCCCCCCTATTAAACACTATTTTTCTCTAGATGGAGTCGGTTCCATGTAATAACCTTATAACACTGAGTGGTATCGAGTACAATTTTTTTTTTTTCTAGTCTTTGGTATGACTGGCGTAAGGATTGAACCCTAGTCTCTCAGCCCATTAGCGAACACTGGTAAATTCTATTTTAGCTATTATTAATTTTCATTAAATCTTAAAATATTTTTTTTCTAATCTCCAGTACCAAAATAAATGCATGAAAAGAGGTGATAGATAAAAAAAAAAATAGTATAATAGATTTGTGAACTTTTCTTAAAAAATTGAACAGATTGTGAATAGTCTACACTTGTTTATTTGTTCATGCAATATTCTTTTTAATCTAATTATAAAGTTACATGAGTTTGTGTCAGGTAAACTCCGAAAGTCATTAACCGATTATCATTAAATTTTGGAACACAGCTTCTAGGTGTACGGGTGGGTAATGTGGGATATATTCAATTTAAATTAGTTTTATGCTTTGTAAAATTTAGATGTCTCCGACTTTGATGTAATTTTAACCATGAGTATTAAAAATTATTTAATAAATAGTCCCCAAATTTTAGTTTCTTTGGAATGTTTTAAAGTGCTATTAGGCGGCATAATATATGCACAAACTCCCATTTGAAAATTTATATATTTTAGATTTGTATTAAATTTGATCCCAAATTTGATCTAAATTTAGACACCAATTAGGCAAGATTCCCTGAATTTTAATTTCTTTTTAAGACCACTTAAGTTTTAGTCCCAACTTTTTAGATATATTTCTAGAATCAAAATCATTTAATGGATTTTAATCAAAATTGGAATAAGGATTCTCGACATAAGTTTTTGTAGCAGATACATCTTGATTTTAATCTTTGTAGGGGGACAAAAGTGCAAAACTGTTCATATTTGGTGAATTAATTTCAATATTAACTAACAGAACACACCTTTTGTTCTGCTCTTTGCTATTAAATTTCAATTCTTCAGTTTTGTATGAATACTAATTTAATTTATGAGACAGATGCAGTTTTTTTTTGTTGTATTTTTTACTATACAATAACAAAATAATCAGAAATATCAAAAATTCAAACTTAGTTTCTTCCGCCGCATCCTATCTATGATTTTCATACAATTTTACAGAACATTGGTGGTAGCAACGGTGTGCTCTTTATCTCTCTCCTGATATTTCATATATCCTCTCAGAGAAGTTTGTTAAAATATATAAAATGTTTTAGTCTTAGTACTAACTTTTCTAACAACTGGGGGAATTTTTTTTTTTTGGGGGGGGGGGGGGGGTCAATTTATTTATATTTCATTAGACATGGGGTGTTTTTCTCCAACTGATTTTTTACTGGAGTTGTTTAACCAATTGGATTAATATTTTCATCTTTGGTGAAAACTGAAAATTTGCCGGATGTTAAGGTTTGAGTATTTTCGGCTTCATCAGAGGCCACCTTGTGTGTGTGTGGGGGGGGGGGGGCATAGGTACACCAGAAATATTGTGGCTAGCATGTCATTTATAATAATTGTAATAATGTGAGGAATGTATGAATTGGGGAAGGAAGGGATAATTAATGTTGTTAATGGGTTCAAACTTTGGTCGAGGGATTATGTTAGGCATTTCAAACATAACCTTATTGAGGGTGGGCAGTATATAGTGGGCTTCTAGAATTTGCTTTGTTATAATGGATTATTTTAATATTAGCGAATACTAGCAAAAAATATATTCATTCCAGTGACATATTTTTGCTAGTATGTATTACGAACGAACATATACTACACTATCTGCACCTCCAGCTCACAAAAAAGTTGGATGTATCATGACAAACGAACATATACTACACTACCCTCCTCCACACTTGCACAAAAAAAAAAAATAAGAAGTGGTAATGCTTGAAAGGATGGTATCATGACAACAGAAGAGATACTACACTACTCCCCTATCATAGGAGGCAGTAATGCCTGGGAGGATGGTATCATGACAACCGAATATATCCTCCCCCCCCCAAAGGAGGAGGTGATGACTGGGAGGATGACAATAGAACAAGTACTACACTATCACCTCTCCTCCTCAACAACAAAAATAAAGAGGAAGCAATGTTTGGGAAGATGATGGCAGTATAACAGAACAGATACTACACTACATCCCTGAATTGAGCATTAAAAAGTAGTAATAGTATAATTTCGACAGACAGATACCAAATCTCCATTAGTAATAAATTTGTCTCTGCAGTAGTGAGTCAGATATATGTTCTTGTTTTTGTGGCCCAATCTCTCAAAATTAAAATTTTGAGAGATTGGGCAAAGGTCTCTCGTTTAATGAAATATGTATCGAGGAAATTGTTGCCTACACACACATATACATATATGTAGCTACCCGGCTTTGCTCGGAGTAATATTTTGTTGGTTGCACATTTCTAAAAATGTTTTAGTTTTTAATGTTTAATTATTTCAACAATTATCTTAGTAAAAATAGGTGAGATCAATATTTGCAGATTAAGATATGTATTATTCCCCCCCCCCCTTTCATTATGTGAGTTATTACTTATCTCCCTTGCATTATTTAAGTTCTCATCTAAAAGTGTTGTAAAAAAAATCTTAGGTGGAAAAATTTGTTTTTCAAACAAACTGAAATAAAAGTCATTTTAATATTGTAAATAACATGCTGACAGGAAAGAGAAGACAAAGTGGGTAGGCAGAATCAAATATCAATGTGTTAAATGTGATGCTATTATGGTTTGCATCACAAAATCTCTGACATAATTTTATAGATATAATTATTTGTTATTCTAATAAAGATATATATATATATATTGCACAACTTTTGTCTCTTTACAAAGATTAAAATCAAGATACAAACCTTAGTCAAGAATCCTTATTCTAATTACATGATTTTATCTATTATATAAAAGAGAGATGTTCTGTGTGTGTGTGTGTGTGTGTGTGTGTGTGTTTGTATGTCTGCAAGTTGATATTTATTGAATCGCTCATTTTTCGGACGAGGAATATAAAAAAAAATTGGAGAAAAAAAACATTGATTTCTTCATGTAAAATAGGCATAAAACCGGTGATGGGGGTCCTTAAATTTGTTCATCTTTTTGTAGATTGTACGTTTTGCACATGCGCACCGTGCAAAACACAGCCCGGATTCAAACAGCATTTAAGTGACCTATTTTTCGTCAATTTTCATTCATACTCTCTTTGTTTGGTGCTGTGGGTAGCGACGAAGGACCAAGACCAAGAGGTTAATGGTTCGATCCCCACTGACTCCAGTTTTTTTTTAACGATGACCTAAATATACATGGAATACTTTTAATAGAAATATATTACATTTTTGTTTCAGGGAAAGGGGAAGTGGGGGTGATTGTGCAGGGAGAGGGGAGGCAACCTGGAAAGAGAGAGATTGTTACACTTTTGCTTGCAGAAAGAGAGTGGAAAATGGGGAAGGGGTCAACGCCGTGTACCCCTGCTAGTTTTAGTATAAGTCTAAAATTTAAGGCTTAAAGAGTCTTGAGAAGAATTTAATATTCAAGGAATCATATTTGTGGGTGTTTCTTTTGTAGATTTTTACTTTTAATTGGACATAAATACACACAGACAACTGCCCTTTTATAATAGACTAGCAGGGCTACCCAGCGTTGCCCTAGGCAAAGGTGTTACATATTTCTATTAAAACTTCTATCTCTTTACCTCTCGCTATCTGTCTCTCTGTCTTTTTCTCTTTCCCCCTCCCTTTCTCCTATACCCAGCCCATTCCTCTCTCTGAACACACACACACACACACACACACACACACACATCTCCTTTGATATAAATAATGACTTAGACATTTTATATGAAATAGGTTTTATTCAGTTTGTATGACATTTAGGTAGAATGTATACCTTCTTTATATATTTAGAAATCAACAGAGAAAAAAATGAAGACAACATTATAAATGAATAGAGAAAACATTCAAGTCTAGCGAAAAGACAACAAAAAAAGAAGAGAAAAAGAAAGGAAAATCCCAGAAATATTGTGATATTCTGATTTGACATGTACAACTCAAGTGAATGAAATGAAAACTAAAAGCAAGTAAGATTTATGTTTTAAATGCATCTTTTTTACAGTATTCCTTCTTAGAACACGGCATATTTCCACATTAGTCTTCTATAAATTGTCTCTATATATATAGAGAGACAATTTAAAGAAGACTATTTTTTTTTTTAATATAAATCGCTCCAGACAAGGAAGGAATCCACTTTGTATGTACAGAATTCACTCCTAAACTAATTAGCCAATCATTATCAATTTGGGAACACAGCTGCTCAGCTTAAGAGTGAGTAATATGGGTTATATTTAGTTTCATGCAAAGTGGGTATAAGCCCTTTGTGAAAATTCAGATACCTCTGATTTTTTGTGAAATTTTAACAATGGGTATTAGACATCAATTGATAAATATTCCCTAAGTATTCATTTAAGTGTTAAATGCTAAGGTTGGGTGTACAGAAAAGTAATGTTGACAATAGGAAGATGCACCTGACGATTGTCAAAAGATAATTATCGGATGACCAAAAGGTCATTTGGATAAAAATAATGCACCTAATATGGGAAGAAGCAATATAAGATCGATTTTCAACAAAAGAAAGAGAAATGTTGGAATTATGAAAGGTCATTGTCAAGAAGTACATGCCAGGTGCAAATGAGTCATACCGAGAAGATAAACAAATTTGTTGGATTGTCACTTGATTGAAATCCTGTCACCAAATAAAACTCCAGGGGATCGTGGCTACAGGACAATGCCATCCCATGGAGGCATTTGAGGTGGTAATAAATTGTTATATAATAACAATCCGAGATTGATATGGGCAGTTAAGATGCTTGGGCCGAGAAGAGTCACCCATCAAATTCCTGTATGTGCATCCTCCTCCTACCAACCCACCTTGCCTCACCATCACACACAATAAAGATATATCCTATATTCTCATATATCGATGTGTTGTCATTTTTATTAAGCACAGCAGTAATACCACATCAATAACCATAGCATTGGCAGGGGGATAAGAGTATGTTCTAATTAATCATTTAAAAAAAATGTTTTTTGTTTCATCATTGGACAAAATATCAGCGTGACAAGTACAAACTTGAAATATGGCTGATATCATGAACCTTTGTGATATTAAACAAATGAAAGATTTAAGAGGTTAGGGTTAGGTGTAAGAGGTGCTGTCAGGAGGATTTTAACGCCATGTATGATTAAGTGAACCAGCTCAATAAAAGATAGCTTCACATAATTTAAGAATAAAATGTATGAATTCAGAAATAATGATAAAAGAATGAATTTATGAGGACAATTTTAGGGTCTATCTGATGAAATATTAGAGAATTTTCGCTGGATATTCATAGATACAGAGTGTCTAAGAAGTTGCGCACCATTCGAGTTTTCAAAGATTTCATAGAAATTTCATTTATTTCAATTTTTAAACCTTTATTGATTTAAAAGAAAACCGAGTAGTGTGCAACTTTTGGGACATCCTGTATTTTGTGTAGGTATTTGTATGTATGTATGTGTATATATATATATATATATATATATGTAGGTGTGTTTTCATATGTGTGTATGTATGTATATATATATATATATATATATATAATGTATCTATGAAAATAAAATACGAAAGATATAAAATGAAATGTGAAGACAATGTATGAAACGACAGAAAGGAAAACAATTAAACAAACGGGAGATTTGACCGGTTTCATTCGAATCAACGAACGTCTTCAGAAAATTATTGAAAAACAGCGAAACATAGGAAAGAGGACACAAAAGGGATCTTTTTGGCATTTGAAAGAATATGCGGCGTGTGCAAAAAAGATGTTAATTGGGAAAAGGGAAGAGAAAGAAAAAGAACAGAAAAAATGGAAACATGAGTAAATGACAGTAAAAATAAGTAATACTTAATCGGGGTCGGAATTTATAATGCAGTGAAAGGGTATATTGCATTGTTTGAGTGTGATTTTTTGCCAGATATTTGGTTAAGGACTAAGAGCCGAGCCTAAGACTTATGTTAGATGGTGATGAGAGAAGGATTAGAGCACTTTCGATACACTTGTGGCGTAAAAAAAAGATTCAGTTTCTTTTTGTTTTTCAATTTTTTCTTCGCTTCTTTTTTTTCCAGTTCGTGCGTTTCTTCCTTCTTTCTTTCTGTTTTTTTTTTTTGTTTTCTCTATTTTTTTTTCTTACTTTCTTTCGGTTTTTAAGGGTCGATCCTTGAGTCACAGCAACATTTGTAAGACCATGTGCCGCCCCCTAGACGATGGATGACCCCAACGTTTATGCCATGGTTTTCTTTTCATCTTCATCTTCTTTTTCTGGACGTGTTGTCTCTCGTATTGGTGATCACCGAGGACATGTGCACTAGTTCACAAAGTGTAAACAAAAACAAAAACAATGTATATTCACACAATAAAAATACAAACAGGTTGTTGATATACGTCAGTTATACTCTGGGTGTGTTTGTGATATTGTCATCGTGGAAAAGGACACCCAAACGCTGTTCATAGTTGTCCGTGTCGGCCCAGTGACAATCTTCTTTGTCTAATGCCGAGTAGTTGCATTTCAGACTCTCTCGCCAATCTCCCCCGAACCGAACTCTGACTGATGACTCTTCAGGCCTACCCCATCTGATCTCTGCTGAACTCGGACTCCAATTTCTAACTGCCAAATCATCTTGCCTGCTCCATCTCCTTAATATATTCACCTTCGACCGGAAATCCCAGATGTCCGGCCCCTCTTTAGTCACTCTCCACTGGTCACTGGAAACGACCACATCCACTCTCCCTCTCAACTGACCACCCGGAAACTATCAAACAAATTGTTAGGCGTACATCCTGTCTAGATCACTCCATTGTCACTTACCTATCTTATTTCCTGATCACTGAGTTATTTCCCAAATCAACATTCTTGGCTGCGTGTGTGTAGAGGGGGTTTTGCCTCGGAGGGAGGGGGCGGGCTATAATATAACATAAAGCTTTGACGGCAGCAAAAGAACTAATGGTTCTATGGATATATTGTCTGCAAACATTAAAGAATTACATTTACATCATGGTATACACATTAAAAAGACACTTTCCTACATCAATTTTCCCTTAAGGATGATGCCTGGAAAACACGTCTGTTATTGAGAGAAACTTGGTATAAACAAACGTAACTGTTACATAAATTTTATTCTTCTAAAGGAAGCAAAGGATTTAAGCTTCATTGAAACAGTGAAAGAGTTTACAGACATTTTTAGTGTTCAGCAATCGCTTTTCAAAGTCCCAGACAATTGCCGTAAACTGACAAAGAGCAATGCTGACGATTATGTTACTTTTGTTATTCTTGTAATTCACGAATGCGAAATATTTCAAATGCAATTCCTCAGACAGGATAAGTTTAAATGTCTGCTATTTATTGCAGGACTTCAATCTCCACAGGATTCGAACATCCACACACATTTACTTTCAAGACTGGATTAGGATAAAAACGTCAGAACCAAAGCTCTCACTACATAGTGCCAATATTTATTAAGGCTTAAATGGGACATCATGAAGGTACAGCAGTCCAGTAACCCATCTACAATGAGCAGTGTCCGAGCAAAGGCTAATAAACCTCCAACAAGGAAGGCCTCTCTGAGATGTATTTTCTACGCTTTTGTCCATTTGAGAAAATAAGAGTCAGGAATGCTACAATTACAGACATAAAGAAGGATTTTGTAATCCTCAGAAAGGCAAACCGTCTAAAACACAGACAGGTCATTCAAATTTAACACCCAAGAAATTCCGAAAATAAAAACAGGCTGGAAGAAATCAAATTCAAATTCTGTGTCTGACATTTAAAGTTGATTTTGAATCTTACAGAAAATCTATCCCTTATCATAAACAGCTGACCAGTTCGTTTTCAGTTTAACATGGCTTCGGACATTACCCTCATCTAATGGTCCACATGGGAACACGTTGGGAAACTGCTGCTGATGAAAACACATCATATAGCTCAAAGTGTGTCAATTCAGCTGATGGGTAAGTTAAATTGCAATGTGTCATTTGAAGAAAGAACATTTTCTGGAACATGCTATCTCTCAGATAATTTTTATTTAAAGTTGCTTGATTTAGGTTGGATCGAGGAATTGGAACTTTTTAATATTCCTCTCAAGCGTGCTTTTAACACATTAAATCTCTGTTCTATTTCGTATATTGAAAAGCAATTCACAAAAATATCCACTGCTAAATTTAGCAATGCTTTTCGGGAGAATCTGGGGATCTGCACCAAATCAAAGGCGACTTCTAAGTTAAAGTCTGATGCAAAGGCAAATTTCAGAACCAAACATCCGGTACACTATGCTGCACTTGACATAGTGAACAAGGAGTTGGAACATCTTCAACAAGAAGAAGTACTACAGTCAAAACCAATTATTCTACATGGGCAGCTCTCATCGTTGTTAAAAAAAACAACGGATGGAAGAGTTAGAATATGTGCTGATGATTCCACTGGATTGAACAACTCTTTAGATGCACATCAGTTCTCGTTACCTTTGCTAGAAGATCTTTTCACAAAATTAAATGGTGGAAATTGTTTTGCAAAAATTCATTTTTCTGATGCTTTCATACTGTTGGAGGTTGATGAGGAATCCGAAGAGCTTCTGACAACTAATACACACAAAGGACTGTTTAGGTTCAACCGCCTTCCTTTCAATGTCAGATCAGATGCAGCCTTATTCTAGAAAACAATGGATGCAATCTTAACCTGAGTGACATGATATCGTCGTTACAGGTGCTACATAAAATTAACTTTTACACATTTGAGTGAATTCAGTAGAATGGATTTCATGTAAAAGCTGGAAAACGTTCATTTTTATTTTTGGACACAAATCAAATATCTGGGATTTATTTTTGACAAAAATGGTCAATGGTCAGACCCAGAAAATATTTCAGCCATAAAAAAATGCTGACATTGGCAAATGTCAAAACTCTACGCTTTTTCCTTGGCATGGTTAACAAATACAATGCATTTTTGCCAGAATTCAATCTTTTACAAAAGGATATATCATGGAAATGGTCCACTGAGTGTATGTCTGTCTGTCTGTTTTTAATAAGATAAAATCTCTACTTTCGTCAGATATATTGCTCACACACTACAACCAATCCATGGATATTATTGTTGTTTCTGATGCATCTGATTATGGTGCTGAAACTGGCATTTCATATAGCATTCCCAATGGCGGCAAAAAAGCAATAACTCGTGCATTTAGGTCACTGACACCTGCCTATAGTCAGATAGAGAAGGAAAAATTGACAATTTTTGCCACAAAAAAAATTCACAAAATGTTATATGGACATCATTTTACCTTGATCACAGATTATAATCCCCTTGCAATCGGACATGCAGATGCTTTACCCATGGATATGCAAAACAAAGTGAAAAAAGATTAAGTTATTTCAGCATTATCTGTTGAACCAGAAATTATTTCAGTGTTCGCATCAACTGTCAGAGCACTGGCAATTACTTAACGAATTATCAAAGAAGCTACAGCTTCCGTCCCCTGACCCAAGGAAATGTTGCACTTCCACCATACAAATGGTCTGAGGTATGTAAAGAGAAAAAACACTCTTATGTCCTCTTATGAAGATTGTGATCAACATATAATGATACTAAGTCGCCATAAGAGGACATAAAAGAGGTGCAAATTCATTTTGGGATGTGTATATATATATATATATATATATTTACTAGAATACCCATCCCAGAATGGCTGAACCACTTTTATCTCCTCTTAGGAAGTTTTTGGAGATTGGAACACTGTATTTCATTACTTGTGTTTACAAATAAAAAATATAAGACGTACTTCTCTCGCATTTTGAAAGTGTGATCATCACAACAACCTAGTAGTAAGAAGCCACAGTTAAAAATACTAGGATCGGGGTTAGAATCGTCCACTGACGGTACAGTTACGTCATTCATACTGATGAGTGTAAGGTAACATGGAAGATATATATGCCTATGGATATTAAAACATTTATAAAAATAATTATATATATATATATATATATATATATATATGCGAGAATAAAATAAACAATATATATATATTTTTTTAATGGAAATCGCTCCAGAAAAGGCATGAAGCCACTTGATGTAAGGAGCTAACAAGAACGAAATATGATTATCGCAAAGACAGGAGATGTCTATTGGCCTAAGTCTTGAAAAGACCAAGGCTTTAAGTAGGAGGAAAATAGTCAGCAGGAAGAAAGTTCCACAAGCTTGCCGTTCTTACAAAGAAGATACTGGAATAGGAAACTGTATTATAATTAGGTATTAAAACAGCAAATTGATGAAAACCACTAGACCAACGACTCAAACGAGCTGGAATAAAAGAAGCAGGGAATATATCACATAATTCTGAAGAACACATGCCATAATAGTATTTATAGAAAAGACTGAGACTAGCAACATCATATCTATGAGAGAGAGTGTGCAAAGAAGAAAAAATGGTGGGGCCAATCAAATTACAGATACGTTTCTGCACCTTATCAAGAACCCTTAAATGGGACAGAGATTCACCAGCTCAAATATGACAACAGTACTCCATACATCGTCTGATAGTAGATTTGTAGAGATAGAGAATAGCCTCAGGTGTGAGAAAGTGTTTGGAGCAAAAGAGAGAACCGACTTTACGAGAGGCAGAAAGAGCAATGGATCTAATATATGAACTCTAAGAAAAATTTGATGAGAAAGAAAGACCAATAAGTTTCAGAGTCGAGTTCTCCTCAAGAGCAGAGCCATCCATGAGAATCTCTGGAAGAAAAGGGACACCAGCTGAGTCTTAACAGGATTAAACGAAACAAGCCATTTTGTACTCCAATCCACAACTAAACCCAGGTCAACTTCTAGATCAGCTACATATTTCGAGTGATTTGACGGAGATGAGCAAGAAGCAACACCAGTTTAGAGAATGATATCATTGGCATAGATGTTAATTTTCTGAATATTCACAGAAAGATCACTCATATAGATAAGAAACAGTGCTGGGCCTAGAATAGAGCCCTGAGGAACACCAGTATTGATAGGAAAAGAGAATGAGGAGACACAGTTCAGAGTTACCTGCAAGCTTTGATCAGAAAGAAAATACCTAATAATGTCAAGAACCTTACCACTAATACCATAACCCTAAAATTTGTGTAGAAGGCCAGAATGCCACACTGTTGAATGCTTTCAAAATGTCAAGCACAATGGCCCTACCCTCTCCTGAACTATCCATAAACCGACATATCTGCTCAGTTACAACAGTTAAAAGATCAGCGGTTGAACAAAAACCACAAAAATCATACTGAACATCACTAAAGAGGCACAGACTTTCCAGAAAATGAACAAGCTTGTCGTTGAGCAACCTTTTCAAAAACCTTGTTAATAAAAGAGAGGAGACTAACAGGACGATACTGAGTTGGGTCAGACCGATAGGGACAACAGAGTGCTCCTTTCAAAAAGAAGGGAAACAGGACTGAGACAAACAGAGATTGAATAATTATGAGAGGATAGAAGAAAGTTAAGGAGCATAATTTTGAAAACGACAACAGGAATTGAATCAGGACCGGAAGCCTTAAACTGGTAAAGATCAGAAAGAACCCTATCAACCATCTTCGGTGTGATAATGACAGAGTCAAGAAAGTGATCAGTTTTCAAAGGAAAATCAGGAAGAACAACACCAGAATCATCAAGAGAAGAATTGTCAGCAAAAAGGCGAACAAAGAGATCAGCTTTATCCTTAGAAGATGAAATAATCCAAAGACCATTAAAAAGAGGAGGAATAGCAGACTTGACACTATTAACAACACTATTATAGATTCTCCAAAAATCACGAGAGCCAACCTTTTTAGATGAGATAAAGTCACAAATATTTTGAGAATAGCTAGACTTAGTCTCAAAGATTGCTCTCTTGCAGACATTGCTGGCTCTTCGATAGGATTGTCTTGATGCATCCTGAGGATACCGATTAAAGTAATGGTTACAATTGGCAATGGCAGAAGCCCAAGCAGATTAAAACTAAGGAGGAGAATGAAGTTTGGTTTGAAACTTATAATGAAGAATGAAGGTGTCAATTCCAACAAGCAGCATCATTAGGAGACATACCAAAGATAGGACCTCATCGATCGTCACATATGAAGCTACGAAGCCCATCCCAATCAGCTTTCCTGTAGTTAAACATCTTCCTATGGAAGGGACGATCAACCGAAGACTTCAGCAAACAGTCAACCTCAACATCAACGACAGCATGATCAGTTCTTCTTCCAATGAGGGAGAAGAGAAAATAGAACATAAATCAGAAACAGAAGTGAGAAGAAGATCAAATAAGGATGGTTAATGAAAGTTACAACTTGGGACAAGTCTTGAAACAGAGAAAAGTTAAGACAGATTTCACCAGCTAGATCTGTGCGGTTAGCATGAGAGAGCCAGTCAGAATGTTGAGCATTGAAGTCACCAAAAGCAAAGCTTGACAGATGAAATTGCAATGCATTATTAATACTGAAGAGCCGTCCTTGTGAGAAGGGGAACGGTACAAAAAAACAAAAAACAAATAGGAAGCGGAGTGCAGCAAATACAACCTCAGACAGATAAAAGGACACCCATGAGATTCATGACTGAGGATATATACAATGGGGACATCCTTGCAAAGACAAAGAACAAGGCCATGCAAATGCATGAAAGAGTCTAAGCGGACAAGAGGCAAATAACCATCCACATGTAGATCATTGCTATGAATAGAAACATCCAGATTAGTCTAAAAAAGTGCAAGGATGTGAGGAGATTTGCCCAAGAGAAATGACTGAACATCTGGAAAGTTTGACCTGTGACCTCTGATGTTACTATAGGAAATAGTGTTTGCTGTGTGGATTTGTAGAAGGCATAATAATAAAAAGGGGAAAAAGGTAGAATCATTTCAAGACAAACCAAGCCTGAAAGAGACTCCACACCAACATTCAATCCCCTAAACTTCAAACAGGCTAGCTAAAAAGTAAGCTCTTCAAGAGCCCAATAGAGAGGGATAGGGAGGGAAGGGTTTACAAGGCTGGCTGACAAAAAATCTACCTTGAAACTGGTTTAGTGACTAACTAGAAACCGGTGCTTTTATCGTGACACCGGCACTCTCCAACAAAGGCTAAAGAGGGCCTTCTCCCTAAAAAAGAAGACTGAACACGTCAGACACCAGCCTGTCATTTTAAGAGTCTTGTGGTGAAGAGTGGCCAGGAACTATACAAGGCAAGGGGAAGGGGGTCAGCTCCCTTAAGTATTTAGATACATATTTTATCAAATGAAATGTGGAGAAAGAATGTAGTGAAAGACATGCATAGTTATTTGAAAATACACAGCACATGGGGAACGACGTTAATTGGATAAAAGAAGATAAAACAGCACTAGTTAGCCAGTGTTTATAGTGTAGTGGGGGGGTATATTACATTGTGTGGGTGCTATTGTTGCAAAATATTTGGTTAATGAGTAAGAGAAAGCCCTGAGATTAACGTTAGATGTTGATGAGGGCGCTTTCAATGTATTTGCAGCATGGGAGAGAGGGTTTAGTCTTAAGGTCGGTGTAGTTTTTAAAATCGAAATTGTGGTTAAAAGTATTCCTGTGTATGACTAGTACGTTAGGTGAGCTATTGTATTTTAGGTCTTTTTTGTGCTTGTAAGTACAAGATTTGAAATTTCTGGCCATGTCGCCAATATAGAATGTCGGACATGAGGCATATTTTATTTTATAGATACTGGCTTGAGACAGAGTGTCCTTGAAGTTGATGTTGCTATTTTTAGGCTCGGTTTTAATATTTTGTGCTGTAAGGAGGTGGAGATGAAGTATATAGTTCTCCCCACAAACTCCATCTTCATCTCCTTACAGCACAAAATATTTAAACCTGACCTAAAAATAGCAACATCAACTTCTATAATAATTAAAGATCTACTTAACACCAAACCCCGATTAGATGGATCTGTAATGTGAAATCTGACTGGGCTCAACACATTAGGTCAGAGGGTTTGCTGAGGGCACTTCATTTTCCCAGCACAGAGGTTATCCAAGGGACGGATCGGTTATGCTGGTATGGTCATGTGGATCATTCATCCTCCTGCATAGAAGCATGAATGTCTTGAATCGCAAGAGGGTTGGCCAGCCAAGGAGAACTTGGAAGTAGGGTGATTGGACAGGACCGTGCAGAATGAAGTTTGGTGATGGTTGGCCCACTGGGCTGTGAGGGCTGGGGAGTTGGCTTGCTAGATATCAAAAAACGTTTTAATTTTTGGACAAGGGAAAAGTTATGTTAAATAAATAGAAGAATAAGGAGATGATGATGATGATGTTTCTTATGTTTCTCTTTTGTTTGTCCTTGATAAACGGTCTCTGTGAGAATGTATGTATATACATGTAAATCCATCTGTTTCTTAATTATTATCCCCTCTTTACCTTTCTTCCGACCACCATGTGTTATCCACGATAACACAACATACAAAATAGCTACCACCTGTTTGGAAAGAAACCCAAAAACGTGGTCACTACAAAAAACGTAGAAATAGAATAGCAAATATTCTAATGTTTAATGATTGTCTTCTCTTTTTAAGATAAACTGTGTGATAATGTAAAAAAGATGAAAAGCCTTCAGACATGTTTGTGTTAATTGTTTGAATTGGAAGCAGAACTAAGACAGAATAACCTGATTTTTCTTCTGACTTTCAAAGGCTGTAGATTGTGTGCTATTTTGATATGTGGGAAATACATGGCAAAGCTGATGAATTACTTTTGTTTCATTCTGTAAACATTTGCTAAAAATATTTTCAAAACACCTACTCACAAAACGTATAAATATATAGATTATTTGAATTACCTTTTTCATCTTGGTTTTCATGTAAAATACAGTAATTAAAACACAAGAAACTTTTAAAAAATGGATTAAAAATTATAATTTTGTTTTATTTTAGCAATTCTAGTCTACCTTACTTTAAATTATAGACTGTCAGTCAAATTTTAAAAAATGCATATTCAAAGAGTCCTACTTCTAAAAAAAGACTAAAAGACTATCTACGACTACTACTACTATTATTATTATTTGTATTATTCGGACTACTATTTTCATTTTGGTTGTTTACAACGTTTTGGCCAATGAACCTCCAACTTTTTTTGAGTGCATCTTCTAAAACTTGGGAAACTTCTAGTAAAACCTGGGTATATTTGTGTCAAGCACAGAAACCTGAATGAAATTTGGAACTGAACCTTTTATTTGATCCACGGGGGTGGATTGTTCTCATTCCATCAGCCATGACTGGGTTAGGGTTAGTGTTAATTTTATGTTATTTTTCATTGTTATCGTCTGTAGCAACAGTTTAACCTTCAACCTCCAGTAGACTGTCACTTAGAATATTGTTAATCAACGCCTTTATCCGTTGTGTCAGGGGTCAATGTGAACAATTCCAGTATAAATTTTAGGAGTCTTAAACCTAATCTTGTCTAGATGTGTAGTATTACTACTAACGATAGAATTACTATTGCATTTTCTTGTTTCAAGTACTAGCGAGTCACTACTTATCAAGGATCATAGGCCACTCGAGGATAAGGGTCAATGAGTTTGTCAGGAAGAAAATGAAACAATAATGTGAGGATTGGTAACAATGGTTGAGACTGGCCAGAAATTAGATTATTTAAGAGGACAGCTCGACAAGAATTTGTTAGCATTGGACTTAAAAGCGACCATACTATAGTCAGCTGGGGAGCAGCCCTGTGATACTGTGATCCACAGACGGGTAGTTTTTGGAAAGAAACTTTGCTCATGGAAGTTCTGTTTAGTTTTAGGTACACAGAGGGAGAAAGGAAAATCATTTACAGTTGTTGTAGCTAGATGAGTTCTTGTTGTAAATGTTTTACAGGGGGAATCATAGGTTGGAGCTCAGCCGAGCACCTATCATGAAAATAACGATAGAGTAGAGAAAGACTAGCAACGTCTTCTGTGAGAAAGAGACCGTAGGGAAAAGAAGAGGACATTCCCCACTAGGTTTCGAAGTTGGTTTTGTACTCTGTCAAGGAAGGAAAGTATGCTCTGAGTGGCACCTCCCCAGATGTGGCAACAGTACTCATTCTAAGGACGTATTTGACTTATACAAGTAGACGATTGCACCAGGAGTGAGATACTTTCTGGAGTTGTAGAAAGATCCAACCATTTTTCCAGCAACCTTAGAAACAGATCTGATGTAAGTCTTCTATTTCAGATCTGGAGTGAAAGTCAGTCCTAAGAGATTCTCAAAGCAGGAAGCTTCTTCAATAAGAGAGCCATTCATTTCAATTGTGGCAAAATGAGGACCCGGACATTGGTGGTGAAAGGAGAGAAGCTTGGTTTTAGACGTATCAAAAGTAACCAGAAACCCTTTTCCCTATTGCACTATGTGCTCCTGGTCAGAAAAGAGAGAAACAGAGAGAGATCGTGATCATTAATGCTCTTTGAAATGTTGCCATAGATGGTTGTGTCATTTGCATAAATTTCAACGAATGTGGTGTTCTAATCTGATATTTATAATCATTGGTTGTGGTTGCTGGTAGTGGTTGTGAACGTGCTATCACATGCCTGCTGTTATGATGCTTGCAGAAGGTTCAGAAAATTGCTGCCAATCCTTACATCCAGACACATTTCTTTCAGGATCAGGTTGATGTGCGGCAGGAAACTGGAGGAAAAAAGCTTGGTATTGGTGGGATTTTGGATGCCTTACACGCTCGCCATCTCAGATCGTTTGGCCATATACAGCATGTCACCTCCTGCATCACCTCAATAACACAAATGGATACCCCAGACACAAGAGTGCATGGTAGACCAAGGAAGATCTGTCTTGAATATATACAAAATGAATTGACTGCTTGAACATGACTGGTATCAACCTTTTGGATCAGACCGCATGGAAAACCGGCATGAGACGTTGCCTGGTGTTGCCCACCCAGGAGTCCAAAACACCCATAGCCCTTTAAATACCAAAACTGCAGCAGCAGCAGGATTATTATTTGTACTCACTAGGAGTTCTCACACAGATTATCATCAGAGATTACTCACTGATAATATAATCGGTGGTGTTTCCTGGAGTCTGGGTGAGAACTAGTCTCCACAGATTTCCAGTACTCTCCACCTCTTTTGATAACCTTTGAAAATGACTTTGCATTATCGCAACAGCTGCTTACCATTGATTTCTTGCTGACAACGACTATAGGTCTTCACTGGAATTTGAGTGGCAATAAGCCTCTTCAAGGTCCCAGCACTCTTTGCACTCTTACAGTGAAGGTCTGGTTAGTGCTCTCCCTCCTCGATCCTGCGATCCTCCTTGACTGTTCAGGACTATTTTGTGCGGTATAAGCCGAGGCTGATATCTTTTTTTAAAATTCTTCTTCTTCTTCTTCTTCTTCTTCTTCTTCTTCTTCTTCTTCTTCTTCTTCTTCCCATATTGTATTCAATTCTATACTAGGTCTACTTAGGAAGACATTGTCACCAAACATATGTGCTGCTTCTTTGAGATGTCTTACTCTTCACTATTTTTCTGTCTATAATTTTTATTTCGTCTCAAAGGGGCAGATGGTTTCCGTTTTCTCTCCATATGTGGTCAGCCATACCCGACTTTTCAATATCTCCACATATTACGTTTTCAGATGTTTTTTGATGGGCGGCATATCTCAGCTTTGTATGCCATTCCACATTTACATAGAATGGAATACAAACAGTTCTTGGTCATGATGTTTTCTGTGGGCAGCTTGATTTGTATGCGATGTTTTCAAAGATTTGTTGCTCTTGAATACAGTCCTGATGACATATGGATCTTTTAAACTCTTTCAGACAACATCTTATATTGTAGACAGACTGTGGTGAGTTTTCATGTAGTGTCCTTTGATGTTTGATCCAGAATTTTCATAGCTGATGTCATGCTCTCTGGGTCGATATTTCGATAGAGTGTTTCTCTTAGGCTGCTCATCTCCTTTTGATGTTACTACATATTGTCTTTGCTTAATGTTTTAGGCAATGGACGATTCCTTTCTTTACATTGTATGCACAATGGGAGTGGAAGTTGAGGTATTGCTCAGTAAAGGTTAGTTTTTGATGTACGGATGACCTGAACCCCTGCTTAGTGTAAGTTATCAACATATCCACGAAGGACAATTTGTTATTATGTTTCTTCTTCATGAAAGATATAGCACAATCATCATCATCATCATCATCATCATCATCATCATCATCATCATCATCATCGTTTTAATGTTCATTTTACTTGTTGGCATGTGTTGGACAGCTTTTAGAAATTGACTTCCAAAACGAACCTATCTCTGGTCAGGTCTTTATTCATACCTCTTTCTCTATAGTCCATTCTTATCACTTCCTCCCATGTTTTCCTTGGCCTTCCCCTGTGAACTGAACCTACTACCTCAACTGTTCTACATCTACTAACCCAAGAACTCTTATTCATTCTTTCAACATGGCCATACAATCAAAGTCTACTGTTCTGCACACATCTCCCTATACTGTCCAGATTTAATCTTCCTCTGAAGTCATTAGATCTAAGCTTGTATTTAATACTCAGATTACACAACCGTTGTATCATTTTCATATCATTTCTCTCCGTGCAACGCATGTCTTCAACCCTTACTGGCCAGGTTGAACTTCCATACATCATCACACTGCGTACACATGCCTGATAGACTCTTTCCTTGGTTGACAGTAATAATGTTCTGCTGATTAGTAATGGCAGGAGTTCCCTGAACTTACTCCATCCACTCCTAATTCTTTCAATCACACTAACATCTGCTCCGTCATGTGTTCCAAGAGTATCACCAAGGTAACAAAACTTCTGGACACAATCAATAGCTTCACCATCCAGATATACTGAGGATATTTAATCATTAATATTTTAGCATGCATTTTGTGTGATTTAAATATATAGGAAAAAAAAACCCCTAGGGAAACAAAGGTTGATTAACTCAGTTTAACAAAAAGTAATAATAAAAAAATAAATAAATAATATTAATATTTCGAAAATTTGGATAATTTGATGATAATTCAGAGTGGAGCTAGCCGAAAAGCGAGATTGCAGAAAAAAGAAACTTTGTTTGCGACCGTCTTAGTAGGTCTAGCAACTTTTAATCGTCAATTAGGAATGCAGTGATATAAATTAGGTAGCAAACTCTCCAGTAGTAGGGAAGGAAGGCTTTATGACAATTGACTGCCTTCTCTACTGGTATAAATCCTTGGAAGTAAGTGGTCTTTGCCTTCAGTGTTGAGAGAGCATCCTCAGTTGCTAGCAGCTACTGGTGAAAAATTGAGGAAATCAAGAAACTCCTGCTCCAAGGCTTGAACCCCATATTACTATTTTTAATTTGTAATGTCTATAAGTATCATCCTTCAACTATAAAAAAAATAAAGTAAAATGTTGTATTTGGTGTTTATGGATGTCCGGTATGAGAGCAAACCCCACGATATCGTAAAACCCTATTAATCATCATTGCCCAGTTCAAGAGAGAGACAATTTTCAATTCTTAAAAAAAGGAAAGATCACATGCCCCACGGTATTATTGTAAAATCATGTTAATCATCAAGGGATAAAGAGAATAGCTTTTCTTGGCAACTTGTTAAGCAATTACAAAATCAAGGGTGTTGTCATAGTTCTGACATGATCATCTCTAGAGCCAAGAATAGAATTGCACCAAATGTGGCATGAAGCACCTTCAAAATACCAGAAATGTCATAGAATATAAAAATTTGGTACTTGTCAAGATTAGGACCCAAGCTAAAATCGACTTGGTGTCAGTAGTTTCCGGATGTTTACATAGACGGCCAAAAAAACCTGAATGAAAAAAATCCAAAATAAGGCTGGATGTATAACTTCTGGTTCCACTAAGATGTCATTTTGTAAAAATGGTTTTAAAATCTCAATTATTCTAGCATATTTACACATTTCAAATGTGTTTTTCTTCAGATTACATGTGTAATACTAAATAGATTTTAACTCGAAATAGTTCCTCATGTAATATTTTAAAACAACAACAACATAAAGCCATTTTATCGCATTCTGTCGATCTTATCAGTTACCTAGGTATTAGGCATCAATTAATAAATATCCTCAAAATTTCAGTTTATTTCGAGTATTTTAAAGATTTTTAAGGGACATAATATGGACACAATCTTCCAATTGAAAATTGATTTTTTTAGATTTGCATTAAATTTAATTCATATGCATTAGATACACATGAAACAAGATTTCTTGAATTTCAATTTTTTTATTAAGATTCCTTAAGCCTTCAATTTTAGAGATTTTCTAGTATCAAAATCATGTAATGGAAAAATGGAATAAGGATTCTAGACATAAGATTTAGTATCCTTATATCTTGATTTTAATCTTTGTAGTGGGACATAAAAGTGATGCAAAACTGTTCTGCTCAGGAATTAATTTTTACCGCCCTGGAACGGGCATTCTTCTTGTGTGCATATATATATATATATATATATATTATAGAAACGAGGTAAATAAATTTATAAGATATTCATTTACGTACGTTCAAAGAATTCAACATAAGCAACCCTTTTGTGTACGTTCGTTTCTGAGACGATATGGATTTGATTGATATCAGGTCTAATCATCAGCACAGGGAATAGACACCAAGTTCGAAGTTAAAGAATCGCATCACGACTAGAGTGCACACATTAATCAGTTATACAGCAATTCCAAAGATTAGGGGAGGGGTAAGATATTATAATTACAATTCAGTTCAAACCGGTTACAAAGTAATTGCATCAAACATACAAAGGGACACAATAAGGGAAATAAATACTGTTTATATTCCAAGCATATGAAAAACATACAATAGGGAAAAGAGGATTAAAAAAAACAAACAATTACGGATTTTTTTTTCAGAGAAGTTTAAAAAATATGAGAATCAATAGTTAAAAAATTAATTAATAGATAAATTCGCCATTAAATAAATTGAAGAGATTTTTAACTCTTAGAACTATTTCAGGAAACATTATCCCACAACATATCTCAATAAAAAGTGGAAAAAATCTTAATATAATTTGTAGTTTAAACCTTACAGTAAGTAGAAGTAATTAAAAAATTTTTTTATTAAAAGTCATTTTTTAATTAATTAATTATTATTGATAATAATAATAATAATAATAATAATAATAATAATAATAATAATAATAATAATAATAGATAAAAGAGTAATTGATAAATAATAACTAAAAATGAAATAAAATAATAGACTTAAGTAAAAGTAGATAATAATAATAATAATAATAATAATAATAATAATAATAATAATAATAATAATAATAATAATAATAATAATAATGAAAATTAAGAAATAAAAAAAATTAGAAACTGGTAAATAAATAAATAAATAAATAAAAAATAGTATATAATGATATAATGAAGTAGACTAAAGGAAAAATAAACTAATAAAATAGAGAAATGCTGGTAAGAAATTAAAAAGGATAAATCTTATATATATATATATATATATATATATATATATATATATATGTTATGGAAGTTTCTCAACCATTAAAACTATATATAAAAAAAAAGCCTGAAGTTCCAAGTCGTTCAGTGGAAAATCACTCATGTAAGTCAATTTAACTTTTACAGTTATTATATTAGTTTGCTTCTAACATTATTTAAGGGATCATCAATTGTTTACCATGAAAAACTGTTTCGGGAATTTAAATATATAAAATATCACCAGTTGTGAACGCAGATTAAAAAAACTGTAAGTGAACAAGGAAGATTAATATTTATTTGAGGTTGACGACAACGGGAAGATGGACAACAAAGGAGGAGGGGGGAGAGAAGGAGGAACTAAAGGTATATATATATGTATGTATGTATGTATATATATATATATATATATATATATATATATATATATATATATATATATATATATACATATATATATACATATTTATTTATTTTTTATTTTTTGATGTGTTGATATTTTTTATATTTATAATATAAAACTAAAAATAATACATTAATCACCTAAATAATAGTGTAATGGATTCGTCCAAACACTTTAAAATGCAGCAACATTTTTGTAAGTAACGGATAAATTTTATTAGACAGACGAACAGCAGAGGTAATTAAATTTTTTTTAAAAATAACTAATATAAGTTAGCAAAACATTTATATGAAACAAAACGTAAATTTAGTATAAGGAACGTTTATGTTTTTGTCTTTTAAGGGAAGTGGGGTCTGATCAACTCTGCTGGGAAGCCATGAAATTAAATACTGTCTTATTTTTAAATTCCCGAAACAGTTTTTCATGGTAAACAACTGATGATCCCTTAAAATAGTGTTAGAAACAAACTAATATAATAACTGTAAAAAATAAATTGACTTACATGAGTAATTTTCCACTGAAAGACTTGGGACTATAAGTTAAAAATTTTTTTTTTTTTTTTAATATAGTTTTAATGGTTGAGAAACTGCCGAGACTATATATATATATATATATATATATATATATATATATATATATATATAAGAACGAGTTTAAGTGTGTTATAAATAATACAGAAAGCCATAGATAACGTATATTTTCTAGAGCAATAGCAATGTTAGCCGAAAATATACATAATTCGAATTTTACTTTTTGACATAGATGCCTGCATAAAATTACTATTTCGTACATGGCATATTTAAAGTTCGCCTCTGTATCAATTCAAATCTGAGAAGAACTATCTACATACTCCAAAGATAGATTCGCGACATGATTGACAACAAAACTCTCGTTTCAGTTATGTCATTACATGAACAGTTTTAGCAGATTATGTTGTATGACTTGTTAAACGCATCTTTTTTGGGGGAAAATTTTCAAGAATGTGCCGTTATTTCCCCACATACAACGCCTAATATTCATAAATAGTTACTCATTTGGTACTTACCATGTTCACCGTCGCTTAACCCCAGTGATCTAACTAGATAATCCGTGTCTGAATGTGATTATGCAATATTCATATCATGCGTGGTATTTATGCTGTATAAATATTTGGTATTACAAACCATTTTAAGGTAAACCGAATTAGACAGAGATTATGTAAGTTACTTTGTGGGGTAGAATTAGTTAACATGGCAATTGACTGCACATTCGCTTATCGATCAATCGGCCCCAGACCGATGCATTTAAATAAGACAGGGAATATTAGTTAGAAGATCGAAATTGTTTTTTTTTACTTTGTGATGTGAAACAGTGGTTTCAGCGACGGAGTCTGCACCCTAGGGTGCACTGGAATGCATCGGGGAGATCAGGCCCTACGTAGAAACAAGTGGAGATCTAAGAACTAGTACATATTTTTGACTGTCCAAACCTTAGCCGAGAAACGGCGCCAGCCTGGCGGGAGAGAGCGTGTAAGTGCCTGTGGCAATTATCCCGATACAATGGATGAGTAAAGCCACAGGGAACTGGGATCTGATAACGCCCGTACGAATTTGGTCAAGAGTCTTTTAGATACTGATGGATATCAACTCGTGGGGTGGTCGCCTAGAGAAAGAAAGGGAATAAGTCTTTTGCGATAACAGGAAAGAGGAAGGGGCCAAAAGGAGAATTGTAATTACCCGTGTCGTATTGTCCCAGACGACCAGGAGATGGAGAGGGACGCATAAAGGAGAGAGAGAGAGAGAAGGAAAGGGTGTGATAATATGCCTCCTTGGGAAAGGAAGAGTTTTTTTTGTGTTTAGTGAACGATCAGCAGTGTTGCCAATTTAGCGGGTTTCCCGCTAGATCTGGCGATTTTGATTTGAATCTGGCTAGTAAAATTTGGATCTAGCGGCTAGCGATTTTTTTCTTTAAAATCTGGCGATTTCGTTTGCCACATACAATTTCAGATTTCAGTAAAACTATTTTCCGTATTCATTTTCTCTTTAGTCATCATGAGATTATTTCTCAAGCTACCTTCCATACATGATATATGCAAATCTGCGGTAGTTTTACATGTCAATAAAAATGTTAATGTTCTAAAAATAAAATGGTGATCGCGACCGGACAAAAGGCCACCAAAATAATTCAAACACGGACAAAAGCCCACGAACGTAAAAATAAATTAATAATAAAAAAAAAACAATTCTAGGGTATTTATAACGAGAGCGAACAGAACGAAAAATGGGTAAAAAACCCTCCCCCCAAAAAACAACAAATAAATGTGCAAAAAATAAATGTTACCAAAGGCAAGATAAGTTACAATTCTACCTACCTGGATAAGTTTATTTGTGTTTTAACTTATTTTAAAGCATATTTTTGTTAAAAAACAAACATAGTGTCGACTGTTCAGTTCATACTCAAAAAGAAAATGGCGGCGATAAGATGTCGACGATGATCACTCGGATAATCGCTAAAAATCGAAAATTAAACAAAATACTGGTAGAAACACATCTAATATGTCACCAATCGTGCGAAAATGTAACGTTTTTCCAGCATTTTGTTTAATTTTCGATTTTTAACATTACAAAAGGTTCGATAAGAGAGATAGGAGGCAGTGAACTTTGAAATGTTTACTTTACATTCCCATAATTTTTCAATAAAAATATTCGACTTACACTCTGAGAACCAATGTTAACTAAATTCTTTTACCTACTAAGTTAGAATGGCCCGGAAATGGGGGATCATTTTATGTTACAAGTATATGCAAAACTGATGCATTCTGAAATAATTGTTGTTTTTTTTTCGCGAAAGATAAGTGATACAATACAACGGTTTATTTAATATAAATAAATAACACAACAAAAAAACTAACTTTAATATTCAATAAATTAACTATTAACAGCCCCGTTACACCCACGTCGCACGCACTTTTTTCGACTTTTGTTAAATTTATTCTTTATTTATTTTCGTATTACCACCCGGACTTAGGGTTAGTAGTAGGAAGGGTGCGTGTTTTTTTTTTTGTTGGTGGGGGGCGGAAAATTAGGTAATTATGGAATAAATATCGAAGTAATTCAATCATTAACAAAATATTAAAATCTTTTTTCAGCGGTGACAGAGCAAATTAAGCCACTTATTAATTTGTTGCCCGATTATTTACTAAATAATAATTTATTTTCAGATTTTTGTGGATTAAAAAAAATCATTTTGCAAATATTAATTTGTTTTCTCATTTTTGTGAATATTTTTAATAGCTTTTATTTTGAAACTATAAATTAATTTTCCGATTTTTGCGGATTATTTTGCAAATATTAATTTCACTTTTGTGGACAATTTCTTCGGATATATTCTATATACGTCATTATTGTGATGGTAAATTTGTAATATATTTAAATTTTTAATAAACACTGTTTGATTTTATGATTTGTTTCTTACAAAACAAAATATACACTCCATTAAACCTCCCACTAACCCTAGGTTCAGGTGGCAGCAAATTAATATTTATGAAAACGAATTAACTTTTATTTGCAAAATATTCCGAAAAAGTCAGACAACAAATTAATATTTGCAAAATAATTTTTTTAAGGAATAGACAAAAACAGACAAATTAATATTTGTACAGTGGATATATTTTCGCTTTCATAGCTTTGAAAAACAGACAAAAGTAGTCGATAAAATTTAGCAGTCATTTTGATATATATATATATATATATATATATATATAATATATATATAATATATATATAATATATATATATATATATAGGGTACGAAGTTAAAATCTAGTGGGTTTTTTTTAGCGATTTTATTGTTTTCGATCTAGCGGGTTTTGAAAATCTCAGTTGCCAATAATGACAAAAAGTTACAAATCTAGCGATTTTCTGGCGATTTTGCTTTCTCAATCTAGCGGGTTTTGAAAATCTCAGTTGGAAACACTGACGATCAGTTAGATCCGAGATTTCGCTTGCGACGGACGTGTTTTGAGACACGAGCCAGCCAGGCGAGGCGTTGCGCGAACAATCGCCCCCGCCTGGCATGCCATGGCCCATAGCAACACCCCCCCCCCACCGTTCAGTAGACAAGTCACAACTTAATTAAGGCTTTGAAAAGGGAGTTTCATCACACACACACGGTTCTCCAGACATAGATTAAGTCCAGCTGTTTAACACTGGGAAATCGTAGAGATTCACACACGCACACAGAGAGAAGGAAGACGGGATAGTTAGTAAACAAGCCATTATCGAAAAACAGACTTTGGGTTAAAGTTAAAAACCCACCGTTCATTTTTGTTAAATAATTATTGTTATGAAAAGACCTAGCCGTTTGTTGAGTTATTCTGTTGTCGATTTGTACTGTTCGCGCGACATTGATTCCACAGCGGACCAGCGAGGCAAACATCCCGATTAGAGGAGATTCGAGCCATCTTTCTTTTTACAGCCGCTATTGACGATCACTGGCCAAGGAAGGTGTTCTCGGTCTGGAAGGATTGTAGTGCGCCGAGGAACACCCGCGACCGTGTTCATAGTGGCGCCGCGACCGGGATATCGAACACCTGTGCGCGAGTGGCCGACTACGATACCCACGGGGCGAAGGAGAGTAAGAGGCGTGGGGTCTCGGTTATATTGGTGCCGCAACCCAGGATCATGGTACTGTGAGGAGTGCCTGGTAACCTCGGGGAAGAAAGAACAGAGCCAACCCACGGCCACAAAGGAACAACTTTTTTTTTTTACCGGCAGAACACTTTGAAAAAAAGACAAAAAAAAAAAACCCACGGCACAACGGACGATTTTTTTTTACCGGCAGAGAGAACGGTTTGACGGACATCGACACCCGTGTTTGAAAAAAAAAAAAAAGAAATATAGAAAAAGGAAAAGAAAAGAGAGAAACAGTTTAACGGGCATGTACACTAGGGCAGGTCGATTTTCCACTTTTTTTAGAAAATCAACGCTGCTACGGTGGCGAAAGCTGGGGTTTGGTGTTGTGAGAACTGATACCAAAAATTAGATTCCTAACTTTAAAACTTAACTGAGCATTTAGTTTTAAAGATCGGGTACGAAAATGTTCAGAAATACCTCATTTCCGCAGGATTTTGCTGACAAATTGACTTCAAAATTTTACTATTTCACTAATAAATCCAGATAAAATTGATATTTTTTGTTAGATACAATGAATAGAAAATATATTCAAACCAGAATTCTAAGTATGAATCACCACTAGTAAAACATGTCATTTTTTAACTGTATTCAATAAATGAGAACTGTAGAAATTGTACATAATTACAAAAAAGGCTAATCACTTTTACATTTTTGGTCATAATTACTTTTAAAAATATATAAATAAAAGTGTATTATACAATAATACTACTGGAAACAGATTATAGGAACAAATGTTTTAAATTTGAATTGTTCATTGAACAATGTGCTAAAACCTACTGCACCATATAAAATTATGGGTAAGCTTACAGTGTAGTTCTCAGGCCATAACTTCTAAATAAAAAAATAAAACAACGCTTACCTTATATAAAAACGCATCAGAATGAAATTCTCTACAAACCTGCATAGTTTAAGCATGTAAAAACCGAATTTAATTTCATACATTTTTGTCTTTCATCTGAAGTGTAAACGACTTTGAAAATACTACCATATTGGATTGAGACTGTCACGAAATGTCGCGCCATGTTCTTGTTTTAACTGCTGACTCTTTTCTAGCTACGATAAATAATAATTAGTTTTGATACCGTTAATTTCGCTTTTTAAAGTATGCGATTCGATATATTTATTTAAATTTGTTTTGCATTGAAGTTATTTTTGTTTTAGCTTATGTAATTTTTGTTGTGAGGACAATACTGTAAGTTTACCAAATTATGTTATAATAGAACTAAATTGTTCCCTGTAGTTTCCCTTCGAAGTAAATGAAGGTCTTATTTGGTGACACAATGTTTTGGTTATAATGTGCTTGTGCCTTGCTTCTTGCCGCTGGTCACCACTTAAATCATTCATTACCTCTGCAGTAAGATATAAATTATACAGAGGAACACTAATACTATGAAATGCTACCTGGGGCAAATCCTGGTAATTAGTTCCACAAAGTTTCCCTAAAGGACCAGTGAAAGTGGTAGGGCTTCTTGTAGTTCCATCAATTAATTTAAAGATGGCTCTAAATGGCAGTTCATTTTGATGAAGTGAACAGCCAATGGTATGTAACTTTCTTTTAAGTTTTTTCTCAAAAGCTGTAACCATCCCTGCTTCACAACCAGTGTTTGTACTGGTATTGTCCACCAGAATTGCCTTAATAGTATTTACACTGTTGTACTCTTCTAGAACAGCAGCAACATCCTCTGCTAGAAGAACACCAGTTGCACCAATGTTGGGTATCACTCTATGGGTGAGATATTTACTTGCAGTTCCTATCTCTCTGGTAAATGTTAAGTGGCGCTCTGGTCCCTTGCTTTTCTTAATCATTTTTTCACCATTTTCCCCTATAATTTCCTTGTAATACAAAGTGTCCTTATCAACTCTGCAATCAACTCCAATGCAGATAAGATGTTCATATTCCTGGACATGTTTTTGATGGCTGGTTACTTTCACTCTTGCCTTTTCTCTATCTATTCTTGATTTATCTATAATAATGTCTTTTAAATCAATGGTTGGATGAAGAAGGCCCATGTGTTGTAAGTCTAATAGAAAGGCATTAACAAGGCAAGCCCCAAGGTTAGAAGATATATCACCTCTAATCAGTTCCATAGAATATCTCGGTACTTTTAAAAGACTAAGGTCCCTTAGACTGTCTCCCTGGCTCAAAACTGTCATCGGTTGTTTCTTCACTGGAAGATGTCTGTGAAAAGATTTCTGATGTAGAGGAAGCAACATGTGAAGAATCTTGTTGCTGTCTTTCAATTTGCCTGTCTAATCTATCTGCTTCAGCTGAATCTTTTTTGTATTTTTTGACAGCATTTTTGTCAATAGGTACAAGTTAGAAACTGCCTTTTGGTCCTGTTTTCTCTCTCTGATCTTTTAAATATTCTCTCTCTTCAATGGGAACCTGAAATGTCAAAATGTTTATGTGTTTAATAACATATCTAGCATACATGACAAATATTAAGGAAAATATCACAATATTATTTACTAGAAAAAGAAAGATTATCAGAAGTTAATTCATATTTTCCAATTAATTTCAATATTGAAAATTGGGACATGAATTAGTTCAATTTAAAAAATTCAAACAACCATAGAATTAATATTACCTTCTTGTTAGGAGGACAAGTGCAGACGATATGCCTTGTTTGGCAATTTTCTGTATTGCACTTTACAGCAAAGTCATCACATCTTAAGACAGGCAGTTTGCAGCAACATAAAAAAATATCAAATAATGTATCCAGCTGTTCCTTAATTATTTTCACTTTGGGTGCAGTAAGAGTTTTCCTGTTAATCAGTTTGGCCCTCTTGAAGCAAAATACATTCACCCTCTGCCCTATATAATATTCTCTTAACAAAGGCAATTGTGGGTTCACTGCTTGCCAAATATTGATTATTTCCTTTGCGATCAATTTGGAAATATCATTATTTGAAAAGTGGGGATAGGTATTTTCAAGGAAATAACTAAACTGGATAACTTGTCGTAAAGTTGGGGGTTCCGTTTTATCCAAAGGACAAGGTGGACCAGCAAATCTTTTGGAACTCTTACTGCGAGTTAAAACAGAACGTCCTTTTACAGACATTTTTATCTGAAAAAAAAAGAAAATAAATGAATAAGTCTAAAAAAGAGTTTGATTTATATCTTCTAGTTTCATATTTTTAAAAATGGCTGACAATTATGGTAAGGAGTTTGGGTTAGCTTTAGTGATAGTCTGTTGGAGTTCGGGTTAGGCTCCATCTAAAAGTGTGGCTTAAAATGACAGGACTATTTAAACAGACTCAATACTGTTTGAGTTATGATAAAATCCTTATTTTTTTACCCAATAATTTAGATTTTAGAGTGGGGATCACTTTCCCAAATACATTTAATGTAAAATGATCACACAATTCATGACAACTACACTAAAAATAAAAATACTCTAAAATCTAAAATATTGCGTTAAAAAAAAACGGATTACTCTAGCGACATAATCGGTAATTTTACACAGAAAAAAATGGTCGTAAAATAGAAAAATAAATGATGGGTAATAACTTTAAATGCACCAAAAATTAGTTTTTTCTAATACAAAACTGAAACATTATGGTATTTTAATACAAACTTCATTGATAAAATTTAATTTGAAACACGAAAAAAAAAAATAGAACGAAAATAAATTACTTACCTAAAAATGGAAATCTTTCTTCGACGGAGAAAAACAAACGCGTTTGAAACGCCAGATACACTTAAAATATAAAATTATGTAGATTAAACAAGCTTTTGTTCTTTCTATGTCAAATAATTAAGTTTCTTACATAAAAATACAAAATTACTAATTATTTTTACAATTAAAATCCAACAGTGGTCAATATTTCATACATTCAATATACAATAACAAAGCATGCATTTAAAACGGTGTAAATTTTAATAATACCCCCAAAAGAAAGTTCCAACGTCACTATTAATAAAAACATTATATTTATTTTATTTCATCATTAAAATGGAGGCATTTTTCGGTTTAATGGTGTTTTATTGATAATTAAAATTAGTCTAATTTGTTTTCTACTGAAAAATCACAAATCCTGAATTACACGAGAGACAAAAAATGAAGCAATCTTTTATCGGTCACTTACGTAAATAGTAAAATACTGTGTTTACTAAACACTGTATATTTAATCTCAATTTTGCCTTTACAAGTGAATATTTTTCATTATTTATGATCCTTATTTATTTTTATTTGATTTATTGAGAATAATGTAAATAATTTAGTTGACAAAATCTTTATTAAATGATATTTACACATGTTTATTTCTCCAACGGTACGGAATGTTTTTACGGCGGGAAATATTTCACTGATCACCGAAAACACATGCGAAAACGCTAATTTCCAACCTTTAAAGTCGTTTCCTCAATTAACGGTAACGATTTGGGAAAAAATATTTTGTATCGTTATTTACCATGCCAAACCCCAACTATCATTGGCATCACATCATCACGATTCCAAAATCGACCTGCCCTCATGTACACCCGTGTTTGAAAAAGAGAATAGAAAAAGGAAAAGAAAAGAGAGAAACAGTTTAACGGGCATGTACACCCGTGTTTGAAAAAGAGAATAGAAAAAAGGAAAAGAAAAGAGAGAAACAGTTTAACGGGCATGTACACCCGTGGTTGAAAAAGAGAATAGAAAAAGGAAAAGAAAAGAGAGAAACAGTTTAACGGGCATGTACACCCGTGGTTGAAAAAGAGAATAGAATAAAAGAAAAAGAAAAGAGAGAAACAGTTTAACGGGCATGTACACCCGTGTTTGAAAAAGAGAATAGAAAAAGGAAAAACAAAGAGAGAAACAGTTTAACGGGCATGTACACCCGTGGTTGAAAAAGAGAATAGAAAAAGGAAAAGAAAAGAGAGAAACAGTTTAACGGGCATGTACACTCGTGTTTGAAAAAGAGAATAGAAAAAAGGAAAAGAAAAGAGAGAAACAGTTTAACGGGCATGTACACCCGTGTTTGAAAAAGAAAAGAGAGAAACAGTTTAACGGGCATGTAAACCCGTGGTTGAAAAAGAGAATAGAAAAATAGAAAAGAAAAGAGAGAAACAGTTTAACGGGCATGTACACCCGTGTTTGAAAAAGGGAATAGAAAAAAGGAAAAGAAAAGAGAGAAACAGTTTAACGGGCATGTACACCCGTGTTTGAAAAAGAGAATAGAAAAAAGGAAAAGAAAAGAGAGAAACAGTTTAACGGGCATGTACACCCGTGGTTGAAAAAGAGAATAGAAAAAAAGGAAAAGAAAAGAGAGAAACAGTTTAACGGGCATGTACACCCGTGTTTGAAAAAGAGAATAGAAAAAGGAAAAGAAAAGAGAAAAACAGTTTAACGGGCATGTACAGTACACCCGTGGTTAAAAAAGAGAATAGAAAAAAGGAAAAGAAAAGAGAGAAACAGTTTAACGGGCATGTACACCCGTGGTTAAAAAAGAGAATAGAAAAAAGGAAAAGAAAAGAGAGAAACAGTTTAACGGGCATGTACACCCGTGTTTGAAAAAGAGAATAGAAAAAGGAAAAGAAAAGAGAGAAACAGTTTAACGGGCATGTACACTCGTGTTTGAAAAAGAGAATAGAAAAAAGGAAAAGAAAAGAGAGAAACAGTTTAACGGGCATGTACACCCGTGTTTGAAAAAGAGAATTGAAAAAAGGAAAAGAAAAGAGAGAAACAGTTTAACGGGCATGTACACCCGTGGTTGAAAAAAAGAATAGAAAAAAAGGAAAAGAAAAGAGAGAAACAGTTTAACGGGCATGTACACCCGTGTTTAAAAAAGAAAATAGAAAAAGGAAAAGAAAAGAGAGAAACAGTTTAACGGGCATGTACACCCGTGGTTTAAAAAAGAGAATAGAAAAAAAGGAAAAGAAAAGAGAGAAACAGTTTAACGGGCATGTACACCCGTGTTTAAAAAAGAAAATAGAAAAAGGAAAAGAAAAGAGAGAAACAGTTTAACGGGCATGTACACCCGTGTTTGAAAAACAGACAAATTAATATTTGTACAGTGGATATATTTTCGCTTTCATAGCTTTGAAAAACAGACGAAAGTAGTCGATAAAATTTAGCAGTCATTTTGATATATATATATATATATATATATATATATATATATATATATATATATATATATATATATATATATATATATATATATATATATATATATATATATATATAATAATGGTAATAATCCAGGTGAAAAATATCCACAGGGTGGTAATCCAGAGAATTTTAACCGGGTTTATAAAAAGTGCTCAATATCAAAATAGAGCTTTATATATGATAATTTTATTTACACAGACATGTACAAAATCTGCGACATGCCAGTGTCGCAGATTTTGTACATGTCTGTGTAAATAAAATTATCATATATATATATATATATATATTATATATATATATATATATATATATATATATATATATATATATATATATATATATATATATATATATAGGGTACGAAGTTAAAATCTAGTGGGTTTTTTTTTGCGATTTTATTGTTTTCGATCTAGCGGGTTTTGAAAATCTCAGTTGCCAATAATGACAAAAAGTTACAAATCTAGCGATTTTGCTTTCTCAATCTAGCGGGTTTTGAAAATCACAGTTGGCAACACTGATTACATACCTTTTCCACAGACTACTATACATACAGACTACAGGCGGCGATAAGATCTAGTCAGCTGACATTTTCACAACGCTAAGGCGGATAACATCGGTAATATAAAAATAAAAATATTCTCTCTTTCTTTCTTCTTTCCCTGCCCGACCCATGCAAACCATTAAAAGCATGTGAGACACACTCTCTAAATATTTTCACACACACATTTCAGGATCGTGGTAAAAATTGACACAAATTTCGTCTCTCGTAGAAGATGTTGCCTTGCGTGTTGACAATAGTTATAAATTCTTAATTTTCGGACCTTACTGCTGACTGACCAGAGTCTAAGTTATCATGGTAGAATAAACATGGGGAAATTATACACTCGAGTCGTCTTCTCAATTTGGCAAATTCGCCAAGAAATACCGTCAGTCAAACCCGAAAAAAAAAACTGAAAGAAAAAAATTAGAGCCAAGTTACAAGAAAGTTACCCGTGTATATTCAACTTGTTCCACCATCGAACGTAGTCAGTTTCACTAGTGAAAGATGAGAAAAAACGAAAATAAAAGAAATAAAAAGCCGGACGACCCATTCCGCTGAAAAAAAAAACAGGAAAGAAAAAAAACAGTGAGTAATATTCACGAATTCGATAGTGTGGAAATTTTGGTGTATTTTTTAATAAATCATGGGTTATGTCCCTTTGTTTGTGACCGCTTGGGGGTGGGGGCTGTCAGTTTGGCTTACGTGTCAAGTTGAAGGTCACATGGATTGTTTTGCGTGGGAGTTGGGTTGACTTCACGCCATTTTGTGTCACGTGATTTCTATTTTTAGCAATGATGCATTGGTTATGTCTCGATTTGCTATGGGCGCAAAATTTAATCAGAACAGAGTTGGACGCCGGAGCCGACACATGTTAAAACCTGTTTCTCCGTCCCTAGTTTGGACGTTAAATTTTGTAAAGAATTTCTACTTGAGGAAATTTAGGAGATAGAAATATCTCCGGGCAAGAATTACCTTTATTGTATGAAATATCCTTCTTTCAGTCAACGAATATTTCCCTTAGAAGATGTTTCAGGTCAGAGGCTTGGAATGAAGAATTATTTAAAATTTGAACGAGATAAAATTATCTCCGGGCACGAAATTGCCTATGTTGAAGAGCGTAGCTCCCGTGAACTAAAATACTTTGCTGTCGAGAAGATTCTAATCAGAGATTAAGAATCGTAAAGAGCGATCGTCTTTGCAACACAGATCGATTTGAAGGATATAGCTTTGAAAGTTGGTTCCTTACATTCGCGCGTGATGCTATCCGGGACAAACGATGAAAATAGCAAGTATTATGTTTATTTGAAATTTGTGCTGTTCTTGTGACGTATATCTTACGTTGGAGTTGCTATAAGAAAATTATTGAAGAAAAAGAAGAAAAAAAAAAGAACTTTCTGACAGACGTTTGATAAAATAAAAAAAGAGTTATTTTTATCGTGGAAATTATGTTCGGCCTTCAGCACGGTTTGTTAATTTTATTACTTTTGGTCGTAACTTTGGTGTAAAGAAAAAAAGAGACTTTTTGATTGATTTGTAAGAATACTGACTTTATAGTAAGTTCATGTTTTTAAAGGATTTATTCCTTTGCTTAGGTTGTGTCAAATTTTGTTGTATCTAACTTTAATGTTCAGAAATCCTGATGTTGTATTTTTTGATTTTGATTTTTTTTGTACGTTATCCAGGAATAATTTATTTATTCCAGCTTTGGAAAAAAAAGCAGTCCAAGCTACCTTTTTTTTTGTAAATAAAACTTTATTTTAACTTTTACGAACATCTTGTATTCTTCCATTCCTTCTCTCTTGTTATAATTTTTTTAATGATAATTGTCCTAGATAACGTGACCTTTGTTTAGAGCGGTTTTTCGTTAACACCCACGAAAAATCCGACAATAGTGGAAGCTCAGAATGTAAAATGTACGTGTATTTAAGATAAATTAATGAAAAACAAATAAAATAGCGTTACTTTTTGTTGCCTGCACAAAGAGAATAAATATCGCATATTGAAATAGTTTACATCAGGGGTGGGAAAACTACGGCCCACGGGCCGCATGCGGCCCGGCAATGTAATTCATGCGGCCCTTCAAAATGCTAGTTAATGAAAAATGATTGCATTTTCGCTTTGCAATCCATATATTTCGGTTATTTCAGATATCATTTATATTGGAAAATATACTATGCGGCCCAGTAAAAATTTTTTTTTTTTTAATGTGGCCCTTGCTCTGAAAAGTTTGCCCACCCCTGGTTTACATTTATTAAATGTTAGTAAATATTCTTGATGTACAAAAGTTGAATATTTCTCGATCGATTTATATTAAAAGACTGAAATAACGAAAATCAAAAAACAAACCATACACTTGAAATAATTTTAACAATTTTAAAACCGATGATTAAGTACTATTTCAAATGTACATAGGCGAGAAGTGTTATTAAATGATAATATTTGTGAATACATTACCTGACTGTTTTCTGTTGTGAGATTTCGCCGCAACACTCCAAATTAACATCAACCCAACTTGCGTACTTTATTACAAATATAAACCATAATATTTATTAAAATGTGTTTATACAGAGCTTCAGTCAATTTTAGCCACACAGACTTAACGCAAAACGATGAAAGCAGCATCAGAAAATATGAATTAATTAATGTAAGTTTAAGGGCGAGTTTTATGTGCAAAATGTGACATTCATCAGTGACATAAATATGCAGTACATTTTTCAATATGTTCCTGTGTTAAGGTTTGAACTATAAGAGATCGATTTAGCTATTGACTATGACCTATCCTTAAAGTATTGAATAGAGTTTACAATGAATGAAGTTACAAAATGAGTAAACTAAATGTTTCTGAAGAAATGTATTCGTAATACAACTTTCTATTTCCACGTGATTCTTTACTTTAGAGGTTGGCAACTTTGAAACTGTTAATTGCTGCAGACGCCATGATCGATGTTTAAACACTTCATTTCAGATTAAGTTATGAAATAAAGAGTTGTTCCTTTATTTACTTATATATTTTCCATACCCTCTTTTCGTAAGAACACATAATCAATTCACCTTTTTCATAGCTAATTAGGTTGTAAAGGAAGGTATTTCGGTTCCTATCAAATTTATATATTTAATATATTTTAACGTAATCTATTATATAAACGTCACCTGTCTGTATGGATGTATGTATGTATGTATGTATGTATGTATGTATGTATGTATGTATGTATGTTGGTCTTCTCCTCCGAAAGTACCCAACACACGGTCACGCGGGTGACATTATTAAAACCGGCCAGCCCCCAGACGTGCTAACTCTGAGAATTGGGGGGAAACGTTCATATTTTCGTATAGAAATGGCTCGAAACGTTGAGGGGGGGGGGATATCTTACACAATCAAGACATAGTACAAAAACGAATTGCGCATGCGTGAAATATATGTCACTTCCTCAATAAGACCATTTTGAACGCGGCAAGTATGAAAACGTAAGTTTACGACTTTTTATTTATTTGTTTCTGTAATCAACAATTATAAACAACTTAATTTTTATTTAAACAAAAAAATTCGCTAATATTATTTGTTTATTAAACGTATCGTAAAAAAAATATATATATGAGTTTATTATGCATTCTGTCCTCGTGGGGAGGCAAGTAAATATTTACATTTCTCTTCGTAAGCCAACTCCAAATAAAACGGTATTTTCACACTTAAATAAAAACATTCACATGTACACATTTGACTGACAATTGTTAATCCCCCCCCAAAAAAAACACAACAAATTAAAATATATTTATTGCTAATATTATTTGTTTATTAAACGTATCGCAAAAAAAAAATATATATATATATGAGTTTATTATGCATTCTGTCCTCGTGGGGAGGCACGTAAATACTGACACAAAAACATGTTTGTTTAGTTTCCCAACGTGAAACGCAATATATTTTAATAAATAAACAAAATATATACATTTTAAAAAATAACCGTACATTGGCCTCACCATCCATAATCAACAATTAAGATCGATAATTTTATTTACAAATATTTCTATAACTTATTTTTTTTGTTTATTAAACGTATCGTAAAAAAAAAAAACACGATATGACTTTATTATGCAATCTCTCTTCGTGGGGAGGCAAGTAAATATTTACATTTCTCTTCGTAAGCCAACTCTAAATAAAACGGTATTTTCACACTTAAATAAAAACATTCACATGTACACATTTGACTGACAATTGTTAATCCCCCCCCCCCAAAAAAAAACACAACAAATTAAAATATATTTATTGCTAATATTATTTGTTTATTAAACGTATCGCAAAAAATATATATATATATATATATGAGTTTATTATGCATTCTGTCCTCGTGGGGAGGCACGTAAATACTGACACAAAAACATGTTTGTTTAGTTTCCCAACGTGAAACGCAATATATTTTAATAAATAAACAAAATATATACATTTTAAAAAATAACCGTACATTGGCCTCACCATCCATAATCAACAATTAAGATCGATAATTTTATTTACAAATATTTCTATAACTTAATTTTTTTGTTTATTAAACGTATCGTAAAAAAAAAAACAGGATATGACTTTATTATGCAATCTCCCTTCGTGGGGAGGCAAGTAAATATTTACATTTCTCTTCGTAAGCCAACTCCAAATAAAACGGTATTTTCACACTTAAATAAAAACATTTACATGTACATTTGACTGACAATTGTTCATTCCCCCCCCCAAAAAAAAACACAACAAATTAAAATATATTTATTTATAATTCTTATGTATTTTTCTTTACAAGTATTAAGAGTTTTACTTATTTACATGAAGTTAAAACAACTGTTACTTATACAGAATTTGAACTTTCTTAAAATCGTTTTAAACGATCACTATTGACTAATCACTAACTACTCATTTCATTGATAAATTTTCACTTCAGAAATTACTGTTGCCTACTTTCAGAAACTTTTCATTCATACAATAAGATAAATCGATGACTTTACATTCAGTTTGGCACTTCCGGTTGACTCGGTGGAATGAATGGAACTCTTCAATTATTAAGTCCAAGTGACGTTTGAAATGCAGAACTACCCTTACTTATTACAATAAAATATCAGAATTTGTTAAAGTTTTTGTATTGTTTCTTTTCTTATTTTTTAGAGTTTAAAGTTTTATTTTTTTCCTTTTTTATAATATAAAGTATAAGAATTTGGCATAATTATTTTGTCGTGTAAATGAAAAATCTGTGTAAACGGAATAAATGTTCCCCCACCCACCCCACCTAAATATATAAGACAGCGACTACATAATAACGTGCCACCCATTATAAATAATATTACAATATTTTTATAAATAATATTACAATATTTTTAAGTATAAAAACTCATCGGACATAATCAAATATGAATTCGTAAACGTCGATAATTAAATATGATATACTTCTTTTTAAGGCATTAGAACTTTACACGATAAAAAACAATTGACAAATTCGGATATTTTCCATTATAATAAATTAAAAAAAAAAACATTAAACTCACAAAAAAAAATAAAACAATTGCTGAAATTTTTTAATAAACACTTACTCTGTCTGTGATAAGGGGGCCTTTGAAAATTAAAGAGGCCTACAGAGCCACATTAAAATTACCCCCCCCCCCAAACTGCTGCCCTTATATTAAATACATTTTCTTCTTTTTTCAACATACACTAATTGACATTAATTTAGACTTAGATTTACCCGTGAGGCGGTGGCAAGCGACATATTGTCGATAGTGTTCACCACTCGACTACAACAATATTTCTGTTTCACACTTACTACAATAACTTCCAGTAGTATTTACTGACCAACACATCAGATTTGTTTGCCTTTCAAGCTCCATACGGAAATAGAATTTACGTGCTTTAAATAGTAATTAATGCCCCCCTTCATTTGCCCAATTGATACACATCAGAAACATATTACATACAATAACATATCCTTTGGACTTTTAACACAATACATGGTTCAGATCAAAATTGGTTTAATTTCTTGCAAATCAGACGTGACTAACCTGCCACATTTTCAAGATTTTCATAGCAAGAGTTTTCCATCTAAAGCTAGGTATCCAACTCCTAACGAAAGGAAACATTTTAGGAGTGGTCATAGCATACATTTACACTGTTGAGTGGCAGAAAAGAGGATTGCCACATGCTCATTGTCTGGTTTGGCTTCAACAAAAATTGAGATCCTCTGACATAGATTCAGTTATCAGTGCGGAAATTCCGGATCCAGTGGCAGATCCGCTTTTACATGATATCATTAGGCACCATATGATTCATGGACCATGTGGAAACATAAACAGATGTTCACTCTGTCTCAAAGATGGACACTGCAGTAAGAGATATCCCAGACACTTCTTGAGTGAAACTCAATCGGATACAAATGGCTACCCACAATATCGACGACTAGCTCCTTTAGCTGGAGGTTTTGAGACGACAGTTACCCTACCTGGCAACATAACGGTTCCTGTAGACAACCGATGGGTTGTACCACATAATAAACTGCTTTGTAAGATTTTTGATGCACATATCAATGTTGAATACTGCAACAGCGTGAAATCAATAAAATACATTTGTAAATATGTAAATAAAGGTAGTGATCAAGCTATCTTCACAATTGAAAGTAATGCTCATGATGAAGTTAAGAGATACGAAACAGGAGGTTACATATCAACCAATGAAGCCATTTGGAGAATACTTAACTTTCACATACATGTACATCATCCCCCAGTTATTCACCTATCAGTTACTCTAGAAAATGGACAGCGAATATACTTTACTGAAAGTACTGCAGCAGATAGAGTTGCAAATCCACCTACAACCACTCTAACAGCTTTCTTCAAATTGTGTCAAACAGATTTTTTTGCACGTACACTTTTTTACTCGGAAGTTCCACTTTATTATACCTGGGACAGTAAAACTAAGCTCTTCAAGCGACAACTGAACTGTGTAGAACACAATAAAAATTCCAATATTCATTGCCACCATGTTCTTTTTCAGTAAGTCACCAATTTCAAACTCCTCAAGAGTTTTCAGAATTCTAAATTCATTTTAACTACATTTTGTTTATACAAATTACCTATTCTAAAATGACAACTCTCCCAGAGTTTAGAATAATTAAATAATGAATGATGCCCCCCCCCCCCCTGAGTTGAGAATGACTTAAAAATGAATGACAACTCCTCCAGAGTTGAGAATAACTTACAAATGAATGACAGTTGAGAATTGACTAAAAGAACATGGTTTTGGTTGCTTAACATCCAAATATGCCTCCCAAAATCCAACCTCTGGTCCCTGTTCTGGGAGGTGGTAACAGGGTAAAACAGTGTAAATGCTTAGGAGGTTATGGATGCAACTTTACACCAGTTCTTATAGCCCGTTTCACTCTGTATAACCCTGGCTAACAAGGCTCTGGTAATGTATTCTTCAACTATTTTGTTTCAAACAAGTATTTTTATTTGCTTGCTATTTAATCTATTAGTCTGTCGATGTTACATTCAATAAACAGCATGTGTATTATTCTATTAACTATGCAACACCATATAAATACTGCTACATGATATAAACCAAACCATGCACACAGATGAAGTAAGGGAGACAGTCGGACAGATAGGGGAAAACAGTCATTATCAGAGAAAATATTTTTGTTTACTTTTTTGGTGCACATTCTTTTTTTTATAATTATTTTCACTTTCTAAGTAAATGTTTGAAAACTATTAGCACTGAAACTTAGTGAAAACAATGGCACTTTGGTGAGAAGTGAAATGACTGTATAGTCCCATTGAGACTCCCTCGTGAATATAGTAAGGCACCTCACCCAACAGGCAATAGTAAATACATCTCCTATTAGAAAGTTACACAAAGGAAAACATCAACACAAATTTACACTAGAGTATAGATTTACTCCTCTCCAGGAGTTAGGCACAAGGCCAGTTTTTATCTTAATCCCACAAGTCGGGTTGGGAAAGTGGGGTTTAAAAATTGCCTGGGCAGCCCCGTCGGCATTCCCCGGTAGGGGCGCCTCAGGCAGTAAGCAATAAACTTACTCCTCCCCAAAGAGGGGAGGTAAAGCCTGGGAGGGTGGACCTCCTAGAACTGCACAGGACAGATCAGACCCACAGACCGGCGGAAACCAAGCCCCGAAGGCCAAGACAATACCGATCTATGAAGTGCAGTATCCATCGGAACAGATACTACACTTTGATCTTAGCCAAAAGGCGTTATTTAACCCCCACCCACAATAGGAATATGTGACACAAGGTCGGAAAGTGGGATTTGAAAAGCCAGCGCTCGAGAAGATGAGCACTCTGGCCATTAAAAATTGCCTGGGCAGCCCTGTCGGCATTCCCCGGCAGGGGCGCCTCAGGCAGCAAGCAATTAACTTACTCCTCCCTAAAGAGGGGAGGTAAAGCCTCGGAGGGTGGACCTCCTAGAACTGCACAGGACAGATCAGACCCACAGACCGGCGGAAACCAAGCCCCGAAGGCCAAAACAACACCGATCCATGAAGTGCAGCACCCATCGGAACAGATACCACACTTTGATCTTAGCAAAATGGCCAAGCTATTTTACTACTAAACAATATCTTAGTTCTGTTTCAGTTTGGAATTGCTTAACAGCCTGAGACCCCCCAGTACCAGAAAATCTCAATTGAAGCAGCCTTTTTCAATAGAGTACAGCATTTGTTCTTTGTAATTATATATCTTTTACTACAAAATTATCTATTTTTAAACAAACTGCATTTTATCCTTTTCTATTCACAATTCAGAACACCTTTGAAATAGATTCCTTTATGTTCTATATATTTGATGCTTTCTTTCCTTCAGATTTGATTATCAGAGTCCGGCTTTACCACAATTTGAATTAAGAGAAATTCAGACTACCCATTACCTTATGCATGGATTAATAGACACCATTTATTCTTATAAACACAGGACTCACTGCTTCAGTTATTTTTTGTGTGTGTGTGTAATCGTTATGAACAATTTCTTTTTAATACATGACTTTAGTTTGATGTATGATTAGTAAAAAAAAAATTTTAAAAAAAGATCAGTGATCATCACAAACGAAGGACTCTGTTCTTGCAATAATAACTACGTCATAGCTCTCATGTTTTTAATTATCTATTCCTCAAAATCATAAAAGAAAGAACATTCTTTGGGGTGGATTCTTGATGATAGCAAGTCACTAACAAGAACTTAACACAAACATTTCAGTACTTTCATATTTTGAGTTTTAAAAAGTGATTATTAATGATGTACATTTTTAGCCACATCATTTTGATTACTGTACTCATTCAATTGAATAGTATATTTTCTAATTTCATCTTCCATTTCAGACAATTTGGTTGTTTTTCCCAATTACATCTTTCATTTAAGTGAATTTGCCTACTTAGTTTCATTAACCACACAAGCTACATTGTCATCATCGAAATCTCCAGGTTGATTGAAATTTATTTTTATATTCTTTTATATAAAATGAAGACTATAGCAAAAATCTTATTACAAATAATCAAACGGTTAAAAAAACGTTTTATTACTAAAACATCACGGTTGAACAATGTGTTTCTGTGATTGATATCATTAAGTGCTGCAGTTCCTTTTTTACATTTGTGTTTTTATCTTTTGACACAATTACACATTCTCAAAAGACACATTAAAATAAAAATCACCCATTTAAATATAAAATTGTTTTTGTTTTTTTACAATATATTCTTGCTTGAAAGTGGTGAACAAACTTAAAATAAATGTGTTTCAATATATTGAGCAATAAACTAATCATTTTTCATAAATATGTTAAGCACATTTTTTGACTATTGTTTTGTTGTTCATGCCTAGGTTTATAATCTGAAACAAACTCAGGAGCAATAAATTATTACTGCACTAGGACACTTTCTAAATGTTATATTTTGTAGAAAACACTGATCAGTTCCCTAGATGCAACAGATGTGTGCAATAATGCAGTAGGACACTCAAAACATAGTGCATGCTGCATTCAGATGTACTTAATACTCTAGATAGAGCAAGTATGTGTTATAATATAGTGTGACTCTTAGTATGTCTTATGGTGAATCTAACAGTGCACAATATCATAGAGATAGCATGTGTGTAATTTACTAATGGATATATACTAAATCAGTAACTGTTCAATATGTTAGATAGAACAGTGTAACACTTGGTAAGGTGTACCTGCTTAATCTGTCGGTGTTCTTTACCCTAAATACAGCAGCTTTCTGTAAATTCGGTCTATTCTACTTTTAACTAGAATGATCAGTCACCACAATACCACATTTACTCATAACCTTATATTTGCTTTTTGCTTTATTGAACAAGTTGTAAACTTTCATTCTTTTTAGTTTTTATGGACGTTAACCAAACACTTAGACTGGTACCGACTTCAGTTACCAATTAAGGGTTGTAGCATCCATCTGAACAAATACTAAACTTTGAATTATTTACTTGCAGAAAATATGAAAAAATTACATTCAAAACAAGGCTTTCAAAAGTGTTCTAAAGTAATAAAAATGTATATCCTACTATAACTAGAATGTTAGTCACCACAATACCACATTTACTCATAACACAAATTAGACACAAGACCATCAGAAGTGTGGGAAAGAGTGTCGTCGGTCATCATTGTTCTAACATATGAAAAAAAATTAATATATATATGTTAAATAACCCAGCTAAGACATTTGTTGCTGAGCAAGGTTAGTGGAAGGTTAACATAAAATAGTAAATTCTTTACAGTAAGGTAACATTGGCATTTTCCCTTTAATGTTATCAATAATTAAACACTGCTTTTAATGTTATCCAGTAAAAGAGAATAGCAAATCAGTCAGCATTTTTTTACATTGAAATTTAACAAATTCTAGGCGCTTGATTGTGATAGTGCACTCTTGGTCTCCTTATTTTAAAAGTGCTCATTATCCTACATAGAACGAGTGTTTAATTAAATAGAGTTCAATATCCTAGATAGAGCAGGTGTGTTTATTATACACACCATAGCACAGGATTAAAAAAAAAAAACTGATGTTTGGGGAGCAGTCAAACAGTGAAACAGTCAAAGCTGGAGGTTCGGGAAAAGATTCAGAGCTTGCAGTATATGAAAGAGTCACCCTGATGTTTAAGGAGTCGGAGCCAGCTCTTCAGGAAGTAGTCAGGTCCTAATTGTTCGGGTAGGAGTCAGAGCCTGATGTTCAGGAAAGAGTCAAGGCCTGGAGTTCAACCCGAATGGAATATTACGGAGTCTGAGTAGAATGGTATAGGAAGGGTCCCTATAGTTAGCACTATCATTTATATTCATATAAAATAATGTCTCGATCGGTGAATTTATAAGAAAAAATTATTCTTCCCCATTGATACCATTTATTATATTCATATAAAATATTTAATCGGTGATCAACCTAGGTTATTTAATCTAACATACACAAACATGAAAGAAGTAAATAGACACCATTATTATCATTAACAAAGACTGCTGTCAGAGGGGCCTGATCGACCTAGGTTATCTTATCTAACATACACGGACATGAAGAAGTAAATAAACAAACACCCTTATTAACATTAATAATGAAAACAAATATGGTACTTTTAATAGAAATGTTACATTTTTACTCCAGGGAATGGAGAGGTAGTGCAGAGTTTAGGGGAGGCCGGAGATAGTGTAGCCAAGGTGAATTGGCAACCATGTAAGTGACATATTTTACTCCTGGCAACTGTGGAAGGAGGGCGACTGGAGAAGTGATCCCGTGCAACGCCAATAGGTACGTATATAGTATGCGCACCGGGGCTGTAATAGGTACGTATATAGCATGTGAACAGGGATGGCGATAAGTACGTACATACCATGCGCACCTGGGCGACAATAGATACGGATTTAGCATTCACACCAGAGTAGCGATAGGTACTTATATATTACGTACCTATATAGAAGGCACAGACAGAGGTGGTACTTTTTATAGAAATATGTCATACTTTTGCCCTGGCCAACGTAAGAGGAATGGTGGGGAAGAAACAGCTTTCGCAAAAGGCAAAATGAGAAAGTAGCTGTGAAATTGGGCGACCAGAGAAGAGAAAAGTAGAAAGATAAAGAGACGGCTATAGAGAAAGGGAGAGAAATAGAAGTTTGAATATAAAGATGTAACACACGCGATTTTTCTTCTATTCTATAACCCGAGCAACGCCGGGTAGCCCTGCTAGTCTATTATATAAACGTCACCTGTCTGTATGTATGTATGTATGTATGTATGTATGTAGGTCTTCTCCTCCGATACTACCCAACACACGGTCACACGGGTGACATTATTAAAACCAGCCAGCCTCCAGACGTGCTATCTCTGAAAATTGGGGGGAAACGTTCATATTTTCGTACAGAAATGGCTCGAAACGTTGAGGGGGGGGGGTGTTTTAAAAAATCAAGACAGAGTACAAAAACGATTTGCGCATGCGTGAAATATATGACACTTCCTCAATAAGACCATTTTGAACGCGCCAACATACAAACGTAAGTTTACGACCTTTTTTTTATTTGTTTCTGTAATCAACAATTATAAACAACTTAATTTTTATTTAAACAAAAAAATTCGCTAATATTATTTGTTTATTAAACGTATCGTAAAAAAAAAATATATATATGAGTTTATTATGCATTCTGTCCTCGTGGGGAGGCAAGTAAATTCTGACACAAAAACATGTTTGTTTAGTTTTCCAACGTGAAACGCAATATATTTTAATAAATAAACAAAATATATACATTTTAAAAAATAACCGTACATTGGCCTCACCATCCATAATCAACAATTAAGATCGATAATTTTATTTACAAATATTTCTATAACTTAATTTTTTTGTTTTATCGTAAAAAAAAAAAAACACGATATGACTTTATTATGCAATCTCCCTTCGTGGAGACGCAAGTAAATATTTACATTTCTCTTCGTAAGCGAAATAAAACGGTATTTTCACACTTAAATAAAAACATTTACATGTACACATTTGACTGACAATTGTTCATCCCCCCCCCAAAAAAAAACACAACAAATTAAAATATATTTATTGCTAATATTATTTGTTTATTAAACGTATCGTAAAAAAAAAATATATATATGAGTTTATTATGCATTCTGTCCTCGTGGGGAGACAAGTAAATACTGATACAAAAACATGTTTGTTTAGTTTCCCAACGTGAAACGCAATATATTTTAATAAATAAACAAAATATATACATTTAAAAAAATAACCGTACATCAGGCATAATCAACAATTAAGATCGATAATTTTATTTACAAATATTTCTATAACTTAATTTTTTTGTTTATCGTAAAAAAAAAACACTATATCATTTTTTTTTTTTTTAACAAATCTGTGACTTCTACACTATATGTAGAATTCGTTCATAGATTAAGCAAATACTTTTTACAAATGGGATTTCAATTATCGACTATGAGAAAAAATATTCAAAAAACGACATCCTTGAATTTTATTGTAATAAATACGCGTGGACATGTATTCAATTTACACGGATTTTCTATTTTCGTCATCATTACACGTAACGGACATCGACTACCTATTAACTAAGCCGACGTAATCAAATACGAATTTGTAAACGTCGCTAATTAAATATGATATACTTCTACAAAAAACAAAATGAATAATCCGATATTTCATATTATAATAATTTAAAAAAAAAAATCACATCTAACAATTAATATAAAAATTTACGTTTTACTTATTTACATGAAGTTAAAACAACTGTTACTTATACAGAATTTGAACTTTCTTAAAATCGTTTTAAACGATCACTATTGACAAAATAGTGAATAGAATTTGAATTCTTACAATAAAAAAATCACTAACTACTCATTTCATTGATAAATTTTCACTTCAGAAATTACTGTTGCCTACTTTCAGAAACTTTTCATTCATAGAATAAGATAAATCGATGTGTCGGGATTATATCCCTATGTAAGAAAAGATCCACTTTAAAGTCAATACCCTGAAAGAGGCCGAGGCAGCAGTTGGGGGTGGGTTGCAAAAGGAATTGCTCCCTTAGCGACCCAACCAATAGGTCCGGTAACAATATGTAATGGGGCAGAGAACGGATTTCTCTGCAGGAGTAACGATCCAGTGTCTGGTCTATAGTGAGTCGAATTCTGTACTAATTCGGTTCTCCTCCAAGCTCTGGAACACAATAACACTTCAGCTCTCATCAACTGAACCTGTTCACTCTGAACACCACAACTTACACTGAACACAGTTTATACAGTGAGAGGTAGAACCTCTATTTATAGGTTTGTAACAACCTGCCACCCCCATCTTAATACATATAAATATCAGGTCTTTATCTGTGCTCTTATTGGCCTTTCCCCACCCCACTTGAAGGTCGGCAACAGCCACGGTATGTATCACTTTCCTTTTTTTTTCTTACAGATGATTTTACATTCAGTCTGGCACTTCCGGTTGACTCGGTGGAATGAATGGAACTCTTCAATTAAGTCCAAGTGACGTTTGAAATGCAGAACTATCCTTACTTATTACAATAAAATATCAGAATTTGTTAAAGTTTTTGTATTGTTTTTTTTCTTATTTTTTAGAGTTTAAAGTTTTATTTTTATTTTTTTTTTTTAAATGAAAAATCCGTGTAAACGGATTAAATGTTCCCCCACCCACCCCACCTAAATATATACGACAGCGACTACATAATAACGTGCCACCCATTATAAATAATATTACAATATTTTTATAAATAATATTACAATATTTTTAAGTATAAAAACTCATCCGACATAATCACATATGCATTCGTAAACGTCGATAATTAAATATGATACACTTCTTTTTAAGGCATTAGAACTTTACACGATAAAAAAACAATTGACAAATTCGGATATTTTCCATTATAATAAATTAAAAAAAAAAAAAAATTAAACTCACAAAAAAAAACAAAAAAAACAATTGCTGAAATTTTTTAATAAACACTTACGACAATTAAGAGAAATTCAGACTAACACAGGACTCACTACTTCAGTTATTTTTTTTGTGTGTGTGTAATCATTATGAACAATTTCTTTTTAATACATGTAGGCAGGCTTGTCAACCCCGAAAACGTTTACTTTCGTCGGCTATAAAAGGGCACTCAATTATAAATTCATGGTGACTTAGATAAAATCACAAAAAGTGTTCAGTCAATTTTCACAAGCGTAATTCTGTAACATTAATTAATTATTTACATTTTAATTCTCTAATTTACGCAAAAAAAAAGCCTAGCTCCGAAATGAGATTAGCCAATGAGATCATCAGAATCGCGTTTACAAAATAAACAAACAAGATGGCGACCTCCAGCGAAGAAGATACGATGTATGTAAACATTGACCCAAAACATTGCTTTATGTGTATTTTTCCTTCGAAAAAGCACAAAATTTTATCATTTTCAGTTAAAACATGGACTCGCTTCTTAGAATATGTGGATAAATGGAAGAATTTGGAAGGTCCACAAGCAATTATCGCAAAAAATTACTCAGCGCTTCTAACAACTACTGCTAAACAAATGCCGACAAATGGTGGATTTCATCAAATCTGTTACGCACGGTTTACGGATTCACAACGAATTGGTCGTGCCCTAAAAAGTATAGAAAACAAAGTTGATGCTGTTGCTTCTAAAGGTAAGTTTACATCTTTAGTAGTTCTTATTTTTAATAATAACAATTTCGAAGACAGACCCATTGGGGGTACAGTACTTTTGTTTATAAACGCACTGTCTCTGTAGATAAGATTATTTTGGAACTTTAAAAACAAATAATAATAATATATTTATTTTTAGTAGCTCATCTCTAGTTTAATAATTTTGGTTAAAGTAAATATTAAAAAAAAACAAAAAACTTTCTTTTGCAATCTATTTAAATAAATAGGTAATTTACATTTCTTAGGTGAAATGAAAGGTAAATCATTAATTCAAAATATTAAAAAAATGTAGAGTGTTAAAAAAAACTGTAATATTTTGGTGGAGATTTTGGCCAGGAGCAATGTGTAGTATCTGTTCTGATACTACACTTCATCTTTTCTGTCCTCGGTCAGTGCGGGAGAAATCCTTCTAGACTGAGGTAATTTTTGTTTTTGTCCCAATCCAGAGTATCCCTTTTGGGGCATTTTCCACACATTAAAAACCGACTTTGTGTCTAACTCTACCCTCGTGGAGAGGGCAGTAAATAGGGACTCTATAATGTTCATGATAAGTTCGACGTAATTCTATGTTGCACAAATTAAATTTGTGCAGAAGATTTTATGTTGGAAACACTTTTCTCTATGGTTCCAGTCTTGATAATATTTGGTCTGCATATATCATTTTTCTCTCAGCATATATAAAACTAACCACGATCATAGATTTCATATAAATTTGCTGCTAAACACCGGTTCTGAAAATCATTCATATCAAATTGTTATCTTTTCAGTGTCCACATCTCAAGTTGATAACAGTAAAGCAGATGCTGAAAATGATGAACCACCAAGTAAAAAGAGCAGGAGTCTTCGCTCCAGTTTTGAGTTATCTTCAGTACCAGCAAGGTCAAAATATATTTTACCGAAGATATGTATTCTCTGCCAGAAAGAAAACACAGTGGTATGCAGATTCACTGGTAAGAGAAAAAAAGAGTTACTTGTTACCTGCTCAACCATAGATGCAGTCAAGTTAAAACAGGCTGCAGAAGAAAGTGAAAATGAATCGCTGCTCATGCAGATAAAAGATCAAGATTGTGTAGCAATTGAGGTGAAATATCATAGGACATGTTATCGCACCTTCACTCGTTACTTGTCCAAACCAACTAAAATACAGAATCCAGAGGAAATCTCGTACAATGAAGCATTTCAGATATTTTCCATGACAGTAAAAACCAAAATCATTGACAATAAAGAGATCATGAGACTAAAGAAGTTGAATGAACTTTTCATAAAACAAATTATGGAAACTCATGGAGTTGATGCAAGGTCTTATAAGACAACTTATCTAAAACAGAGGTTGATTAAGAAATTCCCTCAGCTATGTTTCCATCGACCTCAAAACAGGACAGAAGGGTATATTGTTTATGCAAATGATATTGAAACATCTGCTCTTGTTGCGGATTAAAAAAATAATTCAAGAGACAATGCTAACAACAAGTGAAACCGACTCAACAACAACTGAAAACGACACAGATGTACCATCACAAAAAGGCATTGGCAAACAACCAAACTATTCATATATGGATCCAATGCATCTGCGAAACATGTTTGTAACATCTATAGAACTAAAGAATGCAATTAGAGAAGTAAAAACCTCTCTGCCATGGCCACCAACTTCAGAGGTATTGAATTTAAAAGAGGCAGAAAAAATTGTTCCACATATTTTATACAACTTCCTCGCGTGGATAGTGGGTGCCTCTGACGAGCCACAAACAGATAAGAAGGTGGATGTATCTGCACCAATACATAGAAAGCTTCTTTCCATTTCTCAAGATTTGATGTCCTTGGCATCTAAAGGACGAACATTAATGCCTAAGCATTTATCACTTGCCATGGCTATTCGCCACTTGTCTGGATCTGCCCAGTTAATTGAATTGTTGAATGGTTTTGGACACTGCACATCTAATTCTGTTGTCCTGAATCATGATACAGCATCTGCTGAATTAGAAATCTCTCGTGGAGAAAATTCTCTTCCATCTAACATACAGCTAGACATTCCGACAACTTTGGTGTGGGATAACAACGACTTTGGTGAGGAAACTTTATCTGGATGTGGAACAACCCATAACACAAATGGCATCATTATCCAGAGCAGTGCAAATCCTCTTAATAAAAAACCCTCTTCCTCTAACATTACAGTTGTGAAGAGAACTAAGAGAAGGTCACTGCAACCACCAGAAGTGAAGTTGGCAATATACTCCGGGAAAAAGAAGGAAGATCCAGTGCCATTTGCTAAACATGTTTCACTCCTTCAATCTGATAATGCACCTTTGCTGCAATATCCTATGCAGCTTGACTTAGCCTACTACATGATGAGATTTAACACTAACAGTATCTTACCATCTTGGACTGGATTCAACCAGCTTCTTTCCCAAATTCAAGTTCCACCAAAGTCTGTTATAGGATACTTGCCTGTAATTGATAGCAGCCCAACTGAAATGGATACTGTTTTAACCATTCTACAACAAAGTGTTAAAATTGCTGACAAGCTGCAGTTGGAGACAATCGTCGTTGTGATGGACCAAGCTATCTATGCAAAAGCTCAGCAAATCAGATGGAGTAATCCACAATTCATGGAAAAGTTGGTGATAAGACTTGGTGCTTTTCACACAGTAATGTCCTTTCTTGGCTGTTTGGGAAAGCGCTTTAGAGATGCTGGACTTCAAGATATCATGATAGAATCTGAAATTATCGCTGTAGGTTCAGTGAATGGAGTATTTTCAGGAAAGCATTACAACCGAGCAGTCAGAGTACATAAGCTGGTGGCTGAGGCAATGCAGCAGATGTGATTGACTACTTACTTGAATAGCATTCCTGAAGTGAAAGCTGAAAAGGTGAAATCATTAATAACAGCCTTATCACAATCCTTTCCAGGACCACAGTATCAACAAATACTCAAGGAAGAAAAATTTCGCTTGTTCATGTCTTCTTATCAAGACTTCATACAGGCCAACAACAAAAAACAGACTTTGCATTCTGGAGTTCATACATTGATATGGTTGAAGTTCTCTTACTCTTCCTTAGAGGCACTCGTGAGGCAAACTGGGAACTCCACTTAGCAAGTGTAAGAAAAATATTACCCTGGATGTTTGCTTATGATCACGTAAACTACAGCCGATACCTTTCTGTATACTGGCTAGAGATGTGTAACCTTCCCTTCATTCATCCAGAGATATATAAGCAATGCCTAGAAGGTGCCTTCGCTGTTCAAAGGAGTCAAAATGCCTTTGCCACAATTTCTTGTGACCAAACGATCGAACAAACTGCTAACCGAGACTCAAAATCAAAAGGTGGTGTGACAGGTTTCAGCACTAACAAGGGTGCAGTCAACAGATGGATATGGTCCCATCATGCTAGAGGATCAATCACCCGTGAATGTGAAGCCATGGCTGGTAAAGGAGATCATAGTGAAACTCGATCAGATCTCTTACCAAGTCGTATGAAACGTGACAAAACTGATGTTGACAAGATTGTTGACACAGTCAATAGTATGGTAAATCCATTCGACTATGAACAAGATGAGCTGATCCATATTGCATCAGGAGTTGTTGCAACTGAATCTGTTCAAACTGATCTTCAGTCTGCAAATGCGAGAGGTGAATCTGAGTTCACAAAATTTTGTAGAGATCGTCTACAAACAAAAACAGTGGACTTTTTTGCCAACATAAAAAAAAATGCATCTCAAGACATTCACCAGTATGTCTAAGAAATCCAGACATAATGTACATGGAAAGGAAATCACTTTGAAAGCTGACAAAAATCTCCTCGCAAGATTGGTTGTGATAGGCAGATATAGGAACATCAATTTACAAGAGCTACTTTCCTATTCATTGGGTCCATTGCCACTGTCACTCGCAGATGCTCACGGATTCTTAGTTAAAACCAACAAGGTGAACTTACTTCATGCACTTGAAAGTCTACCTGAAAACTCCCTATCCAAGACTCCAATTATAGGTGGCATATATGTAGTGGACGGCATGGCATTGTTACATCAACTTAATGTCAACAAACTACCTGGAGAGAGAACATTTTTCAACCTCTCTCTTGTAATCTTGAAGCGACTTGTAAACTGGGCAACACACAATAGTTCACAAGAAATCCACTTTGTGACTAACACATACCAGCAGATCTCCATCAAAAATCTTGAACGGGCCAAAAGAGCAGCTGGTGGTTCTCAGGTGATGCGAATTCATGGCCAATCCCTTCCCCAGCAATGGAATAAGTTTCTCTCAGTTGGAGAGAACAAGGAGTCACTGGTAGAATACCTTTTTGAAACCTGGTCCAATGTTTTAACATCAGCATTAGCAGGAGTGAAGGTGTTCTTAGCACACAACAGCAAATGCCATTCATTCTCACCTGGGAAGCATGCTAATCATAAGGTCACAATAATAGAAGAGACTAACCTTTGCTCTTCACAAGAAGAAGCAGATACACGCATATTCTTACATGCTTCTTTTGCAGCCAGTAACAGTGCTAACATCATCATCGTAAGTCCAGATACTGACGTCTTTATCAATGGAATCGCTCTGCAATCCCTTATTCCTGCACGGTTATATTTCCATACAGGAAAAACAACAAATTTGAGGACAATAGACTTAAAAACAATAGAAGTTTGCATTGGATATGATGTCAGCCAATCGTTGATTGGTCTACATTGCTTCACTGGATGTGATAGTGTGAGCGCCTTCTATGGAAAAGGGGAAAAAAAGCTCTTAATTTCCTTTTGAAAGAGAAGGAGTTTTGCCATGCCTTCAGAAGTCTTGGGGAGCAATTTGATGTGCAACCAGATACAGCAGCAGCTCTTGAAACGTTTGTTTGTAGATTGTATGGACAACCAAACATGAGTGTTAATGAAGCGAGGTACAACTTGTTCAGACTGAAAACAAAATTAGAAATTACGATGCCTCCAAACCAAGATGCCCTGAAGGAACACATTAAGCGAGCTAACTACCAATCAGGTAAGTTGTAAATAATGTTAATTTGTTTTTGAGATTTCCAAGTTAATGATAAATGTTTAATTGTTAATAAGGAAAGTTAAAATCTTTCTTTTATGATAAATGTAAATCTCATTTAAACATAAATGATAAAACCTTAAAAAATAGATGACGATGTTAAAAAATTAAAGTAAATTCTACATTAGCAATGACTGCATTTCATAGAGGATATTCAGCATTCCTTAAGAGTTTATTTTAATTTATTTTTTCCTTTATATATTTCAGGTATATATAAAAGGAGTCTCCAACCATATCCAGATATACCAGCTCCTGATGGTCATGGATGGAAGATAGAAGATGGGGAGCTAGTTGTTAACTGGATGAATCTTCCTCCTGCCCCAGAAAGTCTTCTGGAATTGTCAAACTGCTCTAGCAAATGCAAAAAAAAGCCAGTGTCATGATCTAAACATATGTACATGTTTGCAAAACAACGTACCATGTACAGATATATGCAAATGTGCCAAAAGCAACTGTTGTGAAATCGGTGCATATAGACTTGTAGATGATACTGATGATGACACTGATTGTGAAGGTGAAATCTAATTATTACATATGTATATATTTTATACCCAAACACTAATTTGTTTTTCTTAATAAACTGATATTTTTGTGCATATATGTTTGTTTTATTTATTTCTTCTAAGACAGTGATTTCATGCCACAATTGATTGTTAAAATAAAATGAGGAAAATTGACTGAATTACATTTTTTGCAAAATGCTTGAGTATCTATCACCATTTTCTTGGGTTTAAGATGTCATATCTGACAGATACAAATGTATGAGTTATCCTGTTAGCAACCTGATATCTCCTTTCAAAGAGTAACCAGGAATTTTAAATTCTGTGTTGCTTTTTTAACACATTTTACACGTTTGCTGTGATGAACTAAACTTCTAAAGAATATAAAATCGCACAGACACCACAGTGGAAAATGACTTGCCTGGTGACAACAATGCAATAATAAACTGATGTAATTTATTTTTTTGTAAGGATATAAGTGTATCTACATGATAAATAGTAAAAAATGCTAAAAAAAACTGTGTATTTATTTTGATAAGAAACTTGTATAAATATTTAAAAATAAGGTTGTAAAATGTGCTTTTTCCACCACACTTTCTCAATCATTAAGCAGATTTCAGATAAAAAGTGTAATATAGCTTATACCATAGGATGCAGAATTTAACTAGGAATAAAATGAGCTAATTTATATGTTTCTATGTCTATTGGTTTTTGTACCAGGAAGGTTTAAGTAAGCTGTCATATTTTTTTTTAAATCGGCGGCCATCTTTAAAGATGGCCGCCGTACTCGTAACTGAACCACATTTAAGCTTGTGAAAAATAGCATGGTATTCTTAGGTGTATAGGCTTCCATTTGCCACCTTTATATTTCAGTGCTCTTACCAAGCCGACAAAATCAAAAATCTAGAGGGCTTTTGGGGTCTGGGCCCACAGTCTAATGACTTTAGTTTGATGTATGATTAGTAAAAAAAAAAAGATCACTGATCATCACAAACGAAGGACTCTATAATAATAACTCTATTGCAATAATAACTACGTCATAGCTATCATGTTTTTAATTACCTATTCCTCAAAATCATAAAAGAAAGAACATTCTTTGGGGTGGATTCTTGATAATAGCAAGTCACTAATAAGAACTTAACACAAACATTTCAGTACTTTCATATTTTGAGTTTTCAAAAGTGATTATTAATGATGTACATTTTTAGCCACATCATTTTGATTACTGTACTCATTCAATTGAATAATATATTTTCTAATTTCATCTTCCATTTCAGACACTTTGGTTGTTTTTCCCAATTACATCTTTCATTTAAGTGAATTTGCCTACTTAGTTTCATTAACCACACAATCAACCTGGAGATTTCGATGATGACAATGTAGCTTGAAATTTATTTTTATATTCTTTTATATAAAATGAAGACTATAGCAAAAATGTTATTACAAATAATCAAAATGAGGACGGTTAAAAAAACGTTTTATTACTAAAACATCACGGTTGAACAATGTGTTTCTGTGATTGATATCATTAAGTGCTGCAGTTCCTTTTTTAAATTTGTGTTTTTATCTTTTGACACAATTACACATTCTCAAAAGACACATTAAAATAAAAATCACCCATTTAAATATAAAATTGTTTTTGTTTTTTTTCATTATATTCTTGCTTGAAAGTGGTGAACAAACTTAAAATAAATGTGTTTCAATATATTGAGCAATAAACTAATAATTTTTCATAAATATGTTAAGCACATTTTTTGACTATTGTTTTGTTGTTCATGCCTAGGTTTATAATCTGAAACAAACTCAGGAGCAATAACTTATTACTGCACTAGGACACATGTTATATTTTGTAGAAAACACTGATCAGTTCCCTAGATGCAACAGATGTGTGCAATAATGCAGTAGGACACTCAAAACATAGTACATGCTGCATTCGGATGTACTTAATACTCTAGATAGAGCAAGTATGTGTTATAATATAGTGTGACTCTTAGTATGTCTTATGGTGAATCTAACAGTGCACTATATCATAGAGATAGCATGTGTGTAATTTACTAATGGATATATACTAAATCAGTAACTGTTCAATATGTTAGATAGAACAGTGTAACACTTGGTAAGGTGTACCTGCTTAATCTGTCGGTGTTCTTTACCCTAAATACAGCAGCTTTCTGTAAATTCGGTCTATTCTACTTTTAACTAGAATGATCAGTCACCACAATACCACATTTACTCATAAACTTATATTTGCTTTTTGCTTCATTGAACAAGTTGTAAACTTTCATTCTTTTTAGTTTTTACGGACGTTAACCAAACACTTAGACTGGTACCGACTTCAGTTACCAATTAAGGGTTGTAGCATCCATCTGAACAAATACTAAACTTTGAATTATTTACTTGCAGAAAATATGAAAAAATTACATTCAAAACAAGGCTTTCAAAAGTGTTCTAAAGTAATAAAAATGTATATCCTACTATAACTAGAATGTTAGTCACCACAATACCACATTTACTCATAACACAAATTAGACACAAGACAGTCAGAAGTGTGGGAAAGAGTGTCGTCGGTCATCATTGTTCTAACATATGAAAAAAAATTAATATATATATGTTAAATAACCCAGCTAAGACATTTGTTGCTGAGCAAGGTTAGTGGAAGGTTAACATAAAATAGTAAATTCTTTACAGTAAGGTAACATTGGCATTTTCCCTTTAATGTTATCAATAATTAAACACTGCTTTTAATGTTATCCAGTAAAAGAGAATAGCAAATCAGTCAGCATTTTTTTACATTGAAATTTAATAAGTTCTAGGCGCTTGATTGTGATAGTGCTCTCTTGGCCTCCTTATTTTAAAAGTGCTCATAATCCTTCATAGAACAAGTGTTTAATTAAATAGAGTTCAATATCCTAGATAGAGCAGGTGTGTTTATTATACACACCATAGCACAGGATTAAAAAAAAAAAACTGATGTTTGGGGAGCAGTCAAACAGTGAAACAGTCAAAGCTGGAGGTTCGGGAAAAGATTCAGAGCTTGCAGTATATGAAAGAGTCACCCTGATGTTTAAGGAGTCGGAGCCAGCTCTTCAGGAAGTAGTCAGGTCCTAATTGTTCGGGTAGGAGTCAGAGCCTGATGTTCAGGAAAGAGTCAAATTCATTTTAACTCCCAAAATGACCTAAAGTCTAAATCCTTCAGAATCTAAAATCAACAAATAAACAAGACAAAATTGACAACTCCTAAAGAGTGTAGTAAACAATAAAAATTCCAATATTCATGTCACCATGTTTTTTTTCAGTAACTCACCAATTTTAAACTCCCCAAGAGTTTTCAGAATATAAATTCATTTTAACTCCCAAAATGACCTAAAGTCTAAATCCTTCAGAATCTAAAATCAACAAATAAACAAGACAAAATTGACAACTCCTAAAGAGTGTAGTAAACAATAAAAATTCCAATATTCATGTCACCATGGTTTTTTTCAGTAACTCACCAATTTTAAACTCCCCAAGAGTTTTCAGAATATAAATTCATTTTAACTCCCAAAATGACCTAAAGTCTAAATCCTTCAGAATCTAAAATCAACAAATAAACAAGACAAAATTGACAACTCCTAAAGAGTGTAGTAAACAATAAAAATTCCAATATTCATGTCACCATGGTTTTTTTCAGTAACTCACCAATTTTAAACTCCCCAAGAGTTTTCAGAATATAAATTCATTTTAACTCCCAAAATGACCTAAAGTCTAAATCCTTCAGAATCTAAAATCAACAAATAAACAAGACAAAATTGACAACTCCTAAAGAGTGTAGTAAACAATAAAAATTCCAATATTCATGTCACCATGTTTTTTTTCAGTAACTCACCAATTTTAAACTCCCCAAGAGTTTTCAGAATATAAATTCATTTTAACTCCCAAAATGACCTAAAGTCTAAATCCTTCAGAATCTAAAATCAACAAATAAACAAGACAAAATTGACAACTCCTAAAGAGTGTAGTAAACAATAAAAATTCCAATATTCATGTCACCATGTTTTGAAATATGTTTTTTCATAGGCACTACATTTTCATATTACTGCTTACTGATATTTTTAAATACGCTACATACATAAAGAAAACATATTACAACTCATCCAAAGTTATAAAATAATTCTTATTCATGAAGATTAACACATTTAAAAAAAATCTTTCTTTAAACTTTTTCACACATATTCTGATACTGTTTTTTACTTTTATTTATTTCAGTATTCGATTTCAGCCAATTATCACCAATTTAAATTCCCCAAAAGTTCAGATTTCAAAATTACATCCGATAACTGTGGTAGTTGAAATACCCATTCCGACACCTCTAGGGTATCAAAGCAAAAACAAAATCTGATTCGTACAGGTTCCAAAAATGATACAAATTCTGAATTTACTCCCCAAGAGTAACAAATTTCGATATTTTTTTTTTACATTTTCACACATATTCAAATATTATTTTTTAATTTTATTTCTTATAGTATTCTGTTTCAGCAAATTATAATTCCAAACTCCCCAACAGTCTAAATTTAACAAGTAAATCTGATCACTCTAGAAATTGAAATTATAAATCCAGCAAAACAATATTCGCCTCCTCGAGTGTCTAAACACAAAAAATTTTTGCAAAAATCTTTTTTTGGGGGAGGGGCTATTTAAAACCAATTGTTTCTCTTTTCTGTATTGTTCACATCATTCCCTACTTCAACCAATGAATTTCTGTAAATAATATATTTATAACAATAATATTTCCTATATTTGAGGATACTTTAGGTATGATAGCCCTTACAGTAAATGTGGTATTGTGGTGACTGAGTAAAAAAACCTAAGAATATCATTGACAATTTTAAAAAAAGTTTCTGCTTTCAATGATAACAAAACCCGTTAACCTCAAGTTTAAATATTTGTTGGCACAAAAATACAAAAACTTACAATTACATATAGTTGATCAAATTAGGCACAACAATTCTTATGTTTTTTCTCTTATTACTTTCATGATTCTGTTTCAGCAAATTACCAATTTCAACCTCCCTAAGAGTTCAGAATTCAAATTTTATTTTGACTCCAAAATCGACCTAAAGTCTGATTACACCAGAAAAAAAAATTGTACAACTGAACAGTGTGGAAAAAAGAAAACCTCCTAATATTCGTCACCACCGCATTTAACAAAGTTTTTTTTCCCAACCATTCTTATGTTCATTTTGATTTTTTTTCTTTTAGAATTCTTTTTCAGCTGATTATCATTTTCAAACACCCCAAGAGTTTTCAGATTTCGAAATTCACTTTAACTCCCAAATTGACCTAAAGTCTTCTTCTGCCAGAATCAAAAACAAACGAAAAAAGAGACTCCTGAAGAGTGTAGAAAACAATAAGAATTGTGATATTCATCGCCACCACATTTAACAAAGTTTTATGTTTCAACAACTCTTATATTCTTTTTTTTAAATTTTTTTTTTTTACTTTCATGATTCTGTTTCGGCGAATAACCAATTTCAGACTCCCCAAGAGTTCAGAATTCAAAATACATTTTGACTTACAAATTGACAAAATCTGATTTCGCCAGAATCGAAAATAAACAAACCAAATATTCCGCTGTCTAAAAACAGCTACATTTACAAGTCATCAAAGGTATACAAAAAACTATTAAAATTTCACTTTTTGTACCTGACAATCACACATTTAACAATGTTTTTTGTTACAACCATTCTTATGTTTTTATTTATTTTATTACGTTTATGATTCTTTTTCACCACATTTAACAGTTTTTTGTTTAACCATTCATATATTTGGGTTTTTTTTACTTTCATGATTCTGTTTAGACAAATTACCAATTTCAAACTCTCCAAGAGTTCAGAATTTAAAATAAAATTTTGACTCCCAAACTGACCATAAGCCTGATTATGCCAGAATCGAAAACAAACAAACAAACCAACTTATTCCGCTGTCAAAAAACAGCCACATTTACCACTCAAGAGTGTAAAAAACAAACATTTCAGTTTTTGTCCCCGACAATCACACATTTAACAAGGTTTTTTGTTTCAACCATTCTTATGTTTTTTTATTTTACTTTTATGATTCTGTTTCAGCAAATTACCAATTTCAAACTCAATAAGAGTTCAAAATTACAAAATTAATTTTGACTCCAAAATTGACCTAAATTCTGATTCCACAAGAAACATGAAAAAAAGAAGACAACTGTACAACCCCTGAAAAGTGTGGAAAACAAAAAAACTTCCAATATTCATGATCACCACATTTAAGAAAGTTTTTTTTTCCAACCAATTTTCTTTTTTTCACTTAAAAAATTATTTTTCAGCATATTATCCATTTCAAACTCTCCAAGAGTTATCAGAATTCTGAATTCATTTTAAATGCCAAATTCACCTAAAGTCTTATTCTGCCATAATTGAAAATTAACAGTGTAGAAAACAATAACAATTGCGATATTCATCGCTACCACATTAAACAAGATGTATTTATTTCAACCATTCTTATATTCATTTTTTTTTTTTACTTCTATTCTCATTCAGCATATTACCAATTTGAAACTTTTTTTTTTCATCTATTTTTATAGACGACACCCCTTCTCCTAACTTTGTTTGCCTCGTGCCTAATTTGTTCAAATATGTTATTGTAAGTTGTAGTATTTTTCTGCCGAATGATATTTCAAAGTTAGGTGAGCGGGTGTGCGTTTTAATCCTTGGTCACAAAGAGATAAAGGAAATGATGAAAAATTGTGAATACTACTCTTATCTAGAAAACTTTTTCATCAGTGACCACAATACCACCTTTACTCTAAGGGCTACCATACTTAAAGTATTTTCCAAATGTAGGAAATGTAATTGTTATAAATATTCTATTTAAAGTAATTCATTGGTTCAATTGGAGAGTGGATTGAACAATACAGAAAAGACACAATGTTGGTTTTAATAACCCCCCTCCAAAAAGAAAAAAAAAATATATATATATTTGTTTTTTTTTAAGAGACTGGAAGAGTCACCTATTGTTTTCCTTATAGAATAGCTGGATTTTTACTTTCAACTTCCCCGAAATTTGTTACTCTTGTGGAGTGAATTAAGAATTTGTATCATTTTTGGAACCTGTATGAATCGATTTTGTTTTTGCTTTGATACCCTAGAGATGTCTGAATTTGTATTTTAACAGTAATCGGATGTTATTTTCAAATGTGAACTTTTTAACAAGAGTGTAAAAAACATTACAAATACCGATATTCATTATCACCACATTTAACAATTTTTTTGTTTCAAATATTCTTATTTCCGTTTTGTTTTTTATTACTTTCAAAATTCTTTTTCAGCAAATTATCAATTTCAAACTCCCCAAGAGTTTTAAGAATTCTGAATTCATTTACAAACCCAAATTGACCTAAAGTCTTATTCCGCCAGAATAAAAAACAAAAAACTGAGTATTCCGCTGTCAAAAAAAGCCACATTTACAACTCCTCAAGAGTATAAAAAAAATTATAAAATTTAATTTTTTATCACCGACAATCACACATTTTACAAGGTTTTTTATTTCAAATATTCTTATTTCCGTTTTGTTTTTTTTACTCTTAAAATTCTTTTTCAGCAAATTATCCATTTCAAACTCCCCAAGAGTTTTAAGAATTCTGAATTCATTTACAAACCCAAATTGACCTAAAGTCTTATTCTGCCAGAATCAAAAACAAACAGCCGATTATTCCGCTGTCAAAAACAGCCACATTTTCAACTCCTCAAGAGTATACAAACCAAATTATAAAATTTAATTTTTCATCACCAACAATCACACATTTTACAACGTTTTTTGTTTCAAATATTCTTATTTCCGTTTTGTTTTGTATTACTTTTAAAATTCTTTTTCAGCAAATTATCAATTTCAAACTCCCCAAGAGTTTTAAGAATTCTGAATTCATTTACAAACCCAAATTGACCTAAAGTCTTATTCCCTCAGAATCAAAAATAAAAAAGAGTATTAAGCTGTACAAAAGCAGCCATATTTAAAACTCCTCAAGAGTATACAAAAAATTATAAAATTTCATTTTTTATCACCGATAATCACACATTTAACAAAGTTTTTTCGTTTCAAATATTCTTATTAACGTTTTGGTTTATTTAACTTTCATGATTCTGTTTCGACAAATTACCAATTTCAAACTCCCCAAGAGTTAAGAATTCAAAATAAATTTTGACTCCCAAATTGACCTAAAGTCTTATTCCGCCAGAATCAAAAACAAAATAAATAAGTATTCCGCTGTCAAAAACAGCCACATTTACAACTCCTCAAGAGTATACAAAAAATTATAAGATTTCATTTTTTATCACCGACAATCACACATGTTACTAGGTTTTTTGTTTCAAATATTCTTATTTCCGTTTTGTTTTTATTACTTTTAAAATTCTTTTTCAGCAAATTATCAATTTCAAACTCCAAGAGTTTTAAGAATTCTGAATACATTTACAAACCCAAATAGACCTAAAGTCTTATTCCCTCAGAATCAAAAACAAAAAAACTGAGTATTCCGCTGTCAAAAACAGCCACATTCACAACTCCTCAAGAGTATACAACAAAAATTATAAAAATTTCATTTTTTATCACCGACAATCACACATTTTACGTTTTTTGTTTCAAATATTCTTATTTCAGTTTTGTTTTGTATTACTTTTAAAATTCTTTTTCAGCAAATTATCAATTTCAAACTCCTCAAGAGTTTCAAGAATTCTGAATTGATATACAAAGCCAAATTGACCTAAAGTCTTATTCCCTCACAATCAATAATAAAAACTGAGTATTCCGCTGTCAAAAACATCAACATTTATAACTCCTCAAGAGTATACAAAAAATTATAAAATTTCATTTTTTATCACCGACAATCACACATGTTACAAGGTTTTTTGTTTGAAATATTCTTATTTCCGTTTTGTTTTTATTACTTTTAAAATTCTTTTTCAGCAAATTATCAATTTCAAACTCCAAGAGTTTTAAGAATTCTGAATTCATTTACAAACCCAAATAGACCTAAAGTTTTATTCCCTCAGAATCAAAAACAAACAACCGAGTATTCCGCTGTCAAAAAAAGCCACATTCACAACTCCTCAAGAGTATACAAACCAAATTATAAAAATTTCATTCATTATCACCGACAATCACACATTTAACGAGGTTTTTTGATTGAAATATTCTTATTTCGTTTTTTTTTTTTTTTACTTTCATGATTCTGTTTTGACAAATTACCAATTTTAAACTCCCCAAGAGTTCGGAATTCAAAATAAATTTAGACTCTCAAATTGACTTAAAGTCTTATTCCACCAGAATAAAAAACAAACAGCCGAGTATTCTGCTGTCAAAAACAGCCACATTTACAACTCCTCAAGAGTATACAAACCAAATTATAAAAATTGCATTTTTTATCACCGACAATCACACATTTTACAAGGTTTTTTGTTTCAAATATTCTTATTTCCGTTTTTTATTTTTTACTTTCATGATCCTGTTTCGACAAATTACCAATTTCAAACTCCCCAAGAGTTTGAAGAATTCTGAATTCATTTACAAACCCAAATTGACCCAAAGTCTTATTCGGCCAGAATCAAAAACAAACAACCTGGTATTCCGCTGTCAAAAACAGCCACATTTACAACTCCTCAAGAGTATACAAACCAAATTATAAAAATTTCATTTTTTATCACCGACAATCACACATTTAACAGGGTTTTTTGTTTGAAATATTCTTATTTCCGTTTTTTTTTTTTTTACTTTGATGATTCTGTTTCGACAAATTACCAATTTCAAACTCCCCAAGAGTTTGAAGAATTCTGAATTCATGTACAAACCCAAATTGACCCAAAGTCTTATTCCGCCAGAATCAAAAACAAACAACCGAGTATTCCGCTGTCAAAAACAGCCACATTTACAACTCCTCAAGAGTATACAAACCAAATTATAAAAATTTCATTTTTTATCACCGACAATCAAACATTTAACAAGGTTTTTTGTTTGAAATATTCTTATTTCCGTTTTGTTTGTTTTTTACTTTGATGATTCTGTTTCGACAAATTACCAATTTCAAACTTCCCAAGAGTTCAGAATTCAAAATAAATTTTGACTCTCAAATTGACCTAAAGTCTTATTCCACCAGAATAAAAAACAAACAGCCGAGTATTCCGCTGTCAAAAACAGCCACATTTACAACTCCTCAAGAGTATACGAATAATTATGACTCCCAGATTGACCTAAAGTCTAATTCCTCAAGAATCGAGAACAAACAGTATCGAGATCAAACAGAATAAACAAGACAAAATTGACAACTCCTAAAGAGTGTAGTAAACAATAAAAATTCCAATATTCATGTCACCATGTTTTTTTTCAGTAACTCACCAATTTTAAACTCCCCAAGAGTTTTCAGAATATAAATTCATTTTAACTCCCAAAATGACCTAAAGTCTAAATCCTTCAGAATCTAAAATAAACAAGACAAAATTGACAACTCCTACAGAGTGTAGTAAACAATAAAAATTCCAATATTCATGTCACCATGTTTTTTTTCAGTAACTCACCAATTTTAAACTCCCCAAGAGTTTTCAGAATATAAATTCATTTTAACTCCCAAAATGACCTAAAGTCTAAATCCTTCAGAATCTAAAATCAACAAATAAACAAGACAAAATTGACAACTCCTAAAGAGTGTAGTAAACAATAAAAATTCCAATATTCATTGTCACCATGGTTTTTTTCAGTAACTCACCAATTTAAAACTCCCCAAGAGTTTTCAGAATATAAATTCATTTTAACTCCCAAAATGACCTAAAGTCTAAATCCTTCAGAATCTAAAATCAACAAATAAACAAGACAAAATTGACAACTCCTAAAGAGTGTAGTAAACAATAAAAATTCCAATATTCATGTCACCGTGTTTTTTTTTCAGTAACTCACCAATGTAAAACTCCCCAAGAGTTTTCAGAATATAAATTCATTTTAACTCCCAAAATGACCTAAAGTCTAAATCCTTCAGAATCTAAAATCAACAAATAAACAAGACAAAATTGACAACTCCTACAGAGTGTAGTAAACAATAAAAATTCCAATATTCATGTCACCATGTTTTTTTTCAGTAACTCACCAATTTTAAACTCCCCAAGAGTTTTCAGAATTCTGAATTCATTTTAACTCCCAAAATGACCTAAAGTCTAAATCCTTCAGAATCTAAAATCAACAAATAAACAAGACAAAATTGACAACTCCTAAAGAGTGTAGTAAACAATAAAAATTCCAATATTCATTGTCACCATGGTTTTTTTCAGTAACTCACCAATTTAAAACTCCCCAAGAGTTTTCAGAATATAAATTCATTTTAACTCCCAAAATGACCTAAAGTCTAAATCCTTCAGAATCTAAAATCAACAAATAAACAAGACAAAATTGACAACTCCTAAAGAGTGTAGTAAACAATAAAAATTCCAATATTCATGTCACCATGTTTTTTTTCAGTAACTCACCAATGTAAAACTCCCCAAGAGTTTTCAGAATATAAATTCATTTTAACTCCCAAAATGACCTAAAGTCTAAATCCTTCAGAATCTAAAATCAACAAATAAACAAGACAAAATTGACAACTCCTAAAGAGTGTAGTAAACAATAAAAATTCCAATATTCATGTCACCATGGTTTTTTTCAGTAACTCACCAATTTTAAACTCCCCAAGAGTTTTCAGAATTCTGAATTCATTTTAACTCCCAAAATGACCTAAAGTCTAAATCGTTCAGAATCTAAAATCAACAAATAAACAAGACAAAATTGACAACTCCTAAAGAGTGTAGTAAACAATAAAAATTCCAATATTCATTGTCACCATGGTTTTTTTCAGTAACTCACCAATTTTAAACTCCCCAAGAGTTTTCAGAATATAAATTCATTTTAACTCCCAAAATGACCTAAAGTCTAAATCCTTCAGAATCTAAAATCAACAAATAAACAAGACAAAATTGACAACTCCTAAAGAGTGTAGTAAACAATAAAAATTCCAATATTCATGTCACCATGTTTTTTTTCAGTAACTCACCAATTTTAAACTCCCCAAGAGTTTTCAGAATATAAATTCATTTTAACTCCCAAAATGACCTAAAGTCTAAATCCTTCAGAATCTAAAATCAACAAATAAACAAGACAAAATTGACAACTCCTAAAGAGTGTAGTAAACAATAAAAATTCCAATATTCATGTCACCATGTTTTTTTTTTCAGTAACTCACCAATTTTAAACTCCCCAAGAGTTTTCAGAATATAAATTCATTTTAACTCCCAAAATGACCTAAAGTCTAAATCCTTCAGAATCTAAAATCAACAAATAAACAAGACAAAATTGACAACTCCTAAAGAGTGTAGTAAACAATAAAAATTCCAATATTCATTGTCACCATGGTTTTTTTCAGTAACTCACCAATTTAAAACTCCCCAAGAGTTTTCAGAATATAAATTCATTTTAACTCCCAAAATGACCTAAAGTCTAAATCCTTCAGAATCTAAAATCAACAAATAAACAAGACAAAATTGACAACTCCTAAAGAGTGTAGTAAACAATAAAAATTCCAATATTCATGTCACCATGTTTTTTTTCCGTAACTCACCAATGTAAAACTCCCCAAGAGTTTTCAGAATATAAATTCATTTTAACTCCCAAAATGACCTTAAGTCTAAATCCTTCAGAATCTAAAATCAACAAATCAACAAGACAAAATTGACAACTCCTAAAGAGTGTAGTAAACAATAAAAATTCCAATATTCATGTCACCATGTTTTTTTTCAGTAACTCACCAATTTTAAACTCCCCAAGAGTTTTCAGAATATAAATTCATTTTAACTCCCAAAATGACCTAAAGTCTAAATCCTTCAGAATCTAAAATCAACAAATAAACAAGACAAAATTGACAACTCCTAAAGAGTGTAGTAAACAATAAAGATTCCAATATTCATGTCACCATGTTTTTTTTCAGTAACTCACCAATTTTAAACTCCCCAAGAGTTTTCAGAATATAAATTCATTTTAACTCCCAAAATGACCTAAAGTCTAAATCCTTCAGAATCTAAAATCAACAAATAAACAAGACAAAATTGACAACTCCTAAAGAGTGTAGTAAACAATAAAAATTCCAATATTCATGTCACCATGTTTTTTTTCCGTAACTCACCAATGTAAAACTCCCCAAGAGTTTTCAGAATATAAATTCATTTTAACTCCCAAAATGACCTAAAGTCTAAATCCTTCAGAATCTAAAATCAACAAATAAACAAGACAAAATTGACAACTCCTAAAAAGTGTAGTAAACAATAAAAATTCCAATATTCATGTCACCATGTTTTTTTTCAGTAACTCACCAATTTTAAACACCCCAAGAGTTTTCAGAATACAAATTCATTTTAACTCCCAAAATGACCTAAAGTCTAAATCCTTCAGAATCTAAAATCAACAAATAAACAAGACAAAATTGACAACTCCTAAAGAGTGTAGTAAACAATAAAAATTCCAATATTCATGTCACCATGGTTTTTTTCAGTAACTCACCAATTTTAAACTCCCCAAGAGTTTTCAGAATATAAATTCATTTTAACTCCCAAAATGACCTAAAGTCTGAATCCTTCAGAATCTAAAATCAACAAATAAACAAGACAAAATTGAAAACTCCTAAAGAGTAAACAATAAAAACTCCAATATTCATTGTCACCATGTTTTTTTTCAGTAACTCACCAATTTTAAACTCCCCAAGAGTTTTCAGAATATAAATTCATTTTAACTCCCAAAATGACCTAAAGTCTGAATCAGTAAGAATCTAAAATCAATGAATAAAAAAAAAAAAAATTGACAACTGAAGTGTGTAAAACACAATAAAAATTACAATATTCATTGCCACCATGTTCTATTTCAGTAAGTCACCAATTTCAAACTTCCCAAGAGTTTTCAGAATTCTGAATTCATTTTTACTCCCAAAATGACCTAAAGTCTTAATCAGTAAGAATCTAAAATCAACGAATAAAAAAAAAAAATTAACAACTGAAGTGTGTAAAACACAATAAAAATTACAATATTCATTGCCACCATGTTCTATTTCAGTAAGTCACCAATTTCAAACTTCCCAAGAGTTTTCAGAATTCTGAATTCATTTTTACTCCCAAAATGACCTAAAGTCTTAATCAGTAAGAATCTAAAATCAACGAATAAAAAAAACAAAATTGACAACTGAAGTGTGTAAAACACAATAAAAATTACAATATTCATTGCCACCATGTTCTTTTTCAGTAAGTCACCAATTTCAAACTCCCCAAGAGTTTTCTGAATTCATTTTAACTCCCAAAATGACCTAAAGTCTGAATCGGTAAGAATCTAAAATCAACGAATAAACAAAACAAAATTGACAACTGAAGTGTGTAGAACACAATAAAAATTACAATATTCATTGCCACCATGTTCTTTTTCAGTAAGTCACCAATTTCAAACTCCTCAAGAGTTTTCAGAATTCTGAATTAATTTTAACTACATTTTGTTTATACAAATTACCAATTTAAAATGACAACTCAAGAGTTGAGAATGACTTAAAAATGAATGACACTTCCTCCAGAGTTGAGAATACTTTAAAAATTAATGACAACTCCTCCAGAGCTTAGAATAACTTACAAATGAATGACAGTTGAGAATCGACTAAAAGAACATGGTTTTGGTTGCTTAACATCCAAACATGCCTCCCAAAATCCAACCTCTGGTCCCCGTCCTGGGAGGTGGTAACAGGGTAAAACAGTGTAAATGCTTAGGAGGTTATGAATGTAACTTTACACCAGTTCTTATAGCCCGTTTCACTCTGTATAACCCTGGCTAACGAGGCTCTGGTAATGTATTCAACTATTTTGTTTCAAACAAGTATTTTTATTTGCTTGCTATTTATTCTATTATTTTGTCGATGTTACATTCAGCATATGTATTATTCTATTAACTATGCAACACCATATAAATACTGCTACAGGATATAAATGAAACCATGCACACAGATGAAGCAAGGGAGACAGCCGGACAGATAAGGGAAAACAGTCATTATCAGAGAAAATATTATTGTTTACTTTTTTGGTGCACATTCTTTTTTTTATTATTATTTTCACTTTCTAACTAAATGTTTGAAAACTATTACCACTGAAACTTAATGAAAACAATGGCACTTTGGTGAGAAGTTAAATGACTGTATAGTCCCATTTAGACTCCCTCGTGAATATAGTAAGGCACCTCACCCAACAGGCAATAATAAATACATCTCCTATTAGAAAGTTACACAAAGTAAAATGTCAACACAAATTTCCACTAGAGTAGCCAATTTGGCAATTTGTAGCAGACATTGTAGTTGCTCATGGTAACTTTCTGATCTATTTTACTACTAAACAATATCTTAGTTCTGTTTCAGTTTGGAATTGCTTAACAGCCTCAGACCCCCCAGTACCAGAAAATCTCAATTGAAGCAGCCTTTTTCAATAGAGTACAGCATTTGTTTGTAATTTTATATCTTTTATTACAAAACTATCTATTTTTAAACAAACTGCATTTTATCCTTTTCTATTCACAATTCAGAACACCTTTTAAATACATTCCTTTATGTTCTATATATTTGATGCTTTCTTTCCTTCAGATTTGATTATCAGAGTCCGGCTTTACCACAATTTGAATTAAGAGAAATTCAGACTACCTATTACCTTATGCATGGATTAATAGACACCATTTATTCTTATAAACACAGGACTCACTGCTTCAGTTATTTTTTTTTGTGTGTGTGTGTAATCATTATGAACAATTTCTTTTTAATACATGACTTTAGAAAACTACTTTTTAGGAATAGGTATCCAAGAAAATTTCAGTACTTTTACCATTAATTCCAATTTTCACCGAACACTTCCCATACAGGCTAATATGAATGAACTTTAGCGAACAGTCTACACAATATTAACCAAACTTTTTAATTTGCTTTTTACCCTAACCTAAACTGACCCTAACCTAACCATGAACTAAGTTTTATGTTGCAAATTCAGTTTGGCTCAATTACTATTGTGTAGAAGTATTGGAAATTGATTCACCTTTCTCTGTTTATAGTCGGAAGTGCTTGCATCCTAACTACGTCATAGCTGCCATGTTTTTAATTACCTATTCCTCAAAATCACAAAAGAAAGAACACTCTTTGGGGTGGATTCCTGATGATAACAAGTCGCTAATAAGAACTTAACACAAACATTTCAGTACTTTCATATTTTGAGTTTTAAAAATTGATTATTAATGATGTACATTTTTAGCCAAATCATTTTGATTACTGTACTCATTCAATTGAATATTTTTTCTAATTTCATCTTCCATTTCAGACAATTACATTTTTCATTTAAGTTAATTTGCCTACTTAGTTTCATTAACCACACAATCAAACTGGAGATTTGGATGATGACAATGTAGGTTGAAATTTATTTTTATATTCTTTTATATAAAATGAAGACTATAGCAAAAATGTTATTACAAATAATCAAAATGAGGACGGTTAAAAAACATTTTTTTTCAAAAACATCACGGTTGAACAATGTGTTTCTGTGATTGATATCATTAAGTGCTGCAGTTCCTTTTTTAAATATGTATTTTTATCTTTTGATACAATTACACATTCTCAAAACACACATTAAAATAAAAATCACCCATTTAAGTATAAAATTGTTTTTGCTTTTTTCATTATATTCTTGCTTGAAAGTGGTGAACAAACTTAAAATAAATGTGTTCCAATATATTGAGCAATAAAGTAATCATTTTTCATAAATATGTTAAGCACACTTTTTGACTATTGTTTTGTTGTTCATGCCTAGGTTTATAATCTGAAACAAACTCAGGAGCAATAAATTATTACTGCACTATGACACTTTCTAAATGTTATACATGTTGTAGAAAACACTGATCAGTTCCCTAGATGCAACAGATGTGTGCAATAATGCAGTAGGACACTCAAAACATAGTAAATGCTGAATGCGGATGTATTTAACACTCTAGATAGAGCAAATGTAGTGTGACTCTTAGTATGTCTTATGGTGAATCTAACAGTGCACAATATCCTAGAGAGAGCATGTGTGTAATTTACTAATGGATATATACTAAATCAGCAACTGTTCAATATGTTAGATAGAACAGTGTAACACTTGGTAAGGTGTACCTGCTTAATCTGTCGGTGTTCTTTACCCTAAATACAGCAGCTTTCTGTAAATTCGGTCTATTCTACTTTTAACTAGAATGATCAGTCACCACAATACCACATTTACTCATAACCTTATTGCTTTTTGCTTTATTGAACAAGTTGTAAACTTTCATTCTTTTTAGTTTTTACGGACGTTAACCAAACACTTAGACTGGTACCGACTTCAGTTACCAATTAAGGGTTGTAGCATCCATCTGAACAAATATTAAACTTTGAATTTTTTACTTGCAGAAAATATGAAAAAATTACATTCAAAACAAGGCTTTCAAAAGTGTTCTAAAGTAATAAAAATGTATATATACTATAACTAGAATGTTAGTCACCACAATACCACATTTAATCATAACACAAATTAGACACAAGACCATCAGAAATGTGGGAAAGAGTGTCGTCGGTCATCATTGTTCTAACATGAAAAAAAATTAATATATATATTAAATAACCCAGCTAAGACATTTGTTGCTGAGCAAGGTTAGTGGAAGGTTAACATAAAAACATAAATTCTTTACAGTAAAGTAACATACACAGACATGAAGAAGTAAATAAACACCCTTATTAACATTAATAATGAAGACAAATATGGTACTTTTAATAGAAATCTAACATTTTTACTCCAGGGAATGGAGAGGTAGTGCTGAGTTTAGGGGAGGCCGGAGATAGTGTAACCAGGGTGAATTGACAACCATGTACGTGACATCTTTTGCTCCTGGCAACTGTTTAAGGAGGGCGACTGGAGAAGTGATCCCCGTGCAACACCAATAGGTACGTATATAGTATGCGCACCGGGGCTGTAATAGGTACGTATATAGCATATGAACAGGGATGGCGATAAGTACGTAGATACCATGCGCACCGGGGCAACAATAGATACAGATTTATCATTCACACCAGAGTGGCGATAGGTACTTATATATTATGTACCTATATAGAAGGCACAGACAGATGTGGTACTTTTTATAGAAATATGTCATACTTTTGCCCTGGCCAACGTAAGTGGAATGGTGGGGAAGAAACATCTTTCGCAAAAGGCAAAATGAGAAAGTAGCTATGAAATTGGGCAACCAGAGAAGAGAAAAGTAGAAAGATAAAGAGACGGCTATAGAGAAAGGGAGAGAAATAGAAGTTTGAATATAAAGATGTTACACACGCGATTTTTCTTCTATTTTATAACCCGAGCAACGCCGGGTAGCCCTGCTAGTCTATTATATAAACGTCACCTGTCTGTATGGATGTATGTATGTATGTATGTATGTATGTATGTATGTATGTATGTATGTAAAGCTTCTCCTCCGAAAGTACCCAACACACGGTCACACGGGTGACATCATTCCGACCGGCCAGCCCAGACGCGTGTAATATCTCGGAACCGGAAAAAAAAAATTGACTCTTCCGGGGTCGACTGAGCACTTTTTTCCAATGGGGGGTGGCTTTTAACTCCATTTTTCAACGTTATTTATACTAATTTGAGAAGAAAAATAATGCAAAGTCACGATAAACTAGATATGACGTCAGAGTAAGGGAATGGCGGGTAGAAATTCACTCACACTACAACCATTTTTTTTCTTTCTTTCTTCTTTCCCTCTCACTCCCACACTTTCTACCTTTCTTTCTTAATTATTAATAGACGCTAATATTCCTTCCCCCTCCTTTCCTCACTATGGCCGTTCTGTTATCCTGATATAATACTTCCAGGCATTACCTCCTCCTTTCAGGCCAAATAGGGGGGAGGGGAATGTCGGCATTCACCGATGTGAGCGCCACGGCCAAATCTGGGGAGAGGGAGTGTCGGCATTCGGCGGTGGGGCGCCTCAGGCCAAATCTGAGGAGGGGGAATGTCGGCATTCGCTGGTATGAGCGCCTCAGGCCAAATCTGGGGATGGGGGAGTGTCGGCATTCGGTGATAGGGCGCCTCAGGCCAAATTTGGGGAGGGGGAGTGTCGACATTCGCCGGTGTGAGCGCCTAAGGCGAAATTTGGGGGAGTGTCGGCATTCGGTGGTGGGGCGCCTCAGGGCAAATCTGGGGAGGGGGGAATGTCGGCGGTGGGGTCTCAGGCCAAATCTGGGGAGGGGGAGTGTCGGCATTCGTTGGTATGAGCGCCTCAGGCCAAATCTGGGGAGGAGGAATGTCAGCATTCTCCGGTATGAGCGCCTCAGGCCAAATCTGGAGAGGGGGAGTGTCGGCATTCGCCGGTATGAGCGCCTCAGGCGAAATTTAGGGGAGGAGGAGCGTCGGCATTCGGCGTTGGGGCGCATCAGGCCAAATATGGGGAGGGGGTGTCGGCATTCGCCGGTATGAGCGCCTCAGGCCAAATCTGGGGGAGTATCGGTATTCGACGGTGGGGCGCCTCAGGCAAATTTAGGGGAGGTAGAGTGTCGGTATTCGCCGGTGTGAACGCCTCAGGTGAAATTCGGGGGATGGGGGGGAGTATGACTAATCGTCGGTGAGAGCCCGACCCTTGGGAGCGTATTAGCCTGTACTTTAGGGGAGATGAAATGCCCAAAAGGAAAAGGGATTAAAACTTAAAATGATAATCTGATTTTTGATTCGACAGTGTAAAATCGACACCTATCTCAAGGCAAAAATGCCGAGAACAGATACTACACTTTGATCTTAGCCAAAAGGCCGATTTATTTAGGCAGGTGAGTTCCTTCGGACAACCCTCATCTTTATCTACAGATGAAGATTTTACAAACCTTGGGAACTCACCAGACCTTAGGCATAGTGCCCGTTATGTAGGGGGAGGGGGGGTCGGGGATAAGTGAGACAAGCTGTTCAATGTTTTTTATTTCACAAAATTTTACAAACAACATAAAAAAGAACATTTGCTGACTCCAAACTAGATTCTTGCACCAAAATACCGCATTCACTCTGTGGGTTGATCCCTACTTAAAATATCCCCAAAAAACATCGATGTAAAAAAGAATTATCGTGGAAGTGGGAAAAAATATTAAAAACACCCAAAAAGAAAGAAAAATAAAGAACGAAATAAAATGGTAAAAAAGTTAGTATGGCCCGGCTTTCCCTCATGACTAAGTGTTAGACCGCCCACTGTTTTCCGGCACGAGACCGAAAACAAGCGGGTCGGTCACTAAGTGGGAGTGGGAACTTTAAGAGAGGAGTGTTCAAAAAATAAATTCATCGGGAATGGGATCATGGGGTGGATGGCGTCTTCCAAGATAGTAATGCCAAGGTTTTCAAAAGACCGGGGACAAAATAAAACAGTGGAAGTGGGAATCTCTGGAAGCTCTCTAGTGCCGGCAAAAATAAAATAGGGACAGGATAACTTTCATTCCTACTAGTTTAAGAGGTTACCAGTTTTTTGAAATAAATCCAAAAAACTCTACAGGGGTGGGTTCCGTAGAACCCAGTACCGCGTGTGCCATAACTATGGAGGGAACACGAACTCAAACTTGGCGCCTCGTCGGATGCACAAACTAGTGTCATGCACCCATCTCTTATCGAAATCCATGCGATGTAATCGTTTCCAATCGCATCTGATCTTCACTTTAAGTTGGTGTTTAAAGTAAACTACCAGATCCCGATCCGAAACAGATCCAACCCCATGAACCTCATTAAGACGTGTAACCCACGTCACTAGTCTTGCTACGGCTAGGATGGCTAGAAACACCATTCGTTTCTCCCCAGACCACGGCGGTGCTGCGTTGTTGATGACAGATGCTACATCCAGGACCATCGGCTGCTCGGCGTCGATGCGGGCCGTCACCTCCCTGACGTATCCCCAGAGATGTCGAAGTTTGCTGCAGGTGAAGAAGGCGTGCTCGGCCGTTTCTTCTTCGTCGTCTTCACAGCGCGGGCATAAGGGGACGTCCCTTAAACCATCTCTGCATAATCTGCCATAGAGGGGCAGTGCGTTCCGAACCAGTCGCCAGGTCAGAGAATACTCAGATATGTTGAGATAACTCTGGCCTGGCGCCCAATTCCACTGGGAGCGGGCCTCCTCCCTCGACAATCCAAGCCGCTCCTCAAGTGGGTCCGAAGCGGTACCCTCCACTAGATCCCGATATAGTCTCTTCCTAGACTGGGCAAGGTTACTGGACCCCGGCAATGCTCTAAGCGCGGCCCGGCATTCGGCGAAGAACAAGGGCTCCCCTCTCGGCCTACGTCGTCCTTCGACCGAGAGGTCGGGTATGAGGTTGGGAAAGGCGCTCCCGACCGCAGGGACCCACGGAGTGTCTTCCATCAAAGTCCGACTCAGGAAAGCCAGTCTCTCGGCATGTCGATGACTTGCCAAGTCAGGCATCCCCAAGCCTCCCACACTCGGAACTTGAGTACAGACCTGTCTGCGGACGTACGCTTTCCGGCCCTTCCAAAGAAGCGAGAAGAGTAAGCGCGTGAAAGCGATAAGGCGGGCCGCAGGCAGTGGTAGTACAGACAGCCGGTAAAGGATGAGAGGAAAGACGTAAGTGGCGCACGCCTCCGCTCTGCCCTTTAAGGAAAGCTTCCTTCGAATCCAAGCCCGGACCGACGATTCGACCTTTGTCTGTACTTCCGACCAGTTCTTTTCCAGCTGGAGGCCCGGCCCGAACCACACGCCGAGGATTCGAACCGGGCCATCCGACCAGCTGAAGTCACCTGGAAGAGCGGTCTCTCTGCTCCAGGCACCCAACCGCAGGCCGTTCGACTTGCTGCGGTTGACTATGGCCCCTGTCACTTCTTCGTACCGAGCGAGCGCCTTAATCACCGTTCGAATGTCAGTACGGCTCGACACGAAAACGGTGACATCATCGGCAAACGCGGAAACCCTGACTCGCGCTTTGCGAGGAGGGATAGCGATCCCGCGCAGGACTGGTGTTGTCGCCTCATCCCTTAATTTGCGAAGGAAGGGTTCCAACGCCAGGATGTAGAGCAGGGGCGACAGCGGACAACCCTGACGTACCGACCGAGAAACAACGAACGATTCCGACCTCTTTCCATTGACTTGCACCACTGCCGTCGGCGAGTCATACAGAATAGAGATCTACCTGCGGAAGTCCGGACCAAAACCGGCAGCCGCTAAAACAGCTTTCAGGAAACCATGGTCGACCCTATCGAAAGCCTTGGACTGATCTAAATTGATCAGCGCGGCTTCAGCGTCGTCTTCTGTCCCCTCTATGATCATGCGAATCAAATGCAAGTTGTTCTGAATCGACCTCCCCTTCACAGCAAAGTTCTGCTCAGGCTTGATCAAATCACCGATAACAACCTGCAGGCGGTTCGCAAGAACGCGGGCCAAAATCTTTAACTCTGTGTTTAGCAGAGTTATGGGCCTGTAGTCGTCTAAATTTCCCCCACCAGGTTGGTCCCTCTTCTTCAGTAATGTGACCACTCCTTTGGTTACCTGTCCAGGGATTGACTCCTGAACAAACCAGTGGTTAAACACATCCTTCAGAATTGGGACAAACATGGGCGACAGCCTCAAATACATTTCGTACGGCAGACCATCGAGTCCCGGAGATTTGTTCAAGCCGACCTGCTTCAACGCAGTAACGATCTCGCCCTCCGTAATCCTGCCATCACAGCCAGCTGCTCGAGCCGCCTCGAGGCGGGGCGAGTCAGCCAAATAGCTGTCAAACTCCTGGCCGCGGAGTCTGGGCAGTTGGGTGAAGCGTTCCTCCAAATGCTCACGGAACCCCTCACAGATCTCACGAGACGATACCAGGGTATGTCCTTCCAGGTTTTTCACCTTCCGAATGTACCCATCCGAACCACGACGTAAAGCAGCCTTACGCTCAACAGCGTCAACATTCACGGCTTCGTTAGAGACTTTCTTTAATCTAGCTCTAACTACTTGACCTTCATATCGCTCGCTAGCCAAGCGATTGAGGTCCCCCGTAATTAATGCTATCTCTAGGGGATCCCCCCCAGCCACCGCCCGGGTCATCTTATCCTCTACTTGCTTTTGCGTCCTAGCCCTATTTTGAGCGAGGCGCTGGCTGTAGCGGACACAAAAGTTTCTAACCTGAGCCTTAGTTTTAACCCAGTACCTACTCCCGATAACCACCCCCACTAATCCCCGCTGGAGTAGTAACGTTAGCTGTTCCCGGAAGTCTCGTATCTCCAGTAAGGAGGTATTAAACTTCCAGTACCCAGCCAACCAAGGCCTATCACTTAAGTTCAACCGGGCCGTAACCAATTTATGGTCCGAATGTCCTAACCAAGTGAACGTGGGACAAGATATGAAATCTACGTCGCCTCTTCTAACTAACATTCTGTCCAAGTAAGTACTCGGACAGAAGGCCGCGCTAGTATGCCACGTCCACATCTCCCGCCCTGGGTGATCAACGCGAAATCTGTCGACAAGATCGCATGAGGCCATCAGGTCAGACAGACTGCTTTCCCACCTCGCCGACCCTCTATTCCCACCGACCTTATCTATCTTGGGGTCTAGGATGGCATTCCAGTCCCCCATTAAAACTACTCGCTCCGGACCCTTGAGGAACGCCTCCAACCGTCGAAAAAAGGAAACCCTCTCGCCAGCAATGTTGGGCGCATAAACCGCAACGATCCGAAACTTGCTGTTTTCAACGGCAACATCGACCACGACCAGTCGTCCCACTGCATCCGCATGAACAACGCTCACCGCCGCAGGCAGGGTGCGTCTCACTAACAAAGAGATGCCACAACTATGAGCATCGCCATATGCTGAGTAGACGTCATAGTCGTCAGTCAGCACATCACAATCCCCATACGAATCGAAGTGGGTCTCTTCAATCGCAGCTACATCTACCTCACGGGCCACGAGATCCCTCAGCACGCGAGCAGCCCTGCTTCGGGATCTCATGCCCCTCACATTCCAACAAGCCAAGTTTAAATTTGTGGTCCCCATCAATTAGTGTCACACACGGGGCTAAAGTCCTCGGGAGTGAGGACGCCGAAGGTCTGACCGAGACTGCCGGTCAGCAGTTCGGACGAAATCCGTCCGTCTCGTGCCAAACCTCCCACGTCCACGGGGAAAGTTAATTTTAAAGCCCGAAAAAATGAGGGGTGAACATAAATGGGGACCCTCCCACTACATTTGGACTTAATTTCCTTAAATGAAGGGTGCTCCTCTTCTATAAGGGGTTGCTCCGGGATTGCGTCCTTGGCCGCCCTAAGCATTCTCCATAATGCTTTCTCCCTCCCGTTCCCGGTTTCCTGCCTCACAAACGTTATAATTTTGGGTGCATTTTTAAAATTTCGGGGGTCTTGCACCTGTTTTCCTCCTACGTGGGTGAAGCTCTCCAGCTGCTTAATATATCGCCTCTGCCTTCCATTGAGGTCTGATTGGACCTGTAATGAATCCGCCTCACAGATCCTTACCCCCGGCAGAAAGGGGAACCTCCTAGTCTTCTCTCGTCTCACTGGCGTAGGAGGAGGTGGTACCGGGACGACTTCTGGAATGACCTCTTGCTTTCTTCCTGGAACGACTTCTGGCATGACTCCCTCAGCAGCTCCTCCTGGTTCAGAGGCCGGCGGCGCTACTGGGATGGGAGCCTCCTCTTCCCTCTGTCTCGCCGACACTGGGGACCTATCCCGAGGGCTGTTTAAGGGAGTGTAAAACTTGAGAGGAACATTTTCCTGTTCCATTGACTCGGAGGGGGCTAAAGATTTAGTGTTTTCCTCCTCTCTTGCTGACTCCCGGACTTTTTTTGCTTTTGGGTCCTTTCTTTTGGGGGGCTCCATTGCTGCTTCCACCTCCTTTCCATCTTCCTCCGATTCTGATGAGAGTGCTGTCAGCTTCCTTTTCAAAGCTGCAGGCATCGGTCTCCCCTTGGTTGGTATAGGGGTCGGGGTGGGCTTCCTCCCCTTCTCTGTGGACTCCTTGTCTACTGCTGCTGACGATGATGCCGACACTGCTGGCGCTTTTTGGGGAACAGCCGCTGGGGGCTTTGCTGTTATTCTTTGGGGGCAGTCCTTTGCCACATGCCCTGGCGTCTGACAGCGCCAGCAATGTGGCCTTCTTCCCTCCACGATGATCGACATAGACCAGGATTCGCATTTTAACTGTGCTGGAATCGCCTGAAACCCCTGCCGGTTGACCCTCATCTTCAGCCTGTATTCTCCTGTCAGAATACCATGCATTCCGCGAGTCGGCACCACCTCCTCGACGTCGCCATACTGCGACATTATCGCTCCCAGATGGTCGGAGTCGATGCAGCATGGGACGCCGAGAACCGAAACTGACGCGCTTCTCCTTTCCATATATTCGGGTCTTAATTTCATGCCCTTCCAGACTACGTCTCCGCCCATTGCTAGCTTTTCTGCTACCTCCTGGGTTGGGAGCAGCACGTCCCACATTGCAAAGCTTTTCCTGAGGATATAGGAAGCTGGGATCTTCAAGCCCACCAGTGCTTCCATGACTCTCTCCTTCAGGACTCCTACCAACCCATTCGCCTTTGCGTCCAAAGTTACGAAGGAGATGATCCTCTTCCTCAAATTTTCCAGCGTTCCTGGAGGCAGCTTCACTGTGTTTCCTTCAGTGAACTCCTTGTATTTTTCCTCGAACACTCTCCTATAATGTTCAGGAGTCTTCTGCTGTTTGGGCCCCCACACTGAACTAGTGGGTTTAGCGGAAGCCGTTACCTCGATCTTCTTTTTATTGGGGATCCGCGAACCAGAGTTGGACAGCCTTGGCCATGGTTCATTAGCCGCGATCCCCTTCTTCCTTTCCGGTCTGTGAGCTGGTTTACTTGGGCCCTCTCCCCCTGATAGACTTTCATCCCCTGAGGAGCACCCTACAAATAAACCTGGGCGGTAGTTTTGTTCCGCCACCTTTAAGTCCCACGACTGGCTTTTCGTTAGTTTACTTTTATGAAAAGGGGTATCATCATACCCTTGGAAGAAAACTTCCGGAGACACCAATACTCTTGGAACCGCTGGCGTCTCCATTTCCAAAAGGAAATCCGACAACGATGGATTGTCGCTCGACGCGACACTCCCTCGTCGCGATGAAGAGGTGCCCTGCGTGGCAACACCTCCTGGGGAGCACTCGAGCGTGTCTCCCCCCGACCGAACTGGAGTATCGCACGGCACGACACTCCCCAATAAAGCTCCAGAGGTGCCCTGCGTGGCAACACCTCCTGGGGAGCACTCGAGCGTGTCTCCCCCCGACCGAACTGGAGTATCGCACGGCACGACACTCCCCAACAAAGCTCCAGAGGTGCCCTGCGGGGCAACACCTCCTGGGGAGCACTCGAGCGTGTCTCCCCTCGACCGGACTGGAGTGTCGCTCGACGCAACACTCACCGAACTCGCAACTGGGGCGCCCTTCGCGGCCACACCCCTCTCGCTGTCTTTAGCCAAGACAGCTCTGGCTTTTGAGACCAAGGTGGCCTCCATCTCAATCTGTGTCTGTCTGCCGACCACAACCCGCCGATTCGGAATCAGGGAGACCGTCGCCAAAAGGCACGTGAGTCTTCCCCGAACCTGCCGGCTGCTTAAGTTGGGACAAGCAGTCAGACTCTGAAAAAAGAATTAATTAATATTAATTAAAAGGCCGATGAAGCATCCGAAATTAAAATTTTTTGAAAGATTTCTATCAGTATTTATAAGGAATCCTCGACAGTACAGCGGGCTACACACTATACACTTTTCAAATTACATTAATAAATTAATAAGTAATAATAACTATTATTTTCTTTCAACAAACATTGTACAATACTATTTAACAAATTATTACATCAGTTTTAAATATCAACAAAATTTTTTAGACTCCTCTAGGCCGTTTTTCTCTAATTCAACATAGCTTTTAGTCGCCATTTTCTTTTTTTACCGAAAATTACATTAATTCACTTCTTTTGGCTAATATCAAGGTGTAGTATCTTCCGATGGATACTGCACCCCATAAACTGGAATCGTCTTGGCCATCGGGGCTTCATTCCGCCTGTTTATGAGTTTGTCATGTGCAGTTCTAGGAGGTCCACACTCCCAGGCTTTGCCTCCCCTCTTTGGGGAGGAGTAAGTTTATTGCTTACTGCCTGAGGCGCCCCTACCGGGGAATGCCGAATAACAGCTTCTACGTTTCTCTTTGGACTATTTTGAAGATGAAAAGCGGGGGGGGGGGATCGGTAAGAGTGATTTCATTACTGCTCCAGAAGCCTCCTTGATTTTTTTAAATACTCGGCGTTGTCTGGGAGAAAACTGCTCAATATCCTAGATAGAGCTACTGTAGTGATAGGTTTGGAAAATATTTTAACGCCATCTTCGTTCCCCTTTGGACTATTTTGCAGATGAAAAGGAGGGAGGATACCTAAGAATTTCAGTAGTGCTCATGAGGCCTCCTTGATTTTCAAAGTACTCGGCGTTGTCCGGGAGAAAAGTGCTCAATATCCTAGATAGAGCTACTGTAGTGATAGGTTTGGAAAATATTTTAACGCCATCTTCGTTACCCTTTGGACTATTTTGCAGATGAAAAGGAGGGAAGATACCTAAGTAATTTCAGTAGTGCTCATGAGGCCTCCTTGATTTTCGAAGTACTCGGCGTTGTCCGGGAGAAAAGTGCTCAATATCCTAGATAGAGCTACTGTAGTGATAGGTTTGGAAAATATTTTAACGCCATCTTCGTTACCCTTTGGACTATTTTGCAGATAAAAAGGAGGGAGGATACCTAAGAATTTCAGTAGTGCTCATGAGGCCTCCTTGATTTTCAAAGTACTCGGCGTTGTCCGGGAGAAAAGTGCTCAATATCCTAGATAGAGCTACTGTAGTGATAGGTTTGGAAAATATTTTAACGCCATCTTCGTTACCCTTTGGACTATTTTGCAGATGAAAAGGAGGGAGGATACCTAAGTAATTTCAGTAGTGCTCATGAGGCCTCCTTGATTTTCAAAGTACTCGGCGTTGTCCGGGAGAAAAGTGCTCAATATCCTAGATAGAGCTACTGTAGTGATAGGTTTGGAAAATATTTTAACGCCATCTTCGTTACCCTTTGGACTATTTTGCAGATGAAAAGGAGGGAGGATACCTAAGTAATTTCAGTAGTGCTCATGAGGCCTCCTTGATTTTCAAAGTACTCGGCGTTGTCCGGGAGAAAAGTGCTCAATATCCTAGATAGAGCTACTGTAGTGATAGGTTTGGAAAATATTTTAACGCCATCTTCGTTCCCCTTTGGACTATTTTGCAGATGAAAAGGAAGGAGGATACCTAAGTAATTTCAGTAGTGCTCGGAAGGTCTCCTTGATTTTCAAAGTACTCGGCGTTGTCCGGGAGAAAAGGGCTCAATACCCTAGATAGAGCTACTGTAGTGATAGGTTTGGAAAATATTTAAACGCCATCTTCGTTACACTTTGGACTATTTTGCAGATAAAAAAGAGGGAGGATACCTAAGTAATTTCAGTAGTGCTCAGGAGGCCTCTTTGATTTTCAAAGTACTCGGCGTTGTCCGTGAGAAAAGTGCTCAATATCCTAGATAGAGCTACTGTAGTGATAGGTTTGGAAAATATTTTAACGCCATCTTCGATCCCGTTTGGACTATTTTGCAGATGAAAAGAAGGGAGGATACCTAAGAAATTTCATTAGTGCTCAGGAGGCCTCCTTGATTTTCAAAGTACTCGGCGTTGTCCGGGAGAAAAGTGCTAAATATCCTAGACAGAGCTACTGTAGTGATAGGTTTGGAAAATATTTTAACGCCATCTTCGTTACCCTTTGGACTATTTTGCAGATAAAAAAGAGGGAGGATACCTAAGTAATTTCAGTAGTGCTCAGGAGGCCTCCTTGATTTTCAAAGTACTCGGCGTTGTCCGTGAGAAAAGTGCTCAATATCCTAGATAGAGCTACTGTAGTGATAGGTTTGGAAAATATTTTAACGCCATCTTCGATCTGGTTTGGACTATTTTGTCTAATGAAAAGGAGGGAGGATACCTAAGTAATTTACGTAGTGCTCAGGAAGCCTCCTTGATTTACAAAGTATTCAGCGGTGTCCGGGAGAAATGCGCTCAATATCCTAGATAGAGCTACTGTAGTGATAGGTTTGGAAAATATTTTAACGCCATCTTCGTTACCCTTTGGACTATTTTGCAGATAAAAAAGAGGGAGGATACCTAAGTAATTTCATTAGTGCTCAGGAGGCCTCCTTGATTTTCAAAGTACTCGGCGTTGTCCGGGAGAAAAGTGCTCAATATCCTAGATAGAGCTACTGTAGTGATAGGTTTGGAAAATATTTTAACGCCATCTTCGATCTCATTTGGACTATTTTGCAGATGAAAAGGAAGGAGGATACCTAAGTAATTTACGTAGTGCTCAGGAGGCCTCCTTGATTTACAAAGTATTCAGCGGTGTCCGGGAGAAATGCGCTCAATATCCTAGATAGAGCTACTGTAGTGATAGGTTTGGAAAATATTTTAACGCCATCTCTGTTACCCTTTGGACTATTTTACAGATAATAAGGAGGGAGGATACCTAAGTAATTTCAGTAGTGCTCAGGAGGCCTCCTTGATTTTCAAACTACTCGGCGTTATCCGGGAGAAAAGTGCTCAATATCCTAGATAGAACTACTGTAGTGATAGGTTTGGAAAATATTTTAACGCAATCTTCGTTCCCCTTTGGACTATTTTGCAGATGAAAAGGAGGGAAGATACCTTAATAATTTACGTAGTGCTCAGGAAGCCTCCTTGATTTTTAAAGTACTCGGCGTTGTCCGGGAGAAATGCGCTCAATATCCTAGATAGAGCTACTGTAGTGATAGGTTTGGAAAATATTTTAACGCCATCTTCGTTACCCTTTGGACTATTTTGCAAATAAAAAGGAGGGAGGATACCTTAGTAATTTCATTAGTGCTCAGGAGGCCTCCTTGATTTTCAAAGTACTCGGCGTTGTCCGGGAGAAAAGTGCTCAATATCCTAGATAGAGCTACTGTAGTGATAGGTTTGGAAAATATTTTAACGCCATCTTCGTTACCCTTTGGAGTATTTTGCAAATAAAAAGGAGGGAGGATACCTAAGTAATTTCATTAGTGCTCAGGAGGCCTCCTTGATTTTCAAAGTACTCGGCGTTGTCCGGGAGAAAAGTGCTCAATATCCTAGATAGAGCTACTGTAGTGATAGGTTTGGAAAATATTTTAACGCCATCTTCGTTACCCTTTGGACTATTTTGCAGATAAAAAAGAGGGAGGATACCTAAGTAATTTCAGTAGTGCTCAGGAGGCCTCCTTGATTTTCAAAGTACTCGGCGTTGTCCGTGAGAAAAGTGCTCAATATCCTAGATAGAGCTACTGTAGTGATAGGTTTGGAAAATATTTTAACGCCATCTTCGATCCCGTTTGGACTATTTTGCAGATGAAAAGGAGGGAGGATACCTAAGTAATTTACGTAGTGCTCAGGAGGCCTCCTTGATTTACAAAGTATTCAGCGGTGTCCGGGAGAAATGCGCTCAATATCCTAGATAGAGCTACTGTAGTGATAGGTTTGGAAAATATTTTAACGCCATCTCTGTTACCCTTTGGACTATTTTACAGATAAAAAGGAGGGAGGATACCTAAGTAATTTCAGTAGTGCTCAGGAGGCCTCCTTGATTTTCAAACTACTCGGCGTTGTCCGGGAGAAAAGTGCTCAATATCCTAGATAGAACTACTGTAGTGATAGGTTTGGAAAATATTTTAACGCCATCTTCGTTACCCTTTGGACTATTTTGCAGATGAAAAGGAGGGAAGATACCTTAATAATTTCAGTAGTGCTCAGAGGGCCCTCTTGATTTTTAAAGTACTCGGCGTTGTCCGGGAGAAAAGTGCTCAATGTCCTAGATAGAGCTACTGTAGTGATAGGTTTGGAAAATATTTTAACGCCATCTTCGTTACCCTTTGGACTATTTTGCAGATAAAAAGGAGGGAGGATACCTAAGTAATTTCATTAGTGCTCAGGAGGCCTCCTTGATTTTCAAAGTACTCGGCGTTGTCCGGGAGAAAAGTGCTCAATATCCTAGATAGAGCTACTGTAGTGATAGGTTTGGAAAATATTTTGACGCCATCTTCGTTACCCTTTGGACTATTTTGCAGATAAAAAAGAGGGAGGATACCTAAGTAATTTCAGTAGTGCTCAGAGGGCCCTCTTGATTTTCAAAGTACTCGGCGTTGTCCGTCAGAAAAGTGCTCAATATCCTAGATAGAGCTACTGTAGTGATAGGTTTGGAAAATATTTTAACGCCATCTTCGATCCCGTTTGGACTATTTTGCAGATGAAAAGGAGGGAGGATACCTAAGTAATTTACGTAGTGCTCAGGAGGCCTCCTTGATTTACAAAGTATTCAGCGGTGTTTGGGAGAAATGCGCTCAATATCCTAGATAGAGCTACTGTAGTGATAGGTTTGGAAAATATTTTAACGCCATCTCTGTTACCCTTTGGACTATTTTACAGATAAAAAGGAGGGAGGATACCTAAGTAATTTCAGTAGTGCTCAGGAGGCCTCCTTGATTTTCAAAGTACTCGGCGTTGTCCGGGAGAAAAGTGCTCAATATCCTAGATAGAACTACTGTAGTGATAGGTTTGGAAAATATTTTAACGCCATCTTCGTTACCCTTTGGACTATTTTGCAGATAAAAAGGAGGGAGGATATCTAAGTAATTTCAGTAGTGCTCAAGAGGCCTCCTTGATTTTCAAAGTACTCGGCGTTGTCCAGGAGAAAAGACCTCAATATCCTAGATAGAGCTACTGTAGTGATAGGTTTGGAAAATATTTTAACGCAATCTTCGTTCCCCTTTGGACTATTTTGCAGATGAAAAAGAGGGAGGATCCCTTATAATTTCAGTAGTGCTCAGAGGGCCCTCTTGATTTTTAAAGTACTCGGCGTTGTCCGGGAGAAAAGTGCTCAATGTCCTAGATAGAGCTACTGTAGTGATAGGTTTGGAAAATATTTTAACGCCATCTTCGTTACCCTTTGGACTATTTTGCAGATAAAAAGGAGGGACGATACCTAAGTAATTTCAGTAGTGCTCAGGAGGCCTCCTTGATTTTCAAAGTACTCGGCGTTGTCCAGGAGAAAAGTGCTCAATATCCTAGATAGAGCTACTGTAGTGATAGGTTTGGAAAATATTTTGACGCCATCTTCGTTACCCTTTGGACTATTTTACAGATAAAAAGGAGGGAGGATACCTAAGTAATTTCATTAGTGCTCAGGAGGCCTCCTTGATTTTCAAAGTACTCGGCGTTGTCCGGGAGAAAAGTGCTCAATATCCTAGATAGAGCTACTGTAGTGATAGGTTTGGAAAATATTTTAACGCAATCTTCGTTCCCCTTTGGACTATTTTACAGATGAAAAGGAGGGAGGATACCTAAATAATTTCAGTAGTGCTCAGAGGGCCCTCTTGATTTTCAAAGTACTCGGCGTTGTCCGGGAGAAAAGTGCTCAATGTCCTAGATAGAGCTACTGTAGTGATAGGTTTGGAAAATATTTTAACGCCATCTTCGTTTCGCCTTTGGCCTATTTTGCAGATCAGAAAGAGAAAGGATACCTAAGTGATTTCAGTAGTGCTCAGGAGGCCTCTTTGATTTTCAAAGTACTCGACGTTGTCCGGGAGAAAATTGCTCAATGTCCTAGATAGAGCTACTGTAGTGACAGGTTTTGATAATATTTTAACAGCATCTACGCTGAAAATGGTTGGGATAATCGAAAAGAGTGATTTCAGTAGTGCTCAGGAGGCCTCCTTGATTTTCAAAGTACTCAGCGTTGTCCCGGAGAAAAGTGCTCAATACCCAAGATAGAGCTACTGTAGTGATAGGTTTAGAAAATATTTTAACGCCATCTTTGTTCCCCTTTGAACTATTTTGCAAATTAAAAGGAGGGAGGATACCTAAGTGATTTAAGTAGTACTCAGGAGGCCTTCTTTATTTTCAAATTACTTGGCGTTGTCCGGGAGAAAAGTGCTCAATGTCCTAGATAGAGTTACTGTAGTGATAGGTATTGATGATATTTTAACAGCATCTACGCTGAAAAGGATGGGGAAATCGATGTAATTTCAGTAGTGCTCAGGAGGCCTCTTTGATTTTCAAATTACTTGGCGTTGTCCGGGAGAAAATTGCTCAATGTCCTAGATAGAGCTACTGTAGTGACAGGTTTGGATAATATTTTAAAAGCATCTACGCTGAAAAGGATGGGATCATCGATAAGAGTGATTTCAGTAGTGCTCAGGAGGCTTCCTTGATTTTCAAAGTACTCGGCGTTGTCCGGAAGAAAAGTGCTCAATATCCATAATAGAGCTACTGTAGTGATAGGTTTTGAAAATTTTTTAAATGCCATATTCATTCCCCTTTGGACTATTTGGCAGATGAAAAGAAGGGTGGATACCTAAGTGATTTCAGTAGTGCTCAGGAGGCTTCCTTGATTATCAAAGTAATCGGCGTTGTCCGGGAGAAAAGTGCTCAATGTCCTAGATAGAGCTACTGTAGTGATAGGTTTGGAAAATAGTTTAACGCCATCTTCGTTCCACTTTGGACTATTTGGCAGATCAGAAGGAGACATGATACCTAAAGGAATTCAGTAGTGCTCAGGAGGCCTCTTTGATTTTAAAAGTACTCGGCGTTGTCCGGTAGAAAATTGCTCAATGTCCTAGATAGAGCTACTGTAGTGATAGGTTTGGATAATATTTTAACAGCATCTACGCTGAAAAGGATGGGGGAATCCATAAGAGTGATTTCAGTAGTGCTCAGGAGGCCTCCTTGATTTTCAAATTACTCGGCGTTGTCCGGGAGAAAAGTGCTCAATGTCCTAGATAGAGCTACTTTAGTGATAGGTTTGGATAATATTTTAACAGAATCTATTTTGCAGAATAAAAGGAGAGAGGGTCAGTAAGAGTGACTTCTGCGGTATTGCACTCGGGGAGTTCTTCTGCGGTATAGGAACCTGAGGCTTCTGCAGTATGGCACCAGGGGAGTGCTTCTGCGGGATAGAAGCTTGAGGCTTCTGCGGTATGGCATCAGGGGTGCTATTGCAGTATAGCAACCAGGGGGGTGCTTTTGCGATATAGGAACCTCGGGTTTCTGCTCTATGGCCCCCAGCGGGTGCTTCTGCTCTATGGCACCCGAGGGGTGCTACTGTGGTATTGAAACCAAGGGGGTGCTTCTGCAATATAGCAACCAGGGGGCTACTTCTGTGGTATATGAACCGGAGGGTGGTTCTGCAATAGAGAACCATGAGGTGGTATGGCACCCAGGGGGGTGCTTCTGCCGTATGGCACTTAGGGCGGGTGCTTCTGCGGTATAGAATCCTGAGGCTTCTCGGCGTTGTCCATGAGAAAAGTGCTCAATATCCTAGATAGAGCTACTGTAGTGATAGGTTTGGAAAATATTTTAACGCCATCTTCGTTCCCCTTTGGACTATTTTGCAGATGAAAAGGAGGGAGGATACCTAAGTGATTTTAGTAGTGCTCAGGAGGCTTTCTTAATTGTCAAAGTACTCTACATTGTCCGGGATAAAAGTGCTCAATGTCCTAGATAGAGCTACTATAGTGATAGGGTTGGATAATATTTTAACAGCATCTACGCTGAAAAGGATATGGAATCGATAAGAGTGATTTACGTAGTGCTCAGGTAGCCTCCTTGATTTTCAAAGTACTCGGCGTTGTCCGGGAGAAAAGTGTACAATATCCTAGATAGAGCTACTGTAGTGATAGGTTTGGATAATATTTTAACAGCATCTACGCTGATAAGGATAGGGGAAATCGATAAGAGTAATTTCAATAGTGCTCAGGAGGCCTCCTTGATTTTCAAAGTACTCGGCGTTGTCTGGGAGAAAAGTGCTCAATATCGTAGATAGAGCTACTGTAGTGATAGGTTTAGAAAATATTTTAACACCATCTTCGTTCCCTTTTTGACTATTTTGCAGATGAAAAGGAGAGGGGGGCAGTAAGTAGTAGCTTCTGCGGTATTGAACTTGGGGAGTGCTTCTGCGGTATAGGAACCTGCGGCTTCTGCGGTAGGGGACCAGAGGAGTGCTTCTGCGGTATAGGAACTTGAGGCTTCTGCAGTATGGCAGGCGGGGGAGGGGTGCTTCTGCGGTATAGAAACAGGGGGGGGGGTGCTTCTGCAGTATAGGAACCTGAGGTATTTGCGGTATGGCACCCAGGGTGTGCTTCTGCGGTATGGCACCTGGGGGGGTACTTCTGCGGTATAGAAACCGGGGGGGGGGTTGCTCTTGCAGTATAGCAACTGGTGGGTACTTCTGTGGTATAGCAACCGGAGGGTGGTGCTTCTGCGGTATAGGAGCCTGAGGCTTCAGCAGTATGGCACTCAGGGGGTTCTTCTGCGGTATAGGGGGGTGCTTCTATTATATAGCAGCCAGGGGGTTGCTTCTGCAGTATAGGAACTTGAAGCTTCTGCAGTATAGCAGCTAAGGGTAGGGTGCTTCTGCGGTATAGGACCACGAGGCTTCTGCGGTATAGCACCTGGTGGGGGTGCTTCCTCAGTATAGGACCACGAGGCTTCTGCAGTATAGCAACCGGGGGAGGGGGGGGGGTGCTTCTGTTTGTATGGCACTCGGGGGGTGTTTTTGCAGAATAGGAACCTGAGGCTCCGCGGTATGGCAACCAGGAGGCTGCTTCTGTGGTATGGCACCCTGGGGGTGCTTCTGCAGTATGGCACCCAGGGGGGTGCTTCTGCAGTATAGAATAACGATGCTTCTGCGGTATAGCAACCAGGGGTGGGGTGCTTCTGCGGTATAGGACCACGAGGCTTCTGCGGTATAGTATTCGCACTGGGCCGGTGATAGATGCGTATTTCGCATTCGCACTTGGGCTGCGATAGGTACGTATGTATCATTCACACTGAAGCAGCGATAGGTACGTATATAGCATGCATACCGGGGCGGCAATAGGTACTTTTATAGTATATGCACCAGGGCGGCAATAGGTACGTATATAGTATTGCACTGGGGCGACAGTAGGTATGTATATAGTCTGCGCACCATTGTAGCAATACATACGTATATAGTATGAATACCGGAGCAGAGATAAGTACCTATATAGAAAGCACAGATAGAGGTGGTACTTTTTATAGAAATATGTCATACTATTGCCCTGGAAAACGTAGGAGAAATGGTGGGGAAGAAGCAGCTTTCGCCAAAGGCAAAATGAGAAAGTAGCTGAGAAATGGGGCGACCAGGGAAGAGAAAGGTAGAAAGATAAAGAGACGGCTATAGAGGAGGGGGGAAATAGAAGTTTGAATATAAAGATGTTACACACGCGATTTCTCTTCAATTATATGTTTTTATGACCCCGAGCAACGCCGGGTAGCCCCGCTAGTCTATTATATAAATGTCACCTGTCTGTATGGATGTATGTATGTATGTATGTATGTATGTATGTTGGTCTTCTCCTCCGATACTACCCAACAGACACTTACGCAGATGACATTATTAAAACCAGCCAGCCCCCAGACGTGTTATCTCTGAGAATTGGAGGAACACGTTCATATTTTCGTATAGAAATGGCTCGAAACGTTGAGGGGGGGGGGATGTCTTAAAAAATCAAGACAGAGTACAAAAACGATTTGCGCATGCGTGAAATATATGTCACTTCCTCAACACGACAATTTTGAACGCGCCATTTATGAAAAACGTAAGTTTACGTACTTTTTTTATTTGTTTCTGTAATCAACAATTATAAACAACTTAATTTTTATTTAAACAAAAAAAATCGCTAATATTATTTGTTTATTAAACGTATCGGAAAAAAACAACAACACTATATTGGTTTATTATGCATTCTGTCCTCGTGGGGAGGCAAGTATACTGACACAAAAACATTTTTGTTTAGTTTCCCAACGTGAAACGCAATATATTTTAATAAATAAACAAAATATATACATTTTAAAAAATAACCGTACATTAGGCATAATCAACAATTAAGATCGCTAATTTTATTTACAAATATTTCTATAACTTAATTTTTTTGTTTATTAAACGTATCGTAAAAAAAAAACACTATATCATTTTTTTTTAAACAAATCTGTGACTTCTACACTATGTAGCCTCAACAACACAATTTTGAACGCGCCATTTATGACAAACGTAAGTTTACAAACTTTTTTTTATTTGTTTCTGTAATCAACAATTATAAACAACTTAATTTTTATTTAAACAAAAAAAATCGCTAATATTATTTGTTTATTAAACGTATCGTAAAAAAACAGCAACACTATATGAGTTTATTATGCATTCTGTCCTCGTGGGGAGGCAAGTATACTGACACAAAAACATTTTTGTTTAGTTTCCCAACGTGAAACGCAATATATTTTAATAAATAAACTAAATGTATACATTTTAAAAAATAACCGTACATTAGGCATAATCAACAATTAAGATCGCTAATTTTATTTACAAATATTTCTATAACTTAATTTTTTTGTTTATTAAACGTATCGTAAGAAAAAAAAATATATCATTTTTTTTTTTTTTGGTAAATTTATAGAAGTGCACCTTTCGTATTTCGACCCCTAAAAAAAAAAGTTTCTACTTTTTTTGGCAAATTACATGTAAACAGCCTTCAAAAATATCTGCTAAGAAAAAAATTTATGAAAATTGTTATTATTTTAGAATTTAGGAGTGGGGGCATTTTCCTATATAAGTTATACGTAAAGTGAGCACGCATTTCTGGTCCACCGAATCTCAACTCTCGTATGAATAATCCGATATTTCATATTATAATAATTTTAAAAAAAAATCACCTCTAACAATTAATATAAAAATTTACGTTTTACTTATTTACATGAAGTTAAAACAACTGTTACTTATACAGAATTTGAACTTTCTTAAAATCGTTTTAAACGATCACTATTGACAAAATAGTCAATAGAATTTGAATTCTTACAATAAAACAAATCACTAACTACTCATTTCATTGATAAATTTTCACTTCAGAAATTACTGTTGCCTACTTTCAGAAACTTTTCATTCATACAATAAGATAAATCGATGACTTTACATTCAGTCTAGCACTTCCGGTTGACTCGGTGGAATGAATGGAACTCTTCAATTATTAAGTCCAAGTGACGTTTGAAATGCAGAACTACCCTTACTTATTACAATAAAATATCAGAATTTGTTAAAGTTTTTGTATTGTTTTTTTCCTTATTTTTTAGAGTTTAAAGTTTTTTTTTTTCTTTTTTTATAATATAAAGGGGTGGCACTTTTACCCCCCGGCACACCCCCGCCGCCAGCATTTTGGCTCACGTGACACAATCGCCGTCATTTATAAACAGAGAATAGTCCTCGTTATGAACACTTAGCATATATCCCCCCCCCCCCACAATACACATTTTTTTTTGTTTATTATTTTGTTACCTTACGAAATAGAACGAAGGTTGATGGATTTTCCCCACCCTTTTCCCGGGTGGCACTTTTACCCCCCGGCACCCCCCGGCACACCCCCGCCGCCAGCATTTTGGCTCACGTGACACAATCGCCGTCATTTATAAACAGAATAGTCTTCGTTATGAACAGTTAGCATATATCCCCCCCCCCAATACACATTTTTTGTTGTTTATTATTTTGTTACCTTACGAGGACAGAACGAAGGTTGATGGATTTTCCCTTCTGAGTATATCCCCACTGAAAAAATAAATGTTTCAAATTCTTTAAACTCAGTGCTCTGAAAGTAATTGAACCAATTTTCAATTAAAAAAAATTTTAATACTGCACTTTGTTCCAAGCGAAGAAGCTAAGAAATATTGTTTAGACCTTTCATATTTGTGCCGGGGGGTAAAAGTGTAAATTGATTCTCAGCAAACCGCCGCCACAAACAAGCGCCCTCGCTGCCGCCAGCATTTTGGCTCACGTGACACAATCGCCGTCATTTATAAACAGAATAGTCTTCGTTATGAACAGTTAGCATATATCCCCCCCAATACACATTTTTTGTTGTTTATTATTTTGTTACCTTACGAGGACAGAACGAAGGTTGATGGATTTTCCCTTCTGAGTATATCCCCACTGAAAAAATAAATGTTTCAAATTCTTTAAACTCAGTGCTCTGAAAGTAATTGAACCAATTTTCAATTAAAAAAAATTTTAATACTGCACTTTGTTCCAAGCGAAGAAGCTAAGAAATATTGTTTAGACCTTTCATATTTGTGCCGGGGGGTAAAAGTGTAAATTGATTCTCAGCAAACCGCCGCCACAAACAAGCGCCCTCGCTGCCGCCAGCATTTTGTGCTCACGAGTGACACAATCGCCGTCAATTATAAACAGAATAGTCTTCGTTATGAACAGTTAGCATATATCCCCCCCCCAATACACATTTTTTGTTGTTTATTATTTTGTTACCTTACGAGGATAGAACGAAGGTTGATGGATTTTCCCTTCTGAGTATATCCCCACTGAAAAAATAAATGTTTCAAATTCTTTAAACTCAGTGCTCTGAAAGTAATTGAACCAATTTTCAATTAAAAAAAATTTTAATACTGCACTTTGTTCCAACCGAAGAAGCTAAGAAATATTGTTTAGACCTTTCATATTTGTGCCGGGGGGGTAAAAGTGTAAATCGATTCTCAGCAAACCGCCGCCACACATTCGTAAAACAAATATGAAAGGTCTAAACAACATTTCTTAGCTTCTTCGCTTGGAACAAAGTGCAGTATTAAAAATTTTTTTAATTGAAACTTGGTTCAATTACTTTCAGAGCACTGAGTTTAAAGAATTTGATACATTAATTTTTTCAGTGGGGATATACTCAGAAGGGAAAATCCATCAACCTTCGTTCATCAATCCTCGTAAGGTAACAAAATAATAAACAACAAAAAATGTGTATTGGGGGGGGGATATATGCTAACTGTTCATAATGAAGACTATTCTGTTTATAAATGACGGCGATTGTGTCACGTGAGCCAAAATGCTGGCGGCGGGGGTGTGCCGGGGGGTAAAAGTGCTGCCGATATAAAGTATCAGAATTTGGCATAATTATGTTGTCGTGTAAAGTTATAATTGCGTATAAAGAAGTATATCAGGTGGTACGTTATTATGTAATAGCTGTCCTTTACGTAAAATAATGGCAAAAATGAAAAATCCGTGTAAACGGATTAAATGTTCCCCCACCCACCCCCACCTAAATATATAAGACAGCGACTACATAATAACGTGCCACCCATTATAAATAATATTACAATATTTTTATAAATAATATTACAATATTTTTAAGTATAAAAACTCATCCGACATAATCAAATATGAATTCGTAAACGTCGATAATTAAATATGATACACTTCTTTTTAAGGCATTAGAACTTTACACGATAAAAAAACAATTGACAAATTCGGATATTTTCCATTATAATAAATTTAAAAAAAAAACATGAAACTCACAAAAAAAAATTAAAAAAAAATTGCTGAAATTTTTTAATAAACACTTACTCTGTCTGTGATAAGGGGGCCTTTGAAAATTAAAGAAGCCTACAGAGCCACATTAAAATCAACCCCCCCCCAAACTGCTGCCCTTATATTAAATACATTTTCTTCTTTTTTCAACATACACTAATTGACATTAATTTAGACTTAGATTTACCCCTGAGGCGGTGGCAAGCGACATGTTGTCGATAGTGTTCACCACTCGACTACAACAATATTTCTGTTTCACACTTACTACAATAACTTCCAGTAGTATTTACTGACCAACACCTCAGATTTGTTTGCCTTTCAAGCTCCAAACGGAAACAGAATTTACGTGCTTTAAATAGTAATTAATGCCCCCCTTCATTTGCCCAATTGATACACATCAGAAACATATTACATACAATAACATATCCTTTGGACTTTTAACACAATACATGGTTCAGATCAAAATTGGTTTAATTTCTTGCAAATCAGATGTGACTAACCTGCCACATTTTCAAGATTTTCATAGCAAGAGTTTTCCATCTAAAGCTAGGTATCCTTATCCAACTCCTAACGAAAGGAAACATTTTAGGAGTGGTCATAGCATACATGTACACTGTTGAGTGGCAGAAAAGAGGATTGCCACATGCTCATTGTCTGGTTTGGCTTCAACAAAAATTGAGATCCTCTGACATAGATTCAGTTATCAGTGCGGAAATTCCGGATCCAGTGGCAGATCCGCTTTTACATGATATCATTAGGCACCATATGATTCATGGACCATGTGGAAACATAAACAGATGTTCACTCTGTCTCAAAGATGGACACTACAGTAAGAGATATCCCAGACACTTCTCGAGTGAAACTCAATCGGATACAAATGGCTACCCACAATATCGACTATCTCCTTTAGCTGGAGGTTTTGAGACGACAGTTACCCTACCTGGCAACATAACGGTTCCTGTAGACAACCGATGGGTTGTACCACATAATAAACTGCTTTGTAAGATTTTTGATGCACATATCAATGTTGAATACTGCAACAGCGTGAAATCAATAAAATACATTTGTAAATATGTAAATAAAGGTAGTGATCAAGCTATCTTCACAATTGAAAGTAATGCTCATGATGAAGTTAAGAGATAAGAAACAGGACGTTACATATCAACCAATGAAGCCATTTGGAGAATACTTAACTTTCACATACATGTACATCATCCCCCAGTTATTCACCTATCAGTTCATCTAGAAAATTGACAGCGGATATACTTTACTGAAAGTACTGCAGCAGATAGAGTTGCAAATCCACCTACAACCACTCTAACAGCTTTCTTAAAATTGTGTCAAACAGATTTTTTTGCACGTACACTTTTTTACTCGGAAGTTCCACTTTATTATACCTGGGACAGTAAAACTAAGCTCTTCAAGCGACCACTGAACTGTGTATAACACAATAAAAATTCCAATATTCATTGTCACCATGTTCTATTTCAGTAAGTAACCAATTTCAAACTCATCAAGAGTTTTCAGAATTCTAATTTCATTTTAACTACATTTTGTTTATACAAATTACCAATTCTAAAATGACAACTCTCCCAGAGTTTAGAATAATTAAATAATGAATGATGCCCCCCCCCTGAGTTGAGAATAATTAGAAAATGAATGACACATCCACCAGAGTTGAGAATGACTTAAAAATGAATGACACCTCTCCAGAGTTGAGAATAACTAAAAATGAATGACAGTTGAGAATTGACTAAAAGAACATGGTTTTGGTTGCTTAACATCCAAACATGCCTCCCAAAATTCAACCTCTGGTCCCTGTTCTGGGAGGTGGTAACAGGGTAAAACAGTGTAAATGCTTAGGAGGTTATGGATGCAACTTTACACCAGTTCTTATAGCCCGTTTCACTCTGTATAACCCTGACTAACAAGGCTCTGGTAATGTATTCTTCAACTATTTTGTTTCAAACAAGTATATTTATTTGCTTGCTATTTATTCTATTAGTTTATCGATGTTACATTCAATAAACAGCATGTGTATCATTCTATTAACTATGCAACACCATATAAATACTGCTACATGATATAAACCAAACCATGCACACAGATGAAGCAAGGGAGACAGTCGGACAGATAGGGGAAAACGGTCATTATCAGAGAAAATATTTTTTTTTACTTTTTTGGTGCACATTCTTTTTTTTATAATTATTTTCACTTTCTAACTAAATGTTTGAAAACTATTAGCACTGAAACTTAGTGAAAACAATGGCACTTTGGTGAGAAGTGAAATGACTGTATAGTCCCATTGAGACTCCCTCGTGAATATAGTAAGGCACCTCACCCAACAGGCAATAGTAAATACATCTCCTATTAGAAAGTTACACAAAGGAAAACGTCAACACAAATTTACACTAGAGTATTGATTTACTCCTCTCCAGGAGTTAGGCACAAGGCCAGTTTTTATCTTACTCCCACAAGTCGGGTTGGGAAAGTGGGGTTTAAAAATTGCCTGGGCAGCCCTGTCGGCATTCCCCGGTATGGGCGCCTCAGGCAGTAAGCAATAAACTTACTCCTCCCCAACGAGGGGAGGCAAAGCCTGGGAAGGTGGACCTCCTAGAACTGCACAGGACAGACCCATAGACCGGCGTAAATCAAGCCCCGAAGGGCAAGACGATACCAGTTTATCGGGTGCAGTATCCATCGGAACAGATACTACACTTTGATCTTAGCCAAAAGGCGTTATTTAACCCCTACCCACAATAGGAATATGTGACACAAGGTCGGAAAGTGGGATTTGAAAAGCCAGCGCTCGAGAAGGTGAGCACTCTGGCCATTAAAAATTGCCTGGGCAGCCCCGTCGGCATTCCCCGGTAGGGGCGCCTCAGGCAGTACGCAATTAACTTACTCCTCCCCAAAGAGGGGAGGTAAAACCTGGGAGGGTGGACCTCTAAGAACTGCACAGGACAGATCAGACCCAAAGATCACTGATCATCACAAACGAAGGACTCTGTTGCAATAATAACTACGTCATAGCTCTCATGTTTTTAATTATCTATTCCTCAAAATCATAAAAGAAAGAACATTCTTTGGGGTGGATTCTTGATGATAGCAAGTCACTAATAAGAACTTAACACAAACATTTCAGTACTTTCATATTTTGAGTTTTAAAAAGTGATTATTAATGATGTACATTTTTAGCCACATCATTTTGATTACTGTACTAATTCAATTGAATAATATATTTTCTAATTTTATCTTCCATTTCAGACAATTTGGTTGTTTTTCCCAATTACATCTTTCATTTAAGTGAATTTGCCTACTTAGTTTCATTAACAACACAATCAACCTGGAGATTTCGATGATGACAATGTAGCTTGAAATTTATTTTTATATTCTTTTATATAAAATGAAAACTATAGCAAAAATCTTATTACAAATAATCAAAATGAGGACGGTTAAAAAAACGTTTTATTACTAAAACATCACGGTTGAACAATGTGTTTCTGTGATTGATATCATTAAGTGCTGCAGTTCCTTTTGTAAATTTGTGTTTTTATCTTTTGACACAATTACACATTCTCAAAAGACACATTAAAATAAAAATCACCCATTTAAATATAAAATTGTTTTTGTTTTTTTTTCATTATATTCTTGCTTGAAAGTGGTGAACAAACTTAAAATAAATGTGTTTCAATATATTGAGCAATAAACTAATCATTTTTCATAAATATGTTAAGCACATTTTTTGACTATTGTTTTGTTGTTCATGCCTAGGTTTATAATCTGAAACAAACTCAGGAGCAATAAATTATTACTGCACTAGGACATTTTCTAAATGTTATATTTTGTAGAAAACACTGATCAGTTCCCTAGATGCAACAGATGTGTGCAATAATGCAGTAGGACACGCAAAACATAGTAAATGTTGCATTCGGATGTACTTAATACTCTAGATAGAGCAAGTATGTGTTATAATATAGTGTGACTCTTAGTATGTCTTATGGTGAATCTAACAGTGCACAATATCATAGAGATAGCATGTGTGTAATTTACTAATGGATATATACTAAATCAGTAACTGTTCAATATGTTAGATAGAACAGTGTAACACTTGGTAAGGTGTACCTGCTTAATCTGTCGGTGTTCTTTACCCTAAATACAGCAGCTGTCTGTAAATTCGGTCTATTCTACTTTTAACTAGAATGATCAGTCACCACAATACCACATTTACTCATAACCTTATATTTGCTTTTTGCTTTATTGAACAAGTTGTAAACTTTCATTCTTTTTAGTTTTTACGGACGTTAACCAAACACTTAGACTGGTACCGACTTCAGTTACCAATTAAGGGTTGTAGCATCCATCTGAACAAATACTAAACTTTGAATTATTTACTTGCAGAAAATATGAAAAAATTACATTCAAAACAAGGCTTTCAAAAGTGTTCTAAAGTAATAAAAATGTATATCCTACTATAACTAGAATGTTAGTCACCACAATACCACATTTACTCATAACACAAATTAGACACAAGACCATCAGAAGTGTGGGAAAGAGTGTCGTCGGTCATCATTGTTCTAACATATGAAAAAAAATTAATATTTCTATGTTTCCCCAGCTAAGACATTTGTTGCTGAGCAAGGTTAGTTGAAGGTTAACATAAAATAGTAAATTCTTTACAGTAAGGTAACATTGGCATTTTCCCTTTAATGTTATCAATAATTAAACACTGCTTTTAATGTTATCCAGTAAAAGAGAATAGCAAATCAGTCAGCATTTTTTTACATTGAAATTTAACAAGTTCTAGGCGCTTGATTGTGATAGTGCTCTCTTGGCCTCCTTATTTTAAAAGTGCTCATTATCCTACATAGAACGAGTGTTTAATTAAATAGAGTTCAATATCCTAGATAGAGCAGGTGTGTTTATTATACACACCATAGCACAGGATTAAAAAAAAAAAAATAATGTTCGGGAAGCAGTCAAACAGTGAAACAGTCAAAGCTGGAGGTTCGGGAAAAGATTCAGAGCTTGCAGTATATGAAAGAGTCACCCTGATGATTAAGGAGTCGGAGCCAGCTCTTCAGGAAGTAGTCAGGTCCTAATTGTTCGGGTAGGAGTCAGAGCCTGATGTTCAGGAAAGAGTCAAGGCCTGGAGTTCAACCCGAATGGAATATTACGGAGTCTGAGTAGAATGGTATAGGAAGGGTCCCCATTGTTAGCACTATTATTTATATTCATATAAAATAATGTCTCGATCGGTGAATTTAAAAGAAAAAATTATTCTTCCCCATTGATACCATTTATTATATTCATATAAAATATTTAATCGGTGATCAACCTAGGTTATTTAATCTAACGTACACAAACATGAAAGAAGTAAATAGACACCATTATTATCATAAACAAAGACTGCTGTCAGAGGGGCCTGATCGACCTAGGTTATTTTATCTAACATACACGGACATGAAGAAGTAAATAAACAAACACCCTTATTAACATTAATAATGAAGACAAATATGGTACTTTTAATAGAAATGTTACATTTTTACTCCAGGGAATGGAGAGGTAGTGCAGAGTTTAGGGGAGGCCGGTGATAGTGTAACCAGGGTGAATTGGCAACCATGTACGTGACATCTTTTACTCCTGGCAACTGTGGAAGGAGGGCGACTGGAGAAGTGATCCCCTGTGCAACGCCAATAGGTACGTATATAGTATGCGCACCGGGGCTGTAATAGGTACGTATATAGCATGTGAACAGGGATGGCGATAAGTACGTACATACCATGCGAACCTGGGCGACAATAGATACGGATTTAGCATTCACACCAGAGTGGCGATAGGTACTTATATATTATGTACCTATATAGAAGGCACAGACAGAGGTGGTACTTTTTATAGAAATATGTCATACTTTTGCCCTGGCCAACGTAAGAGGAATGGTGGAGAAGAAACAGCTTTCGCAAAAGGCAAAATGAGAAAGTAGTTTTTAAATTGGGCGACCAGAGAAGAGAAAAGTAGAAAGATAAAGAGACGGCTATAGAGAAAGAGAGAGAAATCGAAGTTTGAATATAAAGATGTTGAATATAAAGATGTTACACACGTGATTTTTCTTCTATTCAATAACCTGAGCAACGCCGGGTAGCCCTGTCATCATGTTCTTTTTTAGTAAGTCACCAATTTCAAACTCCTCAAGAGCTTTCAGAATTCTAAATTCATTTTTACTCCGAAAATGACCTAAAGTCTAAATCAGTAAGAATCTAAAATCAACAGCTAAACAAAACAAAATTGACAACTGAAATGTGTAGAACACAATAAAAATTCCAATATTCATTGTCACCATGTTCTATTTCAGTAAGTCACCAATTTGAAACTCCTCAAGAGTTTTCAGAATTCTAATTTCATTTTAACTACATTTTTTTATACAAATTACCAATTCTAAAATGACAACTCTCCCAGAGTTTAGAATAATTAAATAATGAATGATGCCCCCCCCCCTGAGTTGAGAATAATTAGAAAATGAATGACACATCCACCAGAGTTGAGAATGACTTAAAAATGAATGACACCTCTCCAGAGTTGAGAATAACTAAAAATGAATGACAGTTGAGAATTGACTAAAAGAACATGGTTTTGGTTGCTTAACATCCAAACATGCCTCCCAAAATTCAACCTCTGGTCCCTGTTCTGGGAGGTGGTAACAGGGTAAAACAGTGTAAATGCTTAGGAGGTTATGGATGTAACTTTACACCAGTTCTTATAGCCCGTTTCACTCTGTATAACCCTGGCTAACGAGGCTCTGGTAATGTATTCTTCAACTATTTTGTTTCAAACAAGTATTTTTATTTGCTTGCTATTTATTCTATTAGTTTGTCGATGTTACATTCAATAAACAGCATGTGTATTATTCTATTAACTATGCAACACCATATAAATACTGCCACATGATATAAACCAAACCATGCACACAAATGAAGCAAGGGAGACAGTCGGACAGATAGGGGAAAACGGTCATTATCAGAGAAAATATTTTTTTTTACTTTTTTGGTGCACATTCTTTTTTTTATAATTATTTTCACTTTCTAACTAAATGTTTGAAAACTATTAGCACTGAAACTTAGTGAAAACAATGGCACTTTGGTGAGAAGTGAAATGACTGTATAGTCCCATTGAGACTCCCTCGTGAATATAGTAAGGCACCTCACCCAACAGGCAATAGTAAATACATCTCCTATTAGAAAGTTACACAAAGGAAAACGTCAACACAAATTTACACTAGAGTATTGATTTACTCCTCTCCAGGAGTTAGGCACAAGGCCAGTTTTTATCTTACTCCCACAAGTCGGGTTGGGAAAGTGGGGTTTAAAAATTGCCTGGGCAGCCCTGTCGGCATTCCCCGGTATGGGCGCCTCAGGCAGTAAGCAATAAACTTACTCCTCCCCAAAGAGGGGAGGCAAAGCCTGGGAAGGTGGACCTCTTAGAACTGCACAGGACAGACCCATAGACCGGCGTAAATCAAGCCCCAAAGGCCAAGACGATACCAGTTTATGAGGTGCAGTACCCATGGAACAGATGCTACACTTTGATCTTAGCCAAAAGGCGTTATTTAACCCCTACCCACAATAGGAATATGTGACACAATGTAGGAAAGCGGGATTTGAAAAGCCAGCGCTCGAGAAGGTGAGCACTCAGGCCATTAAAAATTTCTTGGGCAGCCCCGTCGGCATTCCCCGGTAGGGGCGCCTCAGGCAGTAAGCAATTAACTTACTCCTCCCCAAAGAGGGGAGGTAAAGCCTGAGAGGGTGGACCTCCTAGAACTGCACAGGACAGATCAGACCCACAGACCGGCGGAAACCAAGCCCCGAAGGCCAAGACAATACCGATCTATGAAGTGCAGTATCCATCGGAACAGATACTACACTTTGATCTTAGCCAAAAGGCGTTATTTAACCCCCACCCACAATAGGAATATGTGACACAAGGTCTGAAAGTGGGATTTGAAAAGCCAGCACTCGAGAAGGTGAGCACTCTGGCCATTAAAAATTTCCTGGGCAGCCCTGTCGACATTCCCAGACAGGGGCGCTTCAGGCAGCAAGCAATTAACTTACTCCTCCTCAAAGAGGGGAGGTAAAGCCTGGGAGGGTGGACCTCTTAGAACTGCACAGGACAGATCAGACTAACAGACCGGCGGAAACCAAGCCCCGAAGGCCAAGACAACACCGATCCATGAAGTGCAGCACCCATCGGAACAGATACCACACTTTGATCTTAGCCAAAAGGCCAAGCTATTTTACTACTAAACAATATCTTAGTGCTGTTTCAGTTTGGAATTGCTTAACAGCCTGAGACCCCCCAGTACCAGAAAATCTCAATTGAAGCAGCCTTTTTCAATAGAGTACAGCATTTGTTCTTTGTAATTTTATATCTTTTACTACAAAACTATCTATTTTTAAACAAACTGCATTTTATCCTTTTCTATTCACAATTCAGAACACCTTTGAAATAGATTCCTTTATGTTCTATATATTTGATGCTTTCTTTCCTTCAGATTTGATTATCAGAGTCCGGCTATACCACAATTTGAATTAAGAGAAATTCAGACTACCTATTACCTTATGCATGGATTAATAGACACTATTTATTCTTATAAACACAGGACTCACTGCTTCAGTTATTTTTTTTGTGAGTGTGTAATCTTTATGAACAATTTCTTTTTAATACATGACTTTAGTTTGATGTATGATTAGTAAAAAAAAAAAAGAAGATCACTGATCATCACAAACGAAGGACTCTGTTCTTGCAATAATAACTACGTCATAGCTCTCATGTTTATAATTATCTATTCCTCAAAATCATAAAAGAAAGAACATTCTTTGGGGTGGATTCTTGATGATAGCAAGGCACTAATAAGAAATTAACACAAACATTTCAGTACTTTCATATTTTGAGTTTTAAAAAGTGATTATTAATGATGTACATTTTTAGCCACATCATTTTGATTACTGTACTCATTCAATTGAATAATATATTTTCTAATTTCATCTTCCATTTCAGACAATTTGGTTGTTTTTCTCAATTACATCTTTCATTTAAGTGAATTTGCTTACTTAGTTTCATTAACCACACAATCAACCTGGAGATTTCGATGATGACAATGTAGCTTGAAATTTATTTTTATATTCTTTTATATAAAATGAAGACTATAGCAAAAATGTTATTACAAATAATCAAAATGAGGACGGTTAAAAAAACGTTTTATTACTAAAACATCACGGTTGAACAATGTGTTTCTGTGATTGATATCATTAAGTGCTGCAGTTCCTTTTGTAAATTTGTGTTTTTATCTTTTGACACAATTACACATTCTCAAAAGACACATTAAAATAAAAATCACCCATTTAAATATAAAATTGTTTTTGTTTTTTTTTCATTATATTCTTGCTTGAAAGTGGTGAACAAACTTAAAATAAGTGTTTCAATATATTGAGCAATAAACTAATCATTTTTCATAAATATGTTAAGCACATTTTTTGACTATTGTTTTGTTGTTCATGCCTAGGTTTATAATCCGAAACAAACTCAGGAGCAATACATTATTACTGCACTAGGACACTTTCTAAATGTTATATTTTGTAGAAAACACTGATCAGTTCCCTAGATGCAACAGATGTGTGCAATAATGCAGTAGGACACGCAAAACATAGTAAATGCTGCATTCGGATGTACTTAATACTCTAGATAGAGCAAGTATGTGTTATAATATAGTGTGACTCTTAGTATGTCTTATGGTGAATCTAACAGTGCACAATATCATAGAGATAGCATGTATGTAATTTACTAATGGATATATACTAAATCAGTAACTGTTCAATATGTTAGATAGAACAGTGTAACACTTGGTAAGGTGTACCTGCTTAATCTGTCGGTGTTCTTTACCCTAAATACAGCAGCTGTCTGTAAATTCGGTCTATTCTACTTTTGACTAGAATGATCAGTCACCACAATACCACATTTACTCATAACCTTATATTTGCTTTTTGCTTTATTGAACAAGTTGTAAACTTTCATTCTTTTTAGTTTTTACGGACGTTAACCAAACACTTAGACTGGTACCGACTTCAGTTACCAATTAAGGGTTGTAGCATCCATCTGAACAAATACTAAACTTTGAATTATTTACTTGCAGAAAATATGAAAAAATTACATTCAAAACAAGGCTTTCAAAAGTGTTCTAAAGTAATAAAAATGTATATCCTACTATAACTAGAATGTTAGTCACCACAATACCACATTTACTCATAACACAAATTAGACACAAGACCATCAGAAGTGTGGGAAAGAGTGTCGTCGGTCATCATTGTTCTAACATATGAAAAAAAATTAATATTTCTATGTTTCCCCAGCTAAGACATTTGTTGCTGAGCAAGGTTAGTTGAAGGTTAACATAAAATAGTAAATTCTTTACAGTAAGGTAACATTGGCATTTTCCCTTTAATGTTATCAATAATTAAACACTGCTTTTAATGTTATCCAGTAAAAGAGAATAGCAAATCAGTCAGCATTTTTTTACATTGAAATTTAACAAGTTCTAGGCGCTTGATTGTGATAGTGCTCTCTTGGCCTCCTTATTTTAAAAGTGCTCATTATCCTACATAGAACGAGTGTTTAATTAAATAGAGTTCAATATCCTAGATAGAGCAGGTGTGTTTATTATACACACCATAGCACAGGATTAAAAAAAACAAACTGATGTTCGGGGAGCAGTGAAACAGTCAAAGCTGGAGGTTCGGGAAAAGATTCAGAGCTTGCAGTATATGAAAGAGTCACCCTGATGATTAAGGAGTCGGAGCCAGCTCTTCAGGAAGTAGTCAGGTCCTAATTGTTCGGGTAGGAGTCAGAGCCTGATGTTCAGGAAAGAGTCAAGGCCTGGAGTTCAACCCGAATGGAATATTACGGAGTCTGAGTAGAATGGTATAGGAAGGGTCCCCATTGTTAGCACTATTATTTATATTCATATAAAATAATGTCTCGATCGGTGAATTTAAAAGAAAAAATTATTCTTCCCCATTGATACCATTTATTATATTCATATAAAATATTTAATCGGTGATCAACCTAGGTTATTTAATCTAACGTACACAAACATGAAAGAAGTAAATAGACACCATTATTATCATAAACAAAGACTGCTGTCAGAGGGGCCTGATCGACCTAGGTTATTTTATCTAACATACACGGACATGAAGAAGTAAATAAACAAACACCCTTATTAACATTAATAATGAAGACAAATATGGTACTTTTAATAGAAATGTTACATTTTTACTCCAGGGAATGGAGAGGTAGTGCAGAGTTTAGGGGAGGCCGGAGATAGTGTAGCCAGGGTGAATTGGCAACCATGTACGTGACATCTTTTACTCCTGGCAACTGTGGAAGGAGGGCGACTGGAGAAGTGATCCCCGTGCAACGCCAATAGGTACGTATATAGTATGCGCACCGGGGCTGTAATAGGTACGTATATAGCATGTGAACAGGGATGGCGATAAGTAAGTACATACCATGCGCACCTGGGCGACATAAGATACGGATTTAGCATTCACACCAGAGTGGCGATAGGTACTTATATATTATGTACCTATATAGAAGGCACAGACAGAGGTGGTACTTTTTATAGAAATATGTCATACTTTTGCCCTGGCCAACGTAAGAGGAATGGTGGAGAAGAAACAGCTTTCGCAAAAGGCAAAATGAGAAAGTAGTTGTTAAATTGGGCGACCAGAGAAGAGAAAAGTAGAAAGATAAAGAGACGGCTATAAAGAAAGGGAGAGAAATAGAAGTTTGAATATAAAGATGTTACACACGCGATTTTTCTTCTATTCTATAACCTGAGCAACGCCGGGTAGCCCTGCTAGTGAAATATAATTCTTATTATTTGCGTTACTTTGGCTAAGATCAAAGTGTAGTATCTGTTCCGATGGATACTGCACCCCATACTGGTGTTGTCTTGGCCTTCGAGTCTTGATTTACGCCGGTCAATGGGTCTGTCCTGTGCAGTTCTGGGAGGTCCACCTTCCCAGGCTTTGCCTCCCCTCTTTGGGGAGGAGTAAGTTTATTGCTTACTGTCTGAGGCGCCTCTACCGGGGAATGCCGACGGGGCTGCCCAGGCAATTTTTAAACCCCACTTTCCCGACCTTGAGTCACATCTTACTTGTGGGAGTAAGATAAAAACTGGCCTTGTGCCTAACTCCTGGAGAGGAGTAAATCAATACTCAAGATTCAATAACCATGTTTATAAAGATTACTTTATCTTAATAAGTTTATTTGTAGTCATTTAACATAACTATTTGATTATTCATCAATGTATAATAGATTAGAGTCTGTTCTTATTTGAAAATAAATCTTGTTTCAGTTCTGTGAATATGAAGTTTTAATACACCCACTATTGAAATTAATATTGGTTTATTGAAACTTTAAGTATGTACCGTTTTATTTATCTAAATCAAATTTTTTTAAATACATGTTGAACTTCTTTAGTTTTCTTTATATCTCTTTTAATAGTTTTAATTTTAATAGAAAATAAATCCGATGTTAATTCATAATATCCGCGATGTTTTGTTTATTCCAATTAAATACGTATATAACCTGAAAATTCATTTTGTAAATCATTGAGTAAGTAATAGAATGTTCCTTTTATAAGGAGATTTTGGGTTTTAAGATGATCTTCCATTTTTTTAATTATGACATAAATATGCGGGGGTTACTATACATGAAACATAAATACTCCCCCATTTTCATTCAATAAACTAAATTATTAAATATTTGTTACTGTATAATTCATAGTGAATTAGTGAATTTTAGTGAGAAACACATTTAAAAAAAGAAATTCGGAAGTCTGAGCACTAATTTGATAGGTAGGTAAGGTTACGTTAGCATACTATAACAAATGTTCTACGTTAACATATGTACTCAGATGACATAATACTATAACCCAGACCCCACGCCTCTTACTCTCCTTCGCCCCGTGGGTATCGTAGTCGGCCACTCGCGCACAGGTGTTCGATATCCCGGTCGCGGCGCCACTATGAACACGGTCGCGGGTGTTCCTCGGCGCACTACAATCCTTCCAGACCGAGAACACCTTCCTTGGCCAGTGATCGTCAATAGCGGCTGTAAAAAGAAAGATGGCTCGAATCTCCTCTAATCGGGATGTTTGCCTCGCTGGTCCGCTGTGGAATCAATGTCGCGCGAACAGTACAAATCGACAACAGAATAACTCAACAAACGGCTAGGTCTTTTCATAACAATAATTATTTAACAAAAATGAACGGTGGGTTTTTAACTTTAATCCAAAGTCTGTTTTTCGATAATGGCTTGTTTACTAACTATCCCGTCTTCCTTCTCTCTGTGTGCGTGTGTGAATCTCTACGATTTCCCAGTGTTAAACAGCTGGACTTAATCTATGTCTGGAGAACCGTGTGTGTGTGAAACTCCCTTTTCAAAGCCTTAATTAAGTTGTGACTTGTCTACTGAACGGTGGGGGCATGCTATGGGCCATGCCAGGCGAGAGCGATTGTTCGCGCAACGCCTCGCCTGGCTGGCCCGTGTCTCAAAACACGTCCGTCGCAAGCGAAATCTCGGATCTAACTCATCGTTCACTCAACACAAAAAAACCCTTTCCTTTCCCAAGGAGGCATATTATCACACCCTTTCCTTCTCTCTCTCTCGTCTCTCTCGTCTCTCTCTCTCTCCTTTATGCGTCCCTCTCCATCTCCTGGTCGTCTGGGACAATACGACACGGGTAATTACAATTCTCCTTTTGGCCCCTTCCTCTTTCCTGTTATCGCAAAAGACTTATTCCCTTTCTTTCTCTAGGCGACCACCCCACGAGTTGATATCCATCAGTATCTAAAAGACTCTTGACCAAATTCGTACGGGCGTTATCAGATCCCAGTTCCCTGTGGCTTTACTCATCCATTGTATCGGGATAATTGCCACAGGCACTTACACGCTCTCTCCCGCCAGGCTGGCGCCGTTTCTCGGCTAAGGTTTGGACAGTCAAAAATATGTACTAGTTCTTAGATCTCCACTTGTTTCTACGTAGGGCCTGATCTCCCCGATGCATTCCAGTGCACCCTAGGGTGCAGACTCCGTCGCTGAAACCACTGTTTCACATCCGTCCCCCTTTATTTTGTGTCAATTTGGTCGCAATTTGACATCTCCCAGACTGTCACCCTTCCCCCACACACACAGAGAACAACAGGTAATACAATCAAAATAATAATAATCAAAAATTAAAAAAAAACTGTAGCTAAAAAATGGAACAAAAAGTTTTCTTTTTCTGTTCTGTTTTCTTTTGGTCTGTCCTTCCTTTTCTCTTTCCAGTCTATTAAAACATCAGGACTACGTATGTATGTGTGTATGTGCGTATGCATTTTGTGGTTTCTGTGTTGGGAGGTGGGTAGGTGACAAAAGGAATTATTATGCATACAATTAAAAGTTTGTTAATACAGATTGGAGCTCGCAACGCCCCTTACAAATTACGTCACCATCACCTTCTCCTCGGAATCGATCTCTACTTCTTCACTGGTCATCCGCCTGGATTTCCGACAGGGGCAGCGATTCCTGCTCCCGCTCGCGATCTGGGTGAAGTGTACTCAAGGGTAACCCTCCCTCGCTCATGCACTCGGCCGTCGGTGTGCTCGCGCCGTCCAATATCTCCCTATGTCTTTCTCGCGCCCTTTGTCTTTTCTGCAAAGGCTAACCCTATTATTTATGTGCACAATTCTCACTAACATCGACCAAGCCCTATCGTGCCCGTGTCTAGTCCTACCTTTTAACGTGAATTTTCCCTTCCTGACGGGGTTAATCGAACCCTCCAATCTTCTTAAAGCTAATAGCTTGTTACCTTCTGGTTATGCAACGTATTTTCACACATCATAATACTTTCATAACTGTTCAATGGGGTCGACCGGTAATCTCAAACGATTTGGTAATTCGGCCTGTATCTGTAACAGAACCTCCCTTAATCTGCCGAGATGATTATATTCGGCGACAAGTGTCTTAGCGATTACATATCCAACTGTGCACCTGTGCACTCACTCGTCAGTATCAACAACTGAAATTCTCTTGGTACGGACCTGTCTGGTTCGCATACCGTCACTATCATTGCGTCGGCCACCTCGGCCAGATTCTCTTCTGTTCCCTTCTCTGGGAAAACAATTCTCTCAGACGAACACCTTCTTGGCTCACTTCGGCCCGGTGACATTCGATATCGATGCACCTTCTCTGGCTGCATGCGACAGTAACCCTTTTGGTTCTTCCCTATAACTTCCAATTTCTTCATAATCATTCTCTCATCGCTTCCCGACACTGTCCCTAATTACTCATCGAGTGCCTCTCCCAGCAACGGGGGGCCACTGATTTCTTCTGCTTCGTCTGTATCAACACTATCTATCTTAGATAGGATCTCATATCCTTCTCTTCGCTTATCATTACTTCTGTGCCCTTTCGTAAGGCGCACCACAATCTGTCATATTCACGGTGGTTCGAACATCTGTCGATTACTTCAACTTTCTTTTGCTTTTACAACTCACTGTATATCTGCCTGGTCGTTCGGCAACAGCCCATCCAGCTGCAGGTATATTACTACTTGTGATCGATCATTTGGATCTAACCACGACGACCCTCCATCGGTCCCAGTTATGCATCTCTTTCTATCCTTATATGTCCGTTTTATCTCGGTGGGGGGGGGGGCATCCAAGACAACTGTCCGCGCCACAACCACCAGCACCGCACACGCATGGGGGCCCTCCCTGCGCGCGGTAGAGCCAACAAATGCGACACGCACAACCTCGGCCTCTCCCCCAGGTCCCTGACTATCTTTGGCTTGGCTTTCCTACTATTCTGTGGTGGGGCGTTCTGCTCCCCTCTACCATAACTTCATAGGTAATTCCTCTACCTTTTTGGCTAACCGATTTTCTCTCAGTCTCTTCTGGAGCTGGGTGGGGGGTATTTTGCCGCTCTCCTCCCACTCGCTGGACTCGTCAACCGACCTAGCAGTCGCGTTTAATTCGATCTCTCTCTACGGGGGGGGGGGGTTCATTGCTTCTTGCGGTTTCTCATAAACCGGCGAACAAAACCCAAGCCCGTCTTCTTCCCATTTAAATTCGCTATCTTTCACTAAACTTATCATTCTGGGGGCCACCCTACTTTTTATACTCTGTGGGGTGGCCTCTGGGCGCTTCCCTGGTTCTTTACCCTAGCGTCAGGTGGCACACTAAGGTTCGGAATCCTAATTCCTCACCTCTGATCTATGCTGCTGTGCACCACCGACTCTCATGTCTGAACCGACCACACCTAGTGCAGTTCGGTCTAAACGTGCTGCGCGGGCGCCCATAACTTGTGGGACACTCTGCTGCTCTATGCCCCTCACCCCTGCAGGTCCAGCAGACTGATACCTGCCTGGCCGGTGCGGGCCTATCGTACTCATTTTGAAGGTCCCATGCCTTCCTTCTAGGATCGGAGTCTGCCTCCCGATCCTCTCCGCCCCCTCTCTCCATTCGGGGCCCCGGACTCGCCCTGCCCCCCCCCCCCACACCGTTTTCCTTCTCCCAGACCTTTCCTCGCCATTGTTTAACCTTAGCCGGGTCAACTTGCGTACGGCCTCAATCGCGGTTCGCTCGCTGGCATATTGCCTCACAAGCTGCTCGCGGAGCTCCGTCCAAGTGATCCCCGGGTTCTCTACATACCTCCCCTCAATGAATCTCGACGCTGGGCCCCTCGCTCCTTCTAGAGCGAGCAGTACCATCTCGTGATTTTCTAGTCCATAAATCATCCTCTTCTTCTGAATTACTGCTAACCACTCCATTGAACCGACGGGATCCCCTTTGTAGGGGGGTATTCGTATCCCTCCTATCGGCCTTTCTATCTTTCTAGTCTCTTCTCTCCCCATACCTGTTACACTATTTACTAGGTCTTCCTCCGAACCCATTCCCTTTGCGTTCTAGCTTACCACCCCAACAACAGAACTACCCAAACCGCGTGCAAAGTTTGGACAACAATCGACACACCGACCAAACCGAGCAAGCGAACAAGAGAAATCAACGAGTCACTTACCCCTCTCCTCTGCTGCCCTTGTGGTCTTCCGCTTCTGGGCTGGTTGTTTATTATTTTTCGAGTCCGTCCGGGCCTTCTAATCAATTGACTAAAAGTTCGCGATCCTAGACCGATCTCAAAGTCTAAAAAAACGTGTTTTCTTTCAGTCTATCTCTCTTTCTATCTTTCTCTTTTTTTTTCAACCACGGGTTTACATGCCCGTTAAACTGTTTCTCTCTTTTCTTTTCCTTTTTTCTATTCTCTTTTTCAAACACGGGTGTACATGCCCGTTAAACTGTTTCTCTCTTTTCTTTTCCTTTTTCTATTCTCTTTTTCAACCACGGGTGTACATGCCCGTTAAACTGTTTCTCTCTTTTCTTTTCTTTTTTTCTATTCTCTTTTTCAAACACGGGTGTACATGCCCGTTAAACTGTTTCTCTCTTTTCTTTTCTTTTTTTCTATTCTCTTTTTTAACAACGGGTGTACATGCCCGTTAAACTGTTTCTCTCTTTTCTTTTCCTTTTTTCTATTCTCTTTTTCAAACACGGGTGTACATGCCCGTTAAACTGTTTCTCTCTTTTCTTTTCCTTTTTTCTATTCTCTTTTTCAAACACGGGTGTACATGCCCGTTAAACTGTTTTTCTCTTTTCTTTTCCTTTTTCTATTCTCTTTTTCAAACACGGGTGTACATGCCCGTTAAACTGTTTCTCTCTTTTCTTTTCCTTTTTTCTATTCTCTTTTTCAAACACGGGTGTACATGCCCGTTAAACTGTTTCTCTTTTTTCTTTTCCTTTTTTTCTATTCTCTTTTTCAACCACGGGTGTACATGCCCGTTAAACTGTTTCTCTCTTTTCTTTTCCTATTCTCTTTTTCAAACACGGGTGTACATGCCCGTTAAACTGTTTCTCTCTTTTCTTTTCCTTTTTCTATTCTCTTTTTCAAACACGGGTGTACATGCCCGTTAAACTGTTTCTCTCTTTTCTTTTCCTTTTTCTATATTTCTTCTTTTTTTTTCAAACACGGGTGTCGATGTCCGTCAAACCTTTATCTCTGCCGGTAAAAAAAAATCGTCCGTTGTGCCGTGGGTTTTTTTTTTGTCTATTTTTTTCAAAGTGTTCTGCCGGTAAAAAAAAAGTTGTTTCTTTGTGGCCGTGAGTTGGCTCTGTTCTTTCTTCCCCGAGGTTACCAGGCACTCCTCACAGTACCATGATCCTGGGTCGCGGCACCAATATAACCGAGACCCCACGCCTCTTACTCTCCTTCGCCCCGTGGGTATCGTAGTCGGCCACTCGCGCACAGGTGTTCGATATCCCGGTCGCGGCGCCACTATGAACACGGTCGCGGGTGTTCCTCGGCGCACTATAATCCTTCCAGACCGAGAACACCTTCCTTGGCCAGTGATCGTCAATAGCGGCTGTAAAAAGAAAGATGGCTCGAATCTCCTCTAATCGGGATGTTTGCCTCGCTGGTCCGCTGTGGAATCAATGTCGCGCGAACAGTACAAATCGACAACAGAATAACTCAACAAACGGCTAGGTCTTTTCATAACAATAATTATTTAACAAAAATGAACGGTGGGTTTTTAACTTTAATCCAAAGTCTGTTTTTCGATAATGGCTTGTTTACTAACTATCCCGTCTTCCTTCTCTCTGTGTGCGTGTGTGAATCTCTACGATTTCCCAGTGTTAAACAGCTGGACTTAATCTATGTCTGGAGAACCGTGTGTGTGTGATGAAACTCCCTTTTCAAAGCCTTAATTAAGTTGTGACTTGTCTACTGAACGGTGGGGTGGGGGGATTACTATGGGCCATGGCATGCCAGGCGAGAGCGATTGTTCGCGCAACGCCTCGCCTGGCTGGCTCGTGTCTCAAAACACGTCCGTCGCAAGCGAAATCTCGGATCTAACTGATCGTCAGTGTTTCCAACTGAGATTTTCAAAATCCGCTAGATTGAGAAAGCAAAATCGCCAGAAAATCGCTAGATTTGTAACTTTTTGTCATTATTGGCAACTGAGATTTTCAAAACCCGCTAGATCGAAAACAATAAAATCGCTAAAAAAAACCCACTAGATTTTAACTTCGTACTCTCTATATATATATATATATATATATATATATATATTATATATATATTATATATATTATATATATATATATATATATATATATATATATATATATTATATATATATATATATATATATATATATATATATATATATATATCAAAATGACTGCTAAATTTTATCGACTACTTTTGTCTGTTTTTCAAAGCTATGAAAGCGAAAATATATCCACTGTACAAATATTAATTTGTCTGTTTTTGTCTATTCCTTAAAAAAATTATTTTGCAAATATTAATTTGTTGTCTGACTTTTTCGGAATATTTTGCAAATAAAAGTTAATTCGTTTTCATAAATATTAATTTGCTGCCACCTGAACCTAGGGTTAGTGGGAGGTTTAATGGAGTGTATATTTTGTTTTGTAAGAAACAAATCATAAAATCAAACAGTGTTTATTAAAAATTGAAATATATTACAAATTTACCATCACAATAATTACGTATATAGAATATATCCGAAGAAATTGATGAAATTAATATTTGCAAAATAATCCGCAAAAATCGGAAAATTAATTTATAGTTTCAAAATAAAAGCTATCAAAAATATTCACAAAAATGAGAAAACAAATTAATATTTGCAAAATGATTTTTTTTAATCCACAAAAATCTGAAAATAAATTATTATTTAGTAAATAATCGGGCAACAAATCAATAAGTGGCTTAATTTGCTCTGTCACCGCTGAAAAAGATTTTAATATTTTGTTAATGATTGAATTACTTCGATATTTATTCCATAATTACCTAATTTTCCGCCCCCCACCAACAAAAAAAAAACACGCACCCTTCCTACTACTAACCCTAAGTCCGGGTGGTAATACGAAAAATAAATAAAGAATAAATTTAACAAAAGTCGAAAAAAGTGCGTGCGACGTGGGTGTAACGGGGCTGTTAATAGTTAATTTATTGAATATTAAAGTTAGTTTTTTTGTTGTGTTATTTATTTATATTAAATAAACCGTTGTATTGTATCACTTATCTTTCGCGAAAAAACAACAACAATTATTTCAGAATGCATCAGTTTTGCATATACTTGTAACATAAAATGATCCCCCATTTCCGGGCCATTCTAACTTAGTAGGTAAAAGAATTTAGTTAACATTGGTTCTCAGAGTGTAAGTCGAATATTTTTATTGAAAAATTATGGGAATGTAAAGTAAACATTTCAAAGTTCACTGCCTCCTATCTCTCTTATCGAACCTTTTGTAATGTTAAAAATCGAAAATTAAACAAAATGCTGGAAAAACGTTACATTTCCGCACGATTGGTGACATATTAGATGTGTTTCTACCAGTATTTTGTTTAATTTTCGATTTTTAGCGATTATCCGAGTGATCATCGTCGACATCTTATCGCCGCCATTTTCTTTTTGAGTATGAACTGAACAGTCGACACTATGTTTGTTTTTTAACAAAAATATGCTTTAAAATAAGTTAAAACACAAATAAACTTATCCAGGTAGGTAGAATTGTAACTTATCTTGCCTTTGGTAACATTTATTTTTTGCACATTTATTTGTTGTTTTTTGGGTTTTTTTTTTTACCCATTTTTCGTTCTGTTCGCTCTCGTTATAAATACCCTAGAATTTTTTTTTTTTTTTTATTAATTTATTTTTACGTTCGTGGGCTTTTGTCCGTGTTTGAATTATTTTGGTGGCCTTTTGTCCGGTGAGCTTTTGTCCGGTCGCGATCACCATTTTATTTTTAGAACATTAACATTTTAATTGACATGTAAAACTACCGTAGATTTGCATATATCATGTATGGAAGGTAGCTTGAGAAATAATCTCATGATGACTAAAGAGAAAATGAATACGGAAAATAGTTTTACTGAAATCTGAAATTGTATGTGGCAAACGAAATCGCCAGATTTTAAAGAAAAAAATCGCTAGCCGCTAGATCCAAATTTTACTAGCCAGATTCAAATCAAAATCGCCAGATCTAGCGGGAAACCCGCTAAATTGGCAACACTGTATGTAATGCTACACAATGAAAAAGGGGAAATATACAAAATCAAAATAAAGAAACATGAGAGTGAAACAAAATGAATAAAAATTAAAGTATATTAGCGGCTATGTTGCAAAAAGTAAAAGCAGAAAAAGAGTGTGAAAAAAAAAAACTAAAAATGTAGTGCGAAAAATATAGTACACAGACATAGATGAGAAAATAAAGAAACCTTAAAATACAGAGAAACGGTTAACATATAAAAGAAAGTTAGGAAAGAGACAAGCATGAAGTACTTACTCTCGCTGTTCGATAATAAGTATTGCATTGGTTTCATGAACTTAGACTAGGAGATAATCGAAACAAATTGATATTTATTTGAGATAATAGTTTGTCTCGACCCCCGACAAGAAGAAAACAACTAGCATGAGAAAAATATCCAATTATTGCCCAAATATAAAAATAGAAAATGGGTACTTGGAAGAACAGCCCAAATACTGGTACAACTTAATTGAATAAGACATATGACATATGACTTTCAAATACAGGCTGATTGGAAAGTGTCACCATATTATTTAATGCTTGTTATTTATTACTGAAATATAATTCTTACAAGAAATATAAATTATCAAAAGATGCATAACATGCAGTTTTATTTAGAATCAAACATGGGTCTCAGAATTCAGCAAAAACTTCTCACGCTGCCTGTGAAACGCATCAACTGATTTCACAAGAAACCTCTTGTTTTCTAATGAGTCTAAAATTGTCAAAACTAAAATCATTCAAGGATAAGGATGAATGCGATAGACTAATTGACAGGTGAATGGTGATCAATATTAGTAAAAGATTGAAAATGTCCACATGCAACTCAAAACCACAGCCGATCCAGGAAACAGCATTTTTACCCTGTTTTAAAATCATCGCTCATGGAGAAGAGAGATGTACGCTTTCAGTTGATATTAATTTCTTGTAAAGATTTCAGTAATAAATGAGGAGTACTTCATAATGAAGAGTTTGTTTTCAATCCATTTGTAGATATGAAGCATAACTGCAAATTGCATGTATGTATCCTAAAAAGGTTTGAATATGTCATAAATGTTGTCATAATGTAGTTATACACACATTGAACTCTAAAAAGACGCTACAAAGTTCTAAATAGAGTGAGAGGCGAACTCCAACTCGAATCTAATTATAGTAGTTCTAAATATGTTAATAATCAATGGTATTAATACTTATGTAAATGAATATTTAATTAATAAATTAAGACTTGAATGGGTTTATACGTTTCAATTAACGAGGATCATTGCCAATCATTTTTAAATTTTTTCAACAAATTTTCCCTTGAAATTACCCTTAGAGTATTTCCTTTTCTATGAAAAAAAAACATATTCTCTTATTTTTCAGAAGCAGGTGTTCAAGTTGTTATCAAATTTGTATGTGAAAAGAACCCCAGACGAATTTTAAAACTAGGATATAATGAAGATGGCAGTAGTTTTGACAGTCTTTTCATATTTCGAAATAATGGTATTTCTTTCTATTGAAGGGAAAAACAAATGACTTATTTACAGTTTATTTTCTAAGTAATCGTGTTGTTATTATGAATTACAAATTTTACGGTTGAATTAGATGAATTTATATATATATATATATATATATATATATATATATATAACTTTTGTCCGTGACGAACTTAAAATAGCATGTTACATGTTATAACTACATGTTTAACTTAAAACGTGCAGACAAATAATTCATAAAAGAAGTATTTAAATAATATACGCCAATTTATTATATTTGTAAGGTTACGGGTCGCTATCGATGCTACTACATCAGGGTTAACGAAAAATGTTAATAGCAAAAGAAACATTATTTTGTGAAAATAGATTTTATTTCAGAATAAGTACTATAAGAAAAAATAGTTTTGATTACTAAATCATAAAAATATTTTGGAAAATGATGCTTTTTGGCATTAAAGTAGATATTTTGTTGATTTATCAAAATTATGATTGTACTAATTATAATTATAAAATAATATATTATATAAAAAGGTTTGTCAAAATCTCCCATTAAGATTACATTTGACAAATTAAAATTTAGTTCTGGTCAAGGAAAATATGTATATTAGACGATAGCCGATGCTTCTGCGAAAGTATTATTTGGCTGATATGATTGGTTTGATGATGTTTTATCACGAAATCAAAGTGTAATTGAAGTGTGTAAAATACCTGTAGTATTTGTATATTTATTGCATCATCGTGCTAGTATAATAAAGGTGATACTTAATATAGAGCAATTGTATATTATAACAATGCGTATTTATAGTAGTCATAGTCGATGCTGATGTTTTAAATTATAATTTTTTTGTTATTTTAACTAGAGAATTGTGTAAATAAAGTTCATAAGAAGGGCGAGTTTTAAGAGGAATTTAATGTCACTGTAGTTTATGAATGTTTATATAGGAAAAAGATGATGAGGGGAATAAGAAGCGCTTAGAACACATTATTCATTAATGATTTCGCATAAAAAGAAAACAAATATGCATGGTGACATAGTCTAACATAAATTGGTAGGCACCAACTATGCTTAGAAATTTTGAAAAGTAAAGCTTCAATACGCACGTCGAGAGGGATGAGAAACAGCTTAATTATGTATCTATTTATTTTGAAACTTAAATTTTATACGTCTGTCTGGGCTCGCTCACGGTCAAGTAGCCTTATTTCTGTTTTGTTATCTGCTCATACAGATTGTCACATCTGATCTTCTGACTCTGTTATAAAACAGGGTTCTGATTTACCTGTTTCAAACGGTATTCAATGTATTAGAAACGAAAATTATGGCTATTTACATAGTAGGTGCTATACTGAACTTTGGGTTTCGCCCCCTTTCTTAAGACTTTTTAATAAAAAGCCGAGCTCTACCAACACTGCACATAATTCTCCATTCTTCTTCTATGTGCGAGAAATCAAACGGAACTTCCATAGACATAGTTTTTTCCAAGAATTCCCACCCGTGGAGCAGGTTACGCGGGAATGTTTTATTACAGACTATAACATTTTTATTTTCAAGTCCAATGTCAACAAATATATCTCGATTAGTTTTGTGAATTAATTGTAGTTCTCAATCTCTTAATAGAACTGTTCTAGCATCCAGCTGACATTTTCACTAATTGTTATTTGTGATTTGATTTTGGGCTTGATAAGTGGTAATCCACTTTTATAAAAAAACTAGCGGGGCTATCCGGCGTTGCTCGGGGTCATCATACACATAATTGTAGAAAAAACGCTTGTGTAAGATCTTTATATTCAAACTTCTATTTCTCTCCCTCTCTCTATAGCCGTCTCTTTATCTTTCTATCTTTCTCTTCCCTGGTCGCCCCATTTCACCGCTACTTTCTCCCTTTGCCTTTTGCGAAAGCTGTCACTTCCCCACCATTCCTCCTCCGTAGACAAGGGCAAAAGTATGACATATTTCTATAAAAAGTAGTGCTTCTATATGCGCCTTCTATATAGGTACTTATTTCGCCCCGGTGCGCATACGATATATGCTCATATAGCCGCCCCGGTGCGCATAATATATACATAGCTATCGCCGCCCCAGTACGCATACTATATACGTACCTATCGCCACTCTGGTGCGAATCCTCAATACATACTATATAAATGTTAATAAATGTTAATGCTATCAAGTGTCTCGGTGCGAATGCTAAATACGTGCGTATCGCCACCCCGGTGCGCATGCTATATTCGTACCTATCGCCGCCCCGGTTCGCATAATATATGCGTACCACTTTCCGCCCCCGTGTGCATACTATATACGTACCTATTGCCGCCCTGGTGCACATACTACATACGTACCTATCGTAGCTTCCATGCATATGCTAAATATGTACCTATCGCCGCCCCAGTGCGCGTGCTATATACGTACCTATCACCGCCCCGGTGCACATACTATATATGTACCTATCGCTTCCCCGGTGTGCATACTATATACGTACCTATCGGCGTTGCACGGAGATCACTCTTCTCCAGTCGCCCTCCACCCCATTGGACACTACAGCCGTTGCCCTCAGCCAAAGCTGTCTCGTCTGTGTTGCCCTCGTCAGGTTCACCTCCTTCTACATTTGCCAAGAGCAAAAGATGTCACGTACCTGGTTGTCAATTCACCCTGGCTACACTATATCAGGCCTCTTCTAAACTCTGCACAACTTCTTTATTTCCTAGAGAAAAAATGTAACTTTTCTATTTAAAGTACCATATTTGTCTTCATTATTAATGTTAATAAGGGTGTTTATTTACTTCTTCATGTATGTGTATGTTAGATGAAATAACCTAGGTCGATCAGGACCCTCTGACAGCAGACTTCATTGTTAATGATGATAATGGGTTCTATTTACTTCTTTCATGTTTGTGTATATTAGATGAAATGACATAGGCCGATCACCGATTAAATATTTTATATGAATATAATAAATGTTAATGCTATCAATGGGGAAGAATCATTTTTTCTTTAAATTCACCGATCGAGATGTTATTTTATATGAATATAAATATTAGTGCTAATAATGAGGACCCTTCCCCTACCATTCTACTCAGACTCTGTAATATACACATTAGCGTTGAACTCCAGGCTCTGAATCCTTCCCAGAACCTCCGGCTCTGACTCCTACCCGAACCATTAGGACCTGACTACTTCCTGAAGAGTCGGGTCTGACTCCTTTTTGAACCTCAGACTGACTCTTTCACGTACTGCAAGCTCTGACTCTTTCCGGAACATCCAGCTTTGACTGTTTTTCCCCCAAACTCTGACTCCTTCCCCAACATCGTTTTTTTTTATCCCGGGCAATGCTGCAGCTAAAAACACTTGCTCTATCTAGGATATTGAGCTTGAGGTTCTGCTCCATACCTTCACCTCAAGACCTGACTCCTAGCTGAACTGTCTACTCTGACCCCTTCTAAGAACCTCGGGATGATTCTTCCCAAACCTCAGGCTCTGATTGTTTACCAAACATCCAGCTTTGACTGTTTCCCAAACGTTTGACTATAACTGCACCCCACGCATAAGTTTTTTTTATCCTGTGCAATAGTGCGTATAATCACACCTGCTCTATCTAGGATATTGAACACTATTTGAGTAAACACCCGCTCTATGTAGAATAATGAGCACTTTTAAAATTAAGGAGGCCTAGAGAGCACTATCACAATCAAGCGCCTAGAACTTGTTAAATTTCAATGTAAAAAAATGCTGACTGATTTTCTAGTCTCTTTTACTGGATAAAATTAAAAGCAGTGTTTAATTATTGATGAAATTAAAGAGAAAATGCCAATGTTACCTTACCCGTAAAGAAATTACTTTTTTTATGTTAACCTTCCACTAACCTTGCTCAGCAACAAATGTCTAAGCTGGGTTAGTTAACATATATATTAATTTTTTTTCATACTTTAGAACAATGATGACAGACGACACCCATTCCTCACACTTTTGATGGACTTGTGCATAATTTGTGTTATGATAAATGTGGTATTGTGGTGACTGTCATTCTAGTTAAAAGTAGGATAGACATTTGTATTACTTTAGAAAACTTTTGAAAACCTTGTGTCTAATTTTTTTGTAATGTAACCATTCATATTTTCTGCAAGTAAATAATTCAAAGTTTACTATTTTTCTGATGGATGCTAAAACCCTTAGACTGGTACCGAATTTATTTACCAATTCAGTGTTTGGTTAACGTGCATGAAAACTGAAAAAGCTGGAAGTTTACAACCTATTCAATAAAGCAAAAACAAATATATTGTTATGAGTAAATGTGGTATTGTGGTGACTGATCATTCTAATTAATAGTGGATAGACATTTTTATTACTGTAAGGCAACGACACCCATGTATTCACACTTTTGAGGGATTGTGTCTAATTTGTTTTGAATGTAATTTTTTCATATTTTCTGCAAGTAAATAATTCAAAGTTTAGTATTCGTTCTGATGGATGCTACAATCCTTAGACTGGTAATGCCTTTAGTTACCAATTAAGTGTTTGGTTAACGTCCGTAAAAAGTAAAAATAATGAAAGTTTACAACCTGTTCAATAAAGCAAAAAGCAAATATAAGGTTATGAGTAAATGTGGTATTGTGGTGACTGATCATTCCAGTAAAAAGTAGGCTAGACAGAATTTACACAAACCTGCTGTATTTAGGGTAAAGAACACCGACAGATAAAGCAGGTACAACTTATCAAGTGTTACACTGTTCTATCTAAACTATTTAACAGTTGCTGATTTAGTATATATCCATTAGTAAATTACACATGCTCTCTCTAGGATATTGTGCACTGTTAGATTCACCATAAGACAAGTATGAGCCACACTATATTATAATACATACTTGCTCTATCTAGAGTATTAAATACATCCGCATTCAGCATTTACTCTGTTTTGAGTGTCCTACTGCATTATTGCACACATCTGTTGCATCTAGGGAACTGATCAGTGTTTTCTACAACATGTATAACATTTAGCAAGTGTCCTAGTGCAGTAATAAATTATTGCTCCTAAGTTTGTTTCAGATTATAAACCTAGGCATGAATAACAAAACAATAGTCAAAAAGTGTGCTTAACATATTTCTGTGAAAAGTTATCACTTTATTGCTCAATATATTGGAACACATTTATTTTAAGCTTGTTCACCACTTTCAAGCAATAATATAATGAAAAAAACAAAAACAATTTTATATTTAAATGGGTGATTTTTATTTTAAGGTGTCTTTTGAGAATGTGTAATTGTGTCAAAAGATAACAATCCAAATTTAAAAAAGGAACTGCAGCACTTAATGATATCAATCACAGAAACACATTGTTCAAAAGTGATGTTTTAGTAAAAAAATGTTTTTTTAACCATCCTCATTTTCATTGAAGGGTACATAACATGGTGCGTCAGCTATAAATGGTACCAACACATGGTGAGTCAGCTCAAAGGGTACCCACACATGGTGTGTCTGCTCAAAGGGTACCCACACATGGAGCAGCAGCTCTAAGGGTATGAACACATGGTGCGTCAAGGCTAAAGGTACCCACATATCGTGCCACCTCTCCATTCCCCGGAGCAAAAATGTAATATTTCTATTAAAAGTACCATAATTTGTCTTCATTATTAATGTTAGGACGGGTGTTTATTTACTTCTTCATGTCTGTGTATGTTAGATAAAATAACCTAGGTCGATCAGGACCCTCTGACAGTAGTCTTCATTGTTAATGATAATAATGGTGTATATTTACTTCTTTCATGTTTGCGTATGTAAGATGAAATAACCTAGGCCGATCACCGATTAAATATTTTATATGAATATAATAAATATTAATGCTATCAATGGGGAAGAATATATTTTTTTTAAATTCACCGATCGAGACGTTATTTAATATGAATATTAGTGCTAACAATGGGGACCCTTCCCCTACCATTCTACTCAGACTCCGTAATATACCATTAGCATTGAACTCCAGGCCCTGACTCCTTCCTGAACATCAGGCTCTGAATCCTTGCCAGAACCTCCGGCTCTGACTCCTACCCGAACCATTAGAACCTGACTACTTCCTGAAGAGTCTGCTCCAACTCTATCTTGAACCTCAGACTGACTCTTTCATGTAGCTCTGACTCTTTGCCCAACATCGTTTTTTTATCCCGGGAAACACTGCAGCTAAACACACCTGCTCTCTCTAGGATATTGAGCCTGAGAACCTCAAGACCTGACTGCTACCTGAACTGTCTGCTCCGACTCCTTCTCAGAACCTCAGGATGACTCCTTCCCAAACCTCAGGCTCTGATCGTTTACCGAACCCCCAGCTTTGAGTGTTTCCCAAACGTTTGACTTTAACTGCTCCCGAACATCATTATTATTTTTTTCTATCCTGTGCAATGGTGTGTATAAATAGACCTGCTCTATCTAGGATATAGAACACTATTTGAGTAAACACCCGCTCTATGCAGGATAATAAGCACTTTTAATTATTAAGGAGGCCTAGAGAGCACTATCACAATCAAGCGCCTAGAACTTGTTAAATTACAATGTAAAAAAATGCTGACTGATTTTCTAGTCTCTTTTACTGGATAACATTAAAAGCAGTGTTTAAGTATTGATCAAATTAATGGACAAATGCCAATTTAACCTTACCCGTAAAAAAATTACTTTTTTTCATGTTAACCTTCCATTAACCTTGTTCAGCAACAAATGTCTTAGCTGGGTTATTTAACATATATATTAATTTTTGTTCATACTTTAGAACAATGATGACCGACGACACCCATTCGCCACACTTTTGATGGAATTGTGCCTAATTTGTGTTATGAGTAAATGTGGTATTGTGGTGACTGATCATTCTAGTTAAAAGTAGGATAGACAGAATTTACACAAAGCTGCTGTATTTAGGGTAAAGAACACCGACAGATAAAGCAGGTACAACTTACCAAGTGTTACACTGTTCTATCTAACATATTGAACAGTTGCTGATTTAGTATATATTCATTAGTAAATTACACACATTATCTCTCTAGGATATTGTGCACTGTTAGATTCACCATAAGACATACTAAGCGTCACACTATATTTGCTCTATCTAGAGTATTAAGTACATCCGCGTTCAGCATTTACTCTGTTTTGAGTGTCCTACTGCATTATTGCAAATTGTTGATAACGATTACACACACAAAAAAACTGAAGCAGTGAGTACTGTGTTTATAAGAATAAATGGTGTCTATTAATCCATGCATAAGGTAATGGGTAGTCTGAATTTCTCTTAATTCAAATTGTGGTAAAGCCGGACTGATAATAAAATCTGAAATAGAAAGCTACACTTGAAGTTTATAAAAGAAAGCAATCAAATATATAGAACATAAAGGAATCTAATTAAAAGGTGTTCTGAATTGCGAATAGAAAAGGAGAAAATTCAGTTTGATTAAAAATAGATATTGTTTTATAGTAAAATATATAATATTACAAAGAACAAATGCTGTACTCTATTGAAGAAAGCCACTTGAATTGAGATTTTCTTGTACTGGGGGTCTCAATCTGTTAAGGAATTCCAAACTGAAACAGAACTAAGATATTGTTTAGTATTAAAATAGATCAGAAAGTTACCATGAGCAACTACAATGTCTGCTCTGGTGTAAATTTGTGTTGACGTTTTTCCATTTGTGTAACTTTCTAATAGATGTATTTATTATTGCCTGTTGGGTGAGGTGCCTTCTGAAGGAATCAGACTTTAAGTCAGTTTGGGAGGGATATTGAATTCATAATTCTAAAAACTCTTGGGGAGTTTGAAATTGGTGATTTACTGAAACAGAAACTGGTGGCAATGAATATTGGAATTTTTATTGTTTTGTACACTCTTCAGGCGCTGTCAATATTGTTTTGTTAATTTTGTTATTTTAGATTCTGAAAGATTTAGACTTCATGTTAGTTTAGGAGGGAAAATGAATTAATAATTTTTTAAACTCTTGGAGAGTTTGAAATTGGTGATTTACTGAAACAGTACAGGGTGGCAATGAATATTGGAATGTTTATGGTTTTGTACATTCTCCAGGAGCTGTCAATTTTGTTTTGTTTATTCGTTTATTTTAGATTCTGAAAGATTAAGACTTTATGTCAGTTTGTGATGGATATTGAATTCATAATTCTGAAAACTCTTGGTGAGTTTTAGATTGGTGATTTACGTAAACAGAACATGGTGACAATGAATATTTGAATTTTTATTGTTTTGTAAACTGTTCAGGAGCTGTCAATTTTGTTTTCTTTATTCGTGTATTTCAGATTCTGAAAGATTTAGACTTCATGTCCGTTTCGGAGGGAAAATGAATCCATAATTCTTCCAACATTTGGGGAGTTTGAAATTGGTGATTTACTGAAAAAAAACCTGGTGGCAATTAATATTGGAATTTTTATTGTTTTGTACAGTCTTCAGGAGCTGTCAATTATGTTTTGTTTATTCGTTTATTTTAGATTCTGAAGTTTTTTGACTTTAGGTCAGTTAGGGAGGGATATTGAATTCATAATTCTTAAAATACTTGGGGAGTTTTAAATTGGTGATTTACTGAAACAGAACATGGTGGAAATGAATATTGGAATTTTTATTGTTTTGTACACTCTTCAGGACCTGTCAATTTTGTTTTGTTTATTCAGATATTTTTGATTCTGAAGGATTTAGACTTCATGTCTGTTTGGGAGGGGAAATGAATTCATAATTCTTTAAAATCTTGGGGTGTTTGAAATTGGTGATTTACTGAAACGAAACAATGTGGCAATAAATATTGGTGTGTTTATTGTTTTGTACACTCTTCAAGAGCTGTCAATTTTGTTTTGTTTATTCGTTTATTTTAGATTCTGAAAGAATTAGACTTTAGGTCAGTTTGGGAGTGATATTGAATTTATTATTCTGAAAACTCTTGGGGAATCTGAAATTGGTGATTTACTGAAACAGAACATGGTGGCAATGAATATTGGAATATTTCATGTTTTGTACACTCTTCATGAGCTGTCAATTTTGTTTCGTTAATTCGTTTATTTTAGATTTTGTAGGAATTAGACTTTAGGTCAGTTTGGGAGGGATATAGAATTAATATGTCTTAAAACTCTTGGGGAGTTTTAAATTGGTGATTTACTGAAACAGAAACCGGAGTCAATGAACATTTTAATTTTTGTTGTTTTGTACTCTCTTCAAGAGCTGTCAATTTTGTTTTGTTTATTCGTTTATTTAAGATTCTGAAAGATTTACACTTCATGTACGTTTAGGAGGGATATTGAATTCATAATTCTTAAAACTCTTGGGGAGTTTTAAGTAAGTGATTTACTTAAACAGAACATGGTTGCAATGAATATTGGAATTTTTATTGTTTTGTACACTCTTCAGGAGCTGTCAATTTTTTTTTGTTTATTCGGTTATTAAAGATTCTTAAGTATTTTGACTTCATCTCAGTTTAGGAGGGATATTGAATTAATAATTCTTAAAACTTTTGGAAAGTTTGAAATTGGTGATTTACCGAAACAGAACCTGGTGGCAATGAATATTGGAATTTTGATTATTTTGTACACTCTTCAAGAGCTGTCAATTTTTTTTTGTTTATTCGTTTATTTTATATTCTGAAGTAATTAGATTTTAGGTCAGTTTGGAGGGGATATTGAATTAATAATTATGAAAACACTTGGAGAGTTTGAAATTGGTGATTTACAGAAACAGAACATGGTGGCAATGAATATTTGAATTTTTTTTGTTTTGTACACCACTCAGAAGCACTCAATTTTGTTTTGTTAATTTGTTTATTTCAGATTCCGTAGGATTCAGACTTCATGTCAGTTTGGGAGGGATATTGAATTCATAATTCTAAAAACACTTGGGGAGTTTTAAATTGGTTATTTACTGAAACAGAACATGGTTGCAATGAATATTGGAATTTTTATTGTTTTGTACACTCTTCAGGAGCTGTCAATTTTGTTTTGTTTATTCGTTTGTTTTAGAATCTGTAGGAATTAGATTTCATGTCAGTTTGGGAGGGATATTAAATTCATAATTCTGAGAACTCTTGGGGGTTTTAAATTGGTGATTTACTGAAACAGAACATGGTTGCAATGAATATTGGAATTTTTATTGTTTTGTACACTCTTCAGGAGCTGTCAATCTTGTTTTGTTATTCGTTTATTTTAGATTCTAAAGTATTTAGATTTTATCTCAGTTAAGGAGAGATATTGAATTCATAATTCTTAAAACTCTTGGGGAGTTTGAAATTGGTGATTTACTTAAACAGAACATGGTGGCAATGAATATTGGAATTCTTATTGTTTTGTACACTCTTCAGGAGCTGTCAATCTTGTTTTGTTTATTCAAGTATTTTATATTCTAAAGGATTTAGACTTTATGTCCGTTTGTGGGCGAAAATGAATTCATAATTCTGAAAACTCTTGGGGAGTTTTAAATTGGTAATTTACTGAAACAGAACATGGTGGCAAAAATATTGGAATTTTTATTGTTTTGTACACTCTTCAGGAGCTGTCAATTTTGTTTTGTTTATTCGTTTATTTTAGATTCTGAAGGAATTAGACTGTAAATCAGTTTGGGAGGGATATTGAATTCATAATTCTTTAAACCCTTGGGTAGTTTGAAATTGGTGATTTACTGAAACAGAACCTGGTGGCAATGAATATTGGAATTTGTATTGTTTTGTACACTCTTCAGGAGCTGTCAATTTTGTTTTGTTGATTCTTTTATCTAAGATTCTGAAGGAATTGGATATTATGTCAGTTTAGGAGGGATATTGAATTTATAATTCTGAAAACTCTTTGGGAGTTTGAAATTGGTGATTTACTGAAACAGAACATGGTGGCAATGAATATTGGAATTTTTATTGTTTTGTACAGTCTCCAGGACCGTTCTATTTTTTTTTGTTTATTCGTTAATTTTAGATTCTGAAAGAACTAGACTTTAGGTCGGCTAGGGAAGGGATATTGAATTCATATTTCTTAAAAACCTTGGGTAGTTTGAAATTGGTTATTTACTGAAACAGAACATGGTGGCAATGAATATTGGAATTCTTATTGTTTTGTACACTCTTCAGGAGCTGTCAATCTTGTTTTGTTTATTCGTTTATTTTAGATTCTGAAGGAATTAGACTGTAAATCAGTTTGGGAGGGATATTGAATTCATAATTCTTAAAACCCTTGGGGAGTTTGAAATTGGTGATTTACTTAAACAGAACATGGTGGCAATGAATATTGGAATTTGTATTGTTTTGTACACTCTTCAAGAGCTGTCAATTTTGTTTTGTTTATTCGTTTATTTTAGATTCTGAAGGAATTAGACTTTAGGTCAGTTTGGGAGAGATATTGATTTCATAATTCTGAAAACTCTTGGGGAGGTTGAAATTGGTGATTGAATTGTCTTGTTGTAGAAAGGAGGAAGTACATATATTTCACGCATGCGCAAATCGTTATTGTACTCTGTCTGGATTTTGTACCCCCCCTCAACGTTTTGAGCCATTTCCATACAAAAATATGAACGTTTTTCCCTAATTCCCAGACAAAACACGCCCGGAGGCTAGCTTGTAGGAATGATGTCAACTGTGTGAGTGTTTGTTGGGTAGTATCGGAGGAGAAGACCAACATACATACATACATACATAAATACAGACAGACAGACAGACAGGTGACATTTATATAATAGATAAGGATACGAATAATTTTAAACTAGCTTATATACTTACCAATCAACAGATTAAGCTCGTTCAAAACATTACATTTGCATATCCGTAGTTTATATTTCATCTTTTATTTTAAAATCATATTCATGGTTTGTTTCATACTTTAATTTATTATGATTACTTTTTATTATTTCTGCCAATTAATTTGTGTTTTAAATACGTTCCCACATCTTAGTAAGAAAATATGTCAGTGGGTTGATCTGTCACCCTTAAGTTCGAAAGTACTAAACGCGGTGAACAAGCGTAACTCATAAAATACCGTTTTCCGGTGGTTGTCTTTCCCTAAAGTGTAAAATAGCACTTTTAGTTTGTATGTGACATATACGTTTGCTATAATATTTGATTTCGTCTATTAAAGTTTCCGTTGCTCTCCGGAGCTAATGTTTTAAAAAACATATGGATTACTAACACATATGCAAGCTAAAAATATGATTTTCTTTTGTATATCAAGCTCAATTTTCAAATAACATTTCGTTGGTCTTAAAGTTCGAAATGTTTAAGTTCGTATAGCATTTTCGTGTGTCTATAACGTTTAGAAATTTCGCTGAGCAACCACGTTTAATATTGATATAGCATTTTTGTCAGTTTGTAAGACTTAAGTTTAAAATAACAGTTTGCCGTCTCTTCAATGTTTAACTTAGACATAGTATTAACCTTAGTCTGTGATGTTAAGTTTTGTTGGGATTTTTCCCGCTGAAAATGGAGGACGAAGCCTCAAGTCCGCTGGAAGATAACTTGGCGGCAATGTACGTGACCGGACAAGAAGAAGGAAGACAAACAACGTATAGATTGAGAAGGATATTTATATAAAAAGAGGGGGAAAAGGAAGAGAAGAAAGTTGTTTGCAAAAGAAGTGTCTTTTGCGGACTCACTGAATGCCAGTCATCTGTTAACGGGATTCTTTCTGGTCACACTGGATTGTCCTTGTAAGTTGCTTCTTTATGGCAGAAAAAGGGGGCTGGGCACACGCAAGGTGTGAAAGTATGGAGGCTCCCGGAACGGGTTGATTAGCCTAAATGTTCGAAAGGGGCCTTATCATTTAGGCCATATGTGCGTAAACGTACGCTAAAAAAGGGGGTGCCCTTACGCAGCTAAAGGCAAACGGTGTTGCTCGCTGGGCTGCTGGAATCAAAGAGGCCGAGGTTTTCAAAATTGGCGCTCTCTAGTGTTTTCTGCAGTGAATGAAACAGTGGTCTGCGATTGGCTGATTTTCATCCAATCACAGGGCACTTATAATTCACTCCGCTTAATAATTCCAATATTCTCCCCTCACACAAAATTGCAATAATCATTGCAACATAATTTGCCACAGTTGAAAGTAGGTTTTTACTGACAAAGGAAAGGGGCAGGAATTTGCCAAAATGTTACAAAATGATTCTTTTTTTTTAAAAAGGGGCAGACAACTTGCCAGCGTTCTACAAATGAATTTCTTTTGAAAAGGGGGCAGACAATTTGCCAAAGTTTTACAAAATTAATTTTTTTTCTGAAAAGGGGGCAGACAATTTGCCAAAGTTTTACAAAATGAATTTTTTTTTTTTTGTGAAGGCAGTAATAGCCCGTGTAATTTTCAAACCTGTTGTTTTTGAAGGCAGTGATAGGTAAGGGTGACAAGTTGTAACTTGAAACCCTCCCCAAAGACAAGAAAGTTCCAACATGAAAATTTTTGAAAAGAGGCATATTTGCCATGCAATGGGTTGTTCTTTGAATTGCAACAAGGAAGGCTCCAAGGGAGGAAAGAAGAAGGAAAATGTCAAGTTAAGTCAATTTAGGATTTTAACCTTTTAAAAGGTTTTTTTTTTTGATAATTAACTTAGTAATATATGTAAGGGTCGTCCTGAGAGTTGCCTTTTCCCTTGATTCCTCTGTTTCGCCTAGGGCGTTGCGAAGTGTGGCTAGAAGTAGTGTCTGGATCTGCGATTTGTACTGACTCAGACGTATTAGCTCCCCCCTCACCAGGTGGATCTGAGCTATGAACAGTATTAGGGTGGTGAGCATGTGTCAATGACAGCTCCAGTGGATACAACAACTTGATGGAATGAATCTGAACAGAGCCGTCACCTCTTTTCACCCTTACGGAACGAACTTTGCCATCATCACCCACTATTAACTCCAGAACTCTTCCCAGGAGCCAAAATGGTCTAGTTTTAGCAGGGTTCTTCACTAGAACAACATCATCAATACTAATTTTGTTTTGAAAATCAACCTCGTGCAAGTCTCTACACTGCTCCCTCAAACTGAGTAGATAATCCTGATACCAAAGCTCGCGAAATCTGGACAACATAGAGTCACGAACTTCAATGGATCTGACTACATCTAATCTTGAAGGAGGATCGGATTTCCAAACATCCTGATCATCCAGCTTCAGTGCGAGTCCCAGGTTAGCATTAGGACGAAGGAAGCAATTGGGAGTAATTACTTCGAGGCCTGAATCCGAAGAACATCTATAAGTGAGAGGTCTTTGGTTTATGGCACTCTGAACATCCGAGATTACGGTGAGGAAGTCGAAATAATTAATTCGGGAACGACCAATCGTTTTATACAAACATGATTTAATAGTTCTGATCATGCGTTCCCATGTACTCCCAACCCAAGCAGCATATAGAGGTATTCTGATATGCTTGATATTATACACCTGGAAGTGTTCACTGAACTCCGAGGAGGCATAGGCTTCCTCCATAAGATTACAGCCTGCTATAAATGATTTGGCATTGTCGCTGTAAATATGAGATGGAATCCCATGTATATTCGTGAATCTGATCAGAGCCAGAATAAATGAGTGGGTACTCATGTCTTTAATCAGCTCTATATGTACTGCTCTAATGTTGAGGCAAGTAAATATGAGCATATACATTTTAGTAACCCCCTGATCACCCTTTATCCAAACATGTCCGGTGTAGTCAATCCCAGTGTGTAAAAAAGGTTTAATGAGATTGACGCGGTGTTTGGGCAGATTGGTAACCTTAGGATACTTAAACGCTAAATTATTAAACTTTTGGCACAAGACACACCTAGAAATAACTTTTTTGACGGCCTGTCTTGCCCTGGGTATTCAAAATCCTGAAAGGCGGATTTTGTTCAATGTTGACTGAATGCCTAAATGTTTACATCTTTTGTGGTATTGCACAACAATAAGTACAGTCAACTCATGATCCTTAGCCAATAGAACGGGGTTTATAACCTCATAGTCATAGGTAGTGGTCCTACCCATTCTACCCTTGGTCCTGATTATCTCCCTTTGATCTATGAATAGATTCAAATTCTTTACCAGTTCAGGTACCTTTTTACCTAGAGGAGATTGAAGATAAGCAAATTCTGCAGGAAAGCTTTGTAGTTGCATTACCTTAAGCAGATAAATTTTGGCATCATCGTTAGGGTCCTGATCTAATTGCTTTAGCTCATTACGGATCCTAAAGATATTGGCGGTAACCGTGACCAATTTATTGAAGTCAGAAAATTTATTGAACGGTACCACCGGTTGAGGTTCAACTTTGGTTACAGTGCAATTCAAAGAAGTGGATTGCACAATGGACTTATTTTGTGGACTTAGGCACTGAAGTTCACTGGACGGCCATTCAATGGGACTTTTACTGAGCCATTCAGGCCCCCGCGTCCAACGGTTTAAATTCTGTCTGAGCTTTTCCAAAGTTATCCCTCTTGTGAGCAAGTCGGCAGGGTTATGCTCTGTAGGAACATATCTGAATTTTACAGATAAGGATTTCTTTTCCTTTAGTTCTTCTATCATTTGTTGGATATCCCTAAGTCTGTTTCTTACAAACAGATTCTTGGTTTTAATGTTGTCTGACAGGAGCCATGACAACACAACCTGCGCATCCACTGATATCACAACGTCTCCAATCTTAATTTTGGAGTAAGCCTTCAACAGAGGGAGTAAACACTTGATGGCCAGGAACACAGCCAACAGTTCAAGTGTGGGTAAGCTTTTAGGTTTCATAGGAGCCACCTTAGCTTTTGAAAATACCAGGTGGGACTCCCCGCCTTGTATGCAATAAACTGTAAACCCGTAAGCTCCCTTGGAGGCATCGCAAAATATATATAAATCAGCAGGACAGTCCTCACTGACTACAAATCTGGGGAACCGCAATGAGTCAAGTTGGGACAGATCACGTGCCAAGGCAGACCATAAGGTCAGAAATTCTTCCGGCACAGCATCATCCCAGGCCAATTTTTGAGACCACAAGTCTCTCAAGAGCAATTTACCTCTGATTGTAACAGGCAAACACAAGGATAGGGGATCGAAAACCCTTGCTATTTGGGATAATACGCCCCTCTTAGTGTTAACCGATGGATCAATAGGGGACCCTGCAATCTGAAGAGTGTCTTTACGCGTGGAATACTTATACCCCAAAACCTTTTCGAGTTCACAACCATGCTCTACGAATTTTTGGTCCTTTATCATTAGGGTTTTAAGTTTTTCACAATTCGTATTCCACGATCTAAGGTTGAAATGACCTTTTTCCATACGGTTGTTGGCCTTAACATATAGATCCGATAACACCTCAGCAGAGTTACCAGTCTTAATCAGGTTATCGACATAGAAATTTTCCTTCAACATTTCAGTACAGGAATCAGAGGGAAACTTGCACGCATGGTGCTTTATTATAAAGTTTAAGATGAAGGGGCTGGCGTTAAACCCAAAAATGATCGTGGTATACCTAAAACAAACCAGCCTATTACCCTCCTTCATAAAAAACAAAATCTGTTACGATCCTTGGGGCACCTCAGCTTAATCATAAGAAAGGCTTTACGTATGTCGGCCAACATTACATACTTATTGGACCTAAACTGTAACAGTAACTCTAGCATATCTCCCATTAGATTTATGCCAGGATAAGCAGCCTCATTTAGGGAGCATTTCCCATTAGTTTTTAGGGAGCAGTTAAAACGGGCCTAATCTTTGTAGTGGTCTGCTCCTCTGTCTTGAAAACAGGCCCATGGGGTATCCAAACATGCCTTGAAAAATCTTCAGGTGCTACATCAAAGCGTTCAATGATACCCTCACGCTCTTGCTGATGAAATACCTCCACATAATCCTCAAGTAATTTTTGTTGTTCTAGTTTGTTATAAACTCTGTTTAACACAGACAGAGCAACTCTGTGGTTAGAAGGTACAGACTTTATTTTGTCCTCGTGCCAGAGGAGTTCAATATGATACGTACTGTCCCTAAATTCGATGGAGTTTTCAAACTCCATTATCTTCCTTTTATCATAGTCAGAAATATCTTCCAGTGGTATTCCCAGGAATCCACATCGAACATTTTTTCTAAATTCCTTTCTACCTGACTTTCTTCGAAAATTTCAGCGAAGGGGTCAGAGTAAGTCTTTTTGGGGTTCAGAACAAAATTGACTCTAGTGTCTGAGCATGAAGAATATTCAGACACCATGGCATGATAATTATGTTGAAGACCTCTCCCCTGTGGTTCAGGAGGGGTGATCTGATTATCATACAAAAAATGTTGGCTGTTGCCTAGGGGAGAAATGCCTGTAGGAAACTCCCAAGCAGAGCCCCTCATGCAGTCCACCATTTTAATATTTTTCATGAACTGAATCACATCGACACCCAAAAGGCCATGAACTCGTATGTCACTTTTTCCATGCAGAAAAGCCAACTTATATTTCAAACTAGTCAAGTTGCTTTTAACAGATTTGAAATTATCAAATCTGAGATTCATGTTGAACTCATCGTCGATAAGAACAGGCAGGGACAAGGAATTTCCCTTATTTACCTCAACACCTACTACGACTTGGTTCAACCTTTTTTTCTTAGACCCTAGGAAGGTCCTAACATCATATTCCACTGGAGAGAGGAAGGACTCATCACACCCCAATCTGTCTATCACCTGCCTACAGAAATACGTTCTTTGACTCCCTGTATCAAAAAGGCAGTTGAATTTATGTTTACGTTTCCCTTTCGAGATTGTAATGGCCACCACTGGTAAAATGTAAGTCTGTTCCCGGATGCTAGTGTTCGTACACATATGTGTGGAAACAGAATTGCCTTTATTATTAAAATACTGTTTGCATAGAGGGCTTATATGAGCTCTAGATTTGCAAAATCTGCATGCATGTGGCAACTTATTTTTCTGGCCGGGGCAGCTATCCGTTTTATGGTTTCCGCCTAAACAAAGGAGGCAGAGATCAAGTTCCTTGCATCTAGAACGCCTAGATTCATCGGAGGAGTACCTAACACAACGACCCATGAGGTGTCCGTTGACGGTACAAAGTCTACAGTGGGTAACAGACTTGCTGGCCCCTGTAGTAAAATTTTCCAATGTAGAAGCACTGGATTTGTAAACATTGCTCTTAAAATATCCCTGCCGTGACTTAACTTTATCTTGACGGTGAGGAATAGTATTATTATTTTTGGGTTGCCTAGTTCTTTGTAAGGTTTTTATAACCTCGTTATAACTATCAAAAATCTGATTGATTTTTGGATAGTTGTTGTTAAACTTCCTAATTACCTCCTTCTGAAAAATTGGAGGCAATTTGGCAAAAATAATATGGCTCATTAACTCAAAGCCGGGAGAATTTTCATTAAAAAAATCCAAGTCAAATGAGAATTTTAATTCCGATAAATCGGCCATGACACCAGATAAAAATATCCGGTGCTTCTTGCTTAAAAGGCCGAAAAAAAGATTTCTGTGTCTTTTAAAGTTTAAGAGGTAAATAAGGGGCAATAACTCTTAATTTTATTTTTGAGCCAGACTTTATCCTGAATTGTTATTTTGAGCCAAAATTTATCGTTAATTTTTAACAAGACTGATATTATCTTCAACTGGAATTATGGATTTGAAATTGTTCCAGTTCGAAGATGTGCTATATTTTACGTCAGAAAAAGCAAAGCAGTAAATGCTTTCGCCCAAATTTGCAAACAGATTGCAGAATATCATTCAGTATAAAGCCCAGTCAACAACCCAAGTATAAGCAACATAAATGCGTAAATTTTCAATAAAATCTTAATTTTTCCATTTATGTATACTTTGTTGTTCATTTATTACTAAAAAATTTTCAAAATCATAAATTTCCCATTTACGTATAATTTGTTGTTCATTTATTACTAATTAATTGAATGTCGCAGTAAATTACGTTACATGTAATAACAACAGGTGATAAGAGTTATTGCCCCTTATTTACCTCTTAAACTTTAAAAGACACAGAAATCTTTTTTTCGGCCTTTTAAGCAAGAAGCACCAAATTTCCTTACATTTGTAAGTTCTGGATCATATTTGGGACTATAGTCCAATATTTGCCTAAATATTTCATCTATAATGAAAGGCACGTCCAAAAAATTATTTTTTAACAACTCAATGGCTACGTCATAGTTGTCGTCCTCAAGAGAGAGGTTAGAAATCAACTGTGAAGCGTAGCCGGTCAAAAAACCTTTTAAGAGAGAAAGCTTCACCCTTTTGTTTTTAACCGAGATGACACAATTCTCAAATTGAGCCAAGAAATTCTTGAATTCAAATTTCCCCAACTCCTCTCCCGAAAATTTCGAGCATTGTATTTTCGGCACGTGTGTGTAGCAGTTACCTCCTCCTTTCAAAACGTAACTACACCGGTTTGCCGGTAGGTGTCGCTTTTTCACCGACAGGTGGCGCTGTAAAGCGACACCAGAGTTATCTGCCCTTCGGCCTATAAAAGCCGGGGCAATACGGAAATTCTCTCTCTTTTTCACCGACCAGCATCGGCAGGCAGACGCTGACACTAGCGTTCCATTTCACTCTTCTCTGGTCGGCAGAACGACGCTAATACACTAGCGTTTCGTCTCACGCTTTTCTTCTCAACCAGCATAACAACTACCAACACACGTGGGCAAACAACGGTAAGAGTTTTCTCAACTCGTTTTCTTTGTGTTACGGCTTTCAAAGACTTTTCCTACGCCGGACTCATTTTCTTCTTATACCTTTTCAAGAACTGTTTTTCCATCGACACACATGCATACATCACACACTTCATCATTCCACGTACACACGCGTTCAATAAACGTTATTTGAACTACTTCATTTTTGTTTATTAATTATTACTCTGCCTTTGCATGCAACAATTGCTTGATTTACTGTACACGTTTATAATCGGGGGAACACGACTCTCGATACTTAACAATTGGTGACCCGACGTGCAAGCTTTGTTGTATGTTGCGTAGTAATTAATTTCGTACTAGAACAAAAAAAAAATATCATTTCTCGTTTTTTCTTTCGTGGTGAAACGAATTACGCATCCATCTTTTTCCTTTTTTTTTCTACCCACGTGGTAGAAATATACAAACAAACAAAAGAAAAGAATCCGCCATTATTTTTTTTTCCTGGCAACGTGGAAATACCCAAACAAAACAAAAACATTTCTCGGTTTTCCCCGAGTATAAAACAAATTACAATTTCATTTTTTCTTCTTCTCTTTCTCCACGCACGTGTCGGAAAAATATATACAAAGAAAAACACAAACTTTTTTTTTCTTCTTTTTCGACGAACAAAAGGACCTTACAAGACGCCACTTCCTTTGTTTTGAACACGTGGAGATAAAAAGAAAACTAAAGAAAACAAACGCTCACGCTGCCCATCTTTTTCGTGACTGCGTGTAAAAAAAAAAAAAAAAAAAAAAAAATTCAAAAGATGCCGCCACCCCTTGCCATGACCACGTGTTGATAAAAAAATTAAAAAAAAAACAAAAAAAAACGTCATTTTTATCTCTCGGACCACGTGGAAATTAAAATTCAAACAACAAAAGAAAATACGAACCTTTTTTTTTTCTTTCTTTTCGACAACAAAGGAAGCCGCCATTTTTTAAAAAAAAAAACAAAAAAACAAAAGCAACTTCTTTCACCTTCAATCGTCACTATGGCTACCGCGGATACTAACGACGTGCTGGAAGTTTCTGCGAATTACCGTCTGCCCCCTTTTAACTCCAGTAACGTAAAGAACTGGTTCACCCAACTACAGGCATTATTCTCTGTGAGAAGAATAACCTCACAGAGAAGCAAATTTGCCAGCGTGGTGGAAGCCTTGCCCCCAGAGGTGGTAGACGAAGTAACCGACCTGTTGGACGACGTCCCATCAGTCAACCCATATGATGCCCTAAAAGACGCCATAATCAAAAGAATGGGTCGCTCCGAAGAAGCCATGCTACGGGACTTATTCAACAACATCAGACTCGACGACAGGACACCGTCACAACTACTGCGACACATGAAGTCACAGCTCGGAAGAAATACCATGTCCGAGAATATACTGCGACGATTGTGGCTGGACAAACTTCCCTCGAGTGCGACACAAATTCTGGCACCGATGATAGACACCACTCCCATCGATATGCTAGCAAACTCGGCTGATCGAATTCTCGAGTCCAACAGTGGCCCACAAACGGTCAACGCACTCGCCACTCCTAGCAGTCAACACAGCGAGCTGCAGCAGTTAAAAGCTGAGATGGTTGAACTGAAGGCTATGCTAAAGGCCTTCCAAACCCAAAGCAGACAAAGGGGTCGTTCACAGTCCCGAGGCAGGTACCGTGGGAGCCGTAGCAGAGAGAGGTCCCCTTACAACCAACCCCAGGGTGGTATGTGCTGGTACCACTACACATTTGGCAACAAGGCCAGAAAATGCAACAGCCCCTGTAACTACAAGCCACAGGGAAACGCCAATCCCAGCCAGTAATAGCGACAACTGCAGCTGGAGGGAGAAGAAGAGGTCGCTTGTTTTATGTAAAGGACCGCAACAGCGGTCATTCCTTCCTGGTGGATACCGGTGCTGAGATAAGTGTTATCCCACCACAACCCGGACAAAAACCAACTCCTTCGACAGTCAAGCTACAGGCAGCAAACGGCTCACAAATCCAGACATACGGCACTAAGGAACTCACCCTACACTTAGGACTCCGCCGTAACTTCGTCTGGAAATTCGTGCAAGCCAACGTCAGGATGGCCATCATAGGAGCTGATTTCCTTTCACACTACGGTCTGTCTGTCCACATGTACAACCAAACACTCTCGGACGATATGACAGACATTAGGGTGAAGGGAACATTAACACAGTTTGGTCCAACAGGAATTTGCTCAGCAACCCACCACACCAAAGAATATGTCAACGTCTTGGATCAGTACCCTGACATTACCAAGCAATTCAACATCGACGATAAAATTAAACTCTCTACACAACATCACATAAAGACAACCGGACCTCCAGTCTATTCGAACCCTCGACGTCTGTTGCCTGAAAAGTATAAATACGCTAAGCAGGAATTTCAACAGATGATCGAGGATGGAATTATTGAACCCTCTGAAAGCCCATATGCTTCACCTCTCCACCTTGTTCCTAAACCAGACCAGAACACCCATCGTGTATGTGTCGATTATCGGCGACTCAATGCACAAACTGTACCAGACCGCTATCCCGTACCGCACATACACGATTTCACATTAGGACTCCAGGGTGCAACAATCTTTTCCAAACTGGATCTGACTAAAGCCTTCTACCAGATCCCAGTAGCAGACGAAGATATCCCGAAAACGGCTGTGACCACACCTTTTGGACTCTTCCAGTTCAAACGCATGCCTTTTGGACTGAGAAACGCTGCCCAAACCTTCCAACGCCTCATTGATAACGTCCTAAGAGGACTACCCTGTGTATACGCCTACATAGATGACGTCCTCATAGCAAGCCCGGATGAAGCAACACATGAGCACCATTTACACCAAGTTCTGCAGAGACTATCACAAAATGGTCTGAAGATCAATGTAGACAAGTGTATATTCGGCGCCAAGCAACTTCAGTTTTTGGGACACCAGATTGATGAGGGCGGAATCACACCCCTTCCTGAAAAGGTAGAAGCGGTACAGCAATTTCAACCTCCAACCTCACTCCGTCAGCTGCGACGATTCATAGGAATCGTTAATTATTATCGTCGGTTTATCCCAGACTGTTCTAAGATCCTGTCTCCCTTAACAAATATCTTGCAGAACAAAGGGAGAAGACAGAAACAAGCCCTTACACTCACTGCAGAAGCACTTCATGCATTCAACGCAGCCAAATCCGCATTGACCAACTGCACCAAACTCACCTACCTCACTGACAATGTTCAGGCTACATTAACTCTAACAACAGATGCAAGCTCATCAGCCGTAGGCGCGGTACTACATCAGGAGATTGATAACACCAAGGTACCCATATCTTTCTTCTCCTCCAAGCTCAGCCAAACACAGTCCAGATACGGCGCATTTTCTAGGGAACTCCTAGCAATCTACCTCGCAATTAAACATTATAAACATGTGCTAGAAGGTAGACAATTCATTATTTACACAGACCACAAGCCATTAACATATGCATTATCCTCACGTCCGGACAAATACTCACCCAGAGAATCTCGTCACCTGGACTATATATCACAGTTTTCCACTAAAATTAAATATATTAAAGGTGACCAGAACATTGTGGCTGATGCACTTTCTCGGCCAGACACAAACTCCATCACCCAGGATTTTCTTAGCCACGATTTGCTGGCACAGGAACAAGCATCAGACACCACCTTTCAACAAACTCTGCAAAACACTTCCTTGAAACTCACTCCTGTACCAACCCCTTTTAGCGACAAAGAGGTTTATTGCGACACAACAACACCTACACCCAGACCTTACGTCCCACCTTCACTGCGACGACGCATATTTGATCATTTTCATTCACTCTCTCACCCCAGCAAAAGAGCCACCCTGAAAATGATCAGTGACAGATTTGTATGGCCTGGGATGAACAAAGATGTCAGACTTTGGGCTGGCAACTGCATAAACTGCCAGCGTTGCAAGGTCTACCGACACACCAAGTCCCCAATAGGAACATTCAGCAATCCTGATGCCAGGTTCTCTCATCTGCATATAGACATCGTTGGACCCCTGCCACTTTGCCAGAACTACTGCTATCTACTAACGATTATTGATCGATTTTCCCGTTGGCCCACTGCAATCCCATTAAAGGACATCTCAGCAGATACAGTGGCCAAAGCAATCTTGAAGGAATGGATAGCCACATACGGTGTACCCGCAGTCATTACAACTGACAGAGGCACACAGTTCCAGTCGAAACTTTTCGCCGAGTTCAACCTACTCCTGGGCACCAAGCATATACGGACGACGGCATATCATCCCTGTTCCAACGGCCTGGTCGAGCGATTCCACAGGCACCTAAAAGCATCTCTTGCAATGAGGCCAAACACAACCAACTGGGTTGATAACTTGCCTCTGGTCCTATTGTCAATTAGGAACGTTGTAAAGCAGGACTTGGGTTGCACACCGGCTGAAATAGTTTTTGGTACTACATTATCTTTGCCCGGACAATACTTTCATAACAAAGATAATGTACACCCTACAACTACATTTGTACAGGACATAAAGGCAAGGATGTCGAAACTACACTTCACCCCTACACGAGAAGTATCGAGACAAATCCACATACCCAAGACGCTATTTGACAGCGAATACGTATTCGTCCGCGACGATGCGGTGAAAAAGCCTTTATCACCACGCTACCAAGGTCCTTACAAAGTAGTTAAACGGGCAGAAAAATTTTTCACCATTACAAAAAACGGCAAGAATGACACTGTTTCCATTGACAGATTAAAACCTGCTCTAGTGGAAGAATCACAGTCAAGCCAACAGACACACAACTCTCACACAGATTCCGACACCACAGAGGAATCGAATGCTCCATGTGACTATGCCCCACCAGAACAAAAGACAAGATCTGGTCGGAAAGTAACATTCCCACACAACTTCAAAACTTACATATACTATTAGTAACATACAAACAGTTTCAAAACTTTCTCACAAATACACTCGAACACAATCAAAATAACCTCCGAACTTCTATTCGTTCAACAACAACAGTAATGAGAACATTTTCACCGCACAGACCCACTTGTGCTCATTCATCAACAACACCGCACAGACTCACTTGTGTTCATTCATCAACAATTGCACAGCCTCACTTGTGCTCACTTATCAACACTGCACAGATTCACTTGTGCTCACTCATCAACACTGCACAGATTCACTTGTGCTCGCTCATCAACACCACACAAACCCACTTGTGCTCACTCATCAACAACCGCGCAGACCCAAGCACCAAACATTCACTGACAATTCAACGTTCGTTCATCAGCTCCGCATCACGCAGACTAATCAACATGAACAACGCCACCAACAAGTGCAAATTCACTTGCACTCAACATTTTTCGACCGCAAACTCACTTGCGCTCAAACTTGATGCAGACCCAAACAACACGCAGATCCACATGCGTTACAACACTCAATTCCGCAGACGCACTTGCGATCAATCATTCAATACAGATGCAGAAACAGAAATAAGTAGCGTGCACACTACTTTTTCTAATCTTCAACAGCAAAACAGACATACCCACAAAGAATGCTTCTCATCTACAACTGTTCATATTGAATAATATTTTCAATATTTTTCAATCTGGGGGGAGTCCTTGTAGCAGTTACCTCCTCCTTTCAAAACGTAACTACACCGGTTTGCCGGTAGGTGTCGCTTTTTCACCGACAGGTGGCGCTGTAAAGCGACACCAGAGTTATCTGCCCTTCGGCCTATAAAAGCCGGGGCAATACGGAAATTCTCTCTCTTTTTCACCGACCAGCATCGGCAGGCAGACGCTGACACTAGCGTTCTATTTCACTCTTCTCTGGTCGGCAGAACGACGCTAATACACTAGCGTTTCGTCTCACGCTTTTCTTCTCAACCAGCATAACAACTACCAACACACGTGGGCAAACAACGGTAAGAGTTTTCTCAACTCGTTTTCTTTGTGTTACGGCTTTCAAAGACTTTTCCTACGCCGGACTCATTTTCTTCTTATACCTTTTCAAGAACTGTTTTTCCATCGACACACATGCATACATCACACACTTCATCATTCCACGTACACACGCGTTCAATAAACGTTATTTGAACTACTTCATTTTTGTTTATTAATTATTACTCTGCCTTTGCATGCAACAATTGCTTGATTTACTGTACACGTTTATAATCGGGGGAACACGACTCTCGATACTTAACATGTGTATACAGGTGTTGTTCCGTAGCGCCATTTTGAACAGGAGAGATGGAGGCAGGGGGAGAAGGAACCGATATCATATTTTCTATATCCGAAATTTTCTCAGACACATACGAAATAAATTCGGCCTCTTCAACTTCCGACTCAAGCAAACTACTGTTTTCCAAGACAATATCTGCTTTATAGCAAACTTCACTTATCTTAGTGTTTGCTGAATCCAAGTCAGACATCCATTTGCTAATCACCTCTTGCTGTCTTACGAAATAAGATTTGTTAAGGGAATCTTTACGTATCATAATATCCAATACGGAGGTGATTTTCCTTTTAAGGGACTCTCGCGAGAACAATAAGGATTTAACCCCTTTTAAATCTCTAAAGTCGGTCATAATGCCACGGTAAAGAAAGAGGAACACTTCTTCTAAGGGACTTTTGATACGTTACACCGGGCGACCGTATAACACCGTTTGTAACTTTTAAAACTGTAAACAAACAGGCTTAAAACAAGTAGCGAAAGCTATTGAATGAATACACCACAAGCACCAAAGGGAAACAAACAAAAATACGAAAAAGGCAAATCTAGTTTTTAAGCAAAAGACAAATCATCTCCTTCAAGTCGAGCCACGCCACGTTAAGCCTTATGATCTTCTACTTCAACGCAGGATTTAACCTGCAAAATGCGAAAGAGTTCACGCTCGCAATATGCGAATAAAGTTATCTTAATAATGCCAAAGTAAAGGCATTACTTCTTTTGCAAAATGTTGGGATTTTTCCCGCTGAAAATGGAGGACGAAGCCTCAAGTCCGCTGGAAGATAACTTGGCGGCAATGTACGTGACCGAACAAGAAGAAGGAAGACAAACAACGTAATAGATTGTGAAGGATATTTATATAAAAAGAGGGGGAAAAGGAAGAGAAGAAAGTTGTTTGCAAATGAAGTGTCTTTTGCGGACTCACTGAATGCCAGTCATCTGTTAACGGGATTCTTTCTGGTCACACTGGATTGTCCTTGTAAGTTGCTTCTTTATGGCAGAAAAAGGGGGCTGGGCACACGCAAGGTGTGAAAGTATGGAGGCTCCCGGAACGGGTTGATTAGCCTAAATGTTCGAAAGGGGCCTTATCATTTAGGCGAATTTAGGAAAACTGGTCACAGGAAAATTCGTAAACGGTAAATTCGTAAACGGAAAATTCGTAAATGGAAAATTCGTAACCGGAAAATTCGTCACTTTTGGCCAAGTAGGAAAATTCGGCAATTATCGAATAAATATCGATTGAAAATAGATTTTAGAACCGTTTTTACAGGAGATATACTTGTACATACGAGGCTACCCACCTCACCAGTGGAGAACATTTTTTCATATTATTTTTTTGGTACTTGTGCAGTTTACGAACCGGGCTATTTTTTAGATAAGATTTTCAAGTTAAATTAAATTTTTACTTCAAAATCACTGTGAGAAAAAGTGGTTAATCCATCGTTTCACAACTAAAATGGCAGACAATGAATTGGCTGTATTTTTCTGATTTTTTTGTTCCGACCATACAACGATTTATTTGAAAGAAGAATTTCTTTTTTTAAGTATTAAATAAAGTTGTTAATTAAAACAAGTTTTAGGCAAGATGAAATAAAAACACTGAATTAGTTAGAAAACAATTTTGCTTTTTTATTTAAATTTTCTAAGAATTTAAAGCCAGTTACTCGATAGTTTATAAATTCCTTTCAAGTTTTGCACACACACGAAGTAATTCATTGTTTTGTCAATTAAAATGGCTGACTTGTTTACGAATAAATCTAAATGAATTATGATGGATTCATCTCGTAACTTAATTACGAACCAGGCTTGAAATAATAACATTATTTAGACAACGATTTTTTACATGAGGAGAATAGGGGGGGGGTGCTTTGTTAACTATTCTGTACTTTCACGTAACGATTTAATAAACGGAAGATATCGTAAAAATTGAATTTAACTTGAAAATTTTATGTAAAAAATAACCCGATTCAAACCTTTAATTTCGTAACGTAATTACGAACTGGGTTGAAATAACATTATTTAGAAAGCCATTCTTAACATGGAGTGAGGGGGGGTTAACTATTCTGTACTTTTACCTAACAATTTAATAAACAAAAGATATCGTAAAAATTTAATTTAACTTGAAAATCTTATCTAAAAAATAGCCCGGTTCGTAAACTGCACAAGTACCAAAAAAATAATATGAAAAAATGTTCTCCACTGGGGAGGTGGGTAGCCTCGTAGTTACAAGTATATCTCCTGTAAAAACGGTTCTAAAATCTATTTTCAATCGATATTTATTCGATAACTGCCGAATTTTCCTACTTGGCCAAAAGTGACGAATTTTCCGGTTACGAATTTTCCATTTACGAATTTTCCGTTTACGAATTTACCGTTTACGAATTTTCCTGTGACCAGTTTTCCGGGCACCATATATATATGTATACACATATATATATATAATATATATATGTACATATATATGTATACATGAATTTAGGAAAACTCGTCACAGGAAAATTCGTAAACGGAAAATTCGTAAACGGAAAATTCGTAAATGGAAAATTCGTAAAGGAAAATTCGTCACTTTTGGCTAAGTAGGAAAATTCGGCAATTATCGAATAAATATCGATTGAAAATAGATTTTAGAACCGTTTTTACAGGAGATATACTTGTACATACGAGGCTACCCACCTCACCAGTGGAGAACATTTTTTCATATTATTTTTTTGGTACTTGTGCAGTTTACGAACCGGGCTATTTTTTAGATAAGATTTTCAAGTTAGATTAAATTTTTACTTCAAAATCACTGTGAGAAAAAGTGGTTAATCCATCGTTTCACAACTAAAATGGCAGACAATGAATTGGCTGTATTTTTCTGATTTTTTTGTTCCGACCATACAACGATTTATTTGAAAGAAGAATTTCTTTTTTTAAGTATTAAATAAAGTTGTTAATTAAAACAAGTTTTAGGCAAGATGAAATAAAAACACTGAATTAGTTAGAAAACAATTTTGCTTTTTTAAATACATAGAAATTTTCTAAGAATTTAAAGTCAGTTACTCGATAGTTTATAAATTCCTTTCAAGTTTTGCACACACACGAAGTAATTGATGTTTTGTCAATTAAAATGGCTGACTTGTTTACGAATAAATCTAAATGAATTATGATGGATTCATCTCGTAACTTAATTACGAACCAGGCTTGAAATAATAACATTATTTAGACAACGATTTTTTACATAAGGAGAATGGGGGGTGGGGGTGCTTTGTTAACTATTCTGTACTTTCACATAACGATTTAATAAACGGAAGATATCGTAAAAATTGAATTTAACTTGAAAATTTTATGTAAAAAATAACCCGATTCAAACCTTTAATTTCGTAACGAACTGGGTTGAAATAACATTATTTAGAAAGCCATTCTTAACATGGAGTGAGGGGGGAGGGGGTAACTATTCTGTACTTTTACCTAACAATTTAATAAACAAAATATATCGTAAAAATTTAATTTAACTTGAAAATCTTATCTAAAAAATAGCCCGGTTAGTAAACTGCACAAGTACCAAAAAATAATATGAAAAAAATGTTCTCCACTGGGGAGGTGGGTAGCCTCATATTTACAAGTATATCTCCTGTAAAAACGGTTCTAAAATCTATTTTCAATCGATATTTATTCGATAATTGCCGAATTTTCCTACTTGGCCAAAAGTGACGAATTTTCCGGTTACGAATTTTCCGTTTACGAATTTTCCGTTTACGAATTTTCCTGTGACGAGTTTTCCGAGCACCCATTTAGGCCATATGTGCGTAAACGTACGCTAAAAAAGGGGGTGCCCTTACGCAGCTAAAGGCAAACGGTGTTGCTCGCTGGGCTGCTGGAATCAAAGAGGCCGAGGTTTTCAAAATTGGCGCTCTCTAGTGTTTTCTGCAGTGAATGAAACAGTGGTCTGCGATTGGCTGATTTTCATCCAATCACAGGGCACTTATAATTCACTCCGCTTAATAATTCCAATAGTTTAAAATATTATTTTCGTTGGTTTGTAAGGCTTAATATTGAAATATCATTTTCGGGTTTATGTCACGCTTCAAATAACATTTTAAATGCTTAACATGAATATTCAATTGACAAATCTGTCTTTCTTATCATTTTTATCGATGAAAATTTAAAATCGGTACATGGTATTGTTCAATTTATTTTTTTCATTTCATATTTATTTAAAATACATTCCTATATTATATTAATATGTTATTTAAACTTTTATTATTTTATCATATAATAGAACAGTTTTCATTTAATCATCAATTTACTTTTATCTATGAATATTTAAATGCGTACAAGTGCATAAGAACACAAGTTAAACACTAGGCATGCACGTGTATTCTGTGTGTGGTCTTATTGGCGAATGCAAAAATACTGCAGAATTTTTGCATATATTTTTGCACATTATATTTGGAGTATTACGATTCTTATAATTTCGGCTTTTTGCTGCCCGTGAAGTCGCTTATTTAAATTCAATTTGCGACGCTACTCACCCCTGGCATCAGAATATTTATTTTTTATTTCGATAATTTATCCAATTATTTTCATATTCGAACTGCACCTGTGGTATAGCGCAATCGTCAATCTATGCATTTGTAATAGCCATTCGTTTCTTGTTTGTCATATCATCAGAGATAGGTAACATCTAGATTCGATTTACAGTATTTCCAAAAGATGGATTAGATTATGAAATATAGGTTGATAACTATAGTTATTAACGAATAGTTACGGAGAAAGAACACTACGATTTAACACTAATAACAATCGGAGATGGAATACGTCTACATCTGTAATTTGATCGGACCAAGCGTTGCTAATTCTCTGCCCCTTTTCTCTCAGAGAGGTGGTGTTGCTAATCTCAGTCTTTTCTTTAAGTACCATCATGGGATGTGTTCTTAAGAATTATGTGATATAGTCTATACCAACTCGTGTGACTCATTGGTCTAGTGGTCTTCATCAATTCGCTGTTAAAGTTGTTCGTTATTATACGTCTTCCTATTTCACTAGCTTCTTTTCAAGAACCGCAGGCTTGCGGAACTCTCTTCCCGCTGCCTTTCTGCCTCCTACCAATACCCTTGGTCTTTTCAAGACTATGGTACATGAGCATTCCCTGTAACATTAATAATATTTTGTTCATTTCAGACTTTTACATCATGGATTCATGTTTTGTCTTAAGCGACATCAATACCAAAAATTTCATAACAGCAGTAGATCTATTACTAATGAGAATAATTCGGTTTTATGTGTTGTCAATCGTTGTTATGTTGTAAAACCACTTATTGTCCGATCTTATTCTTATGAGCGATAAATAGGGAATGCATCATAATAATAAACAACGATCATGTAGGCAGTTCGGTGAATTTTGACTTGAAGAACATTTCCTAGAACCATCGAACAATCGATATAAAATGATTTGTTTTAACTATATAGGTATGTTATTCTACGATATATTGTAAACGCAAAGAAGTTGTGAAACAAAATCGATGAGATACACTAAAAACTGTTGAGCATGTGCATAAGCTGGTAAACGACAAACATTATAACCTACTTAATCACCATGCTGCAAATCCCCTTTAATATTCAACTCTTCATCACCTGGTAGAATATCAGAGCGACTCGTTTAACAGGGGTGTGATAATAAATCATGATAATTCAACAGCAATATTCACCCTTTTTTTAAAGAATTTGAATGTGTGGAGTACAAGAACATGCGCGGAATGGCAAACCTATAAGTAATGATGACACTTTGCTCATACGTATGAGTACTCCTCATTCTGTGTGTTTCTCTCAAATATTCGCATAAAACTGCTGAGACTGACTGCTTTCGATTGGGGATTGGGAAGTAAAACAAATAGCCACGAAAAAAGATAAAGACAAGATACTTATGAAGAAAATCTTTATGTGGTCCAATGGCTTGGCCGGGGGTATATCTTGGTCGCGGAACCGATGTGATCCGATCAATATGATCCGACTGTTTGGAGGGGTGAATCTTGGGACGATATCTATTCTAGGTCGCTTGGACGGCTGGGCGATCTTTGCCGGACTTTTGTCGACGAGGTGTGACAACATGTGCAGGTATGTGCAATACCTCGTCTTGTTATCGTCAGTCAGCCATAATCGTTTGACAATAGTTACTGTCGTCTGCTTCTGGAACTGGCATGGTGGATTTTTGGTAGGAACCATATGCTGGAAATCAAGCATTATGTAACAATGTGAACAAACCATTTTACTTTTTATATAAAAAATATAATTTATTATATTTCGAAAAGAAACATAATTACAACTCGAAGATGTCAGAGCGCGACAAACGCGTCTTCCTCATAAAGATTTCAAAAGCCGACTCTTAATTTTCAATCTCATTAACAGAAAGAGAGAGTGTGAGAGTGTGAGAGAGAGAGAGAAGGAGAGAAGGAGAGAGATAGAGGGAGAGAGAAAAAGATAGAAAGGGAATACAGCCGTCATATTTGTACGCCATGTCAAATATTTTCTTCTGAGTTTGATAACTGATTTTCTCGAACGACGACAGTCTGATCTCTAAACCCACCACATGCCCCTGCCATTGAATTGGTTTGACACCGACCTTCAGTCCTCCAAAATATGACCGAGGCACGGGTGCACTCAGTGAACACAAAACGCAGAGAATTATTGCTTTTGAAACAAGTTTGGCATAAAGATTACGAATATAACGAGGAAAACCTTGCTCCCCAAAAAGTCACGCATTGTGCCATATTACTAGAATAATAAGAATCGCTCAACAGAAACAACACATTCTGCGACACGTTTTGCATATAAACGGTAGAAGCTTAAAACAATAGTTTACAGAATTGTGTTTTATTCACAATCTTTGTCCTTGCAAACTATGTTTATCACACGTCGAAACTTCTTGGGATAGAACATATTAACAACCAATTCTTCAATCATAAATAATATGCAAGAGTTTATTGAGTCACGACATTAGGACCTTTTGAATATGGAAATTCTTTTAAATACTTTTCAATCGCAAAATATGTATTGATACTAATGCTTTCTATTTCGACTAATGCTACTTAGTTCAACCTTATTTAAAGTGAGCGACAAAACCTTCGATATTATGTTCTGATTAACAGGTTCTTTAGTTATTTACTTTAGGTTTTATTACTTGTTGGTGATATTGTTTTTGGACATGTAAGTATATTGCTGCTGTCCTTCAACACCTTTACCACCTTAACACAAAAAATTTAAAGAACTGTTGGTTTTTAATACGAAAAATAACATTTAGAGAAGTACATCATTAAAACGAATAGTGACACATTTTAATGGTTAATGTTGAGAAAAGTAATTGAAGAATAGACGTGCCAATATAAGCAAAAATCAATTAAAAATAAATACGAATCTGTAAAGGAAGATAATTTCGAAAGCAAAATAAGATGTTAAATCAATAGAATGATAATACTAATGACTTATCATCAAAAGCAAACGGAAATTTATGATATATTAATTGCTTTCTTCGGCTTCAAATAATATTGATTACGATATCACGTCTGTCGCCTTACAAAAATAATATGACCACATCAATTAACAAATAGATAGGTTAATGCTTGTAACGATTTATTTAATTATTAGATTTATTTAATGATTTATGGTTAGCGATCGCTTATAACGGCAATATACATTCTATACTCATACATGCGTATACATTGTATACTGACACGGCACCGTAAACTAATTCACGCCGAATGATACAATCAAAACTAATAGCGAGACAAATAAGTGTTACAAAATAGATGGACTTCTGCGTCAACTTAGACGAATCTGCATTGTAATCTACTTTCTCTTTTCATCGAGCTTTCAGCATAAACAGAGACATTTTCATATTTTGCCGGCGAAATATTTACAGGTACGTCGATATAACCTTATGCAATGCATTGTCCGTCTGTTCGTGCGTAAAGCTTCAGCTTATATCTTGGTAGATTGAATAGACGCATATTTTCATATCCGCCTAAGAATCAATATAAGAGGCTCCGCCCGTTTATTTCGTTTATCGCGAAGATTGAATGACAGCATTTTTTAAATATGTGTTCATTATGCTCGTAATCTTATTTCTCAGATAAATCAGTAAATAATTCATAGCATCTAAAGAACAATTTATTGTTATGTTTTATACACGCAATTCAAATTCGCTTCGATGTTTAGCCCTCTGTTGATGCATGTTTTACATTATCTTCTGTTATTGTTACAGATGTTTACAATGGATTTCTTATTGCCAACAACTGGCGAGTGTTAATAATAATTGTTGTGGGTGAACCTACCTACCCTTTAATAACTAAATGGTAGCAACCGGCTACCATAAATACCGGCTTTTGCCAGGAGAACATTTGTATCACATTTCGGCTTTCTGTCCTTTTTGTTATCAGGTATTTCTATTTTGCGCTCCGTTGATTATTACTGTTGATTATTGTTATATTATTGTTATATTATTGTTACTGTTATTCGGACTCTCTTTTTTAGAGCCGAATTATTTTTGAACGCTCGACCTTTTTTTTCTGTGCTGTTTTTTTTTTTTTTTTTTTTTTACGGATTTCGTTTTCCTAATCGGCCATGGCAGCTCAATGCCCTGTGCCAAAGGAAAGTTTTGACAACGGAGGTGGGGTCGTTACCTTCCCCCCAACCTGGAACGTCGGGATGGGCTAAACCCCCGACAGTGACCATTAACTTGGAGGATTTCAAGGTTAAAATTGAATCTTTTAAGAACCAAATTACTGAAAAAAGACTTATCGTTGACCTACCAAAGTTGCAAGACATCCAAAAAAAGACCCTCAATATGTTCGTTGTGGACCGTAGAACAAAAAAATCAATCAGGGCATCGGTGGATATAATAACTAAACTATTAGCATCGGTAGGTCACAGACCAATTAAGATAATCAAGATTAGAGGATTTAATAACTGGTCGGCTTTATTTTCTACAGAAAATGAATGCATGACACTTTCAAAAAAGCAGATCATCACCCAGGACTGTGTTGAGGATGGAACACTTGGGTAGACGGCGTACAACAATTTCGGTCTTTCATGTCCCGTTCTACATCGAAGGGGCTCATATTGGCGCATTTTTAGCAAAGTTTGGCGAACTAATATCTGTGTCTTGCGACCAGTACCTTTCCATATGGAATTACGACATTTTATTAGACAAAAAAGCGTTCACGGAAATTCCATATTATATAGAAATTGGAGATGATAAGTTACCCGTGATAGTCGCTGGCAGAAGACCCGCCTGTTGGACCTGTAACGAGATTGGGCATCTTACAATCGACTGCCAGGAAAGGAAGAAGCCTATCAATAACCCCAAAAATAAAGTTGGGGAACATTTGGGACCGAGACTTGGATTTCTCATAAAATCACCTGCGAAAAACACCGGAAAAAGCAGTGAGAACGAATTCCCGGTTTTTCCACAGTCAGAGGAAGAGGAAGAGGAAGAGGGTGGACCATGGACGATAGTAGAAGGCAAAAAGACTCCCGGAAGACTCGCCCTGGATCAAATGAGGAAAGAGGAAGAAGAATACAAGATGTCAAAGGATCCAGGGCGAGAATCATATGTAAATGCGGTTGAGCTTAACAAGCGTTTGAGAGCGGAAACAAAAGACAGCCCGAACTCTCACCCGAAGATACAGCCCAGCAAAGTGGCCCCGAAGACCAAATATGATCCTAAAACATCGCCTGTCTCTCCACAGAGAAAAGAAAACTTTTCCCACAAAATGCCACCTCCAGTGTCAGTCCCTATTAAAGAACTACCGTATAGATTAATTCCGCTAACTCCAACCCCTAAAAAAGCAAAGCTGAATACCCCAAGACCCTCCCCGTTCGTCTCACCTCAACACACGCCTAAGAATACACCACCTGCTTCCCCTAAGAAAACTCCAGTGCTCCCTCCCCCGGTCCCGATTCTCAAAAACGCGCTAAAGCCCACTCCCCCCACTCCCCAATGAAAACCGATCGAAGCACCCCCCCTCCACCTCCACAAATTTGTCAATCCACAATTGCCCCCGTTAAAGGGAAGACTACAAAACGTCAGCTATTCTACCCTGGTGAAGACATATGCAAAATATCGTCGGAAGTCATCACCAGGGCGAAAGGATACCATTATACTGATCTAAAGAAGTTGCTTGCCTTTACCGAAGTGGGGGGCAAATCAATCGAGGACCCGTACAACTTCCCTGATGCCCCCCGTTTGCTGACTGTAGTGCGGCCTCGAGAGGATGCTAAGTCACTCTGGAGGATGGTGGAGGAAGCGAATATAACTTTTGACATAGTGCAACAATTAGCGTGTCACAAGGACCCAAATGTAAGGATTTTGCGAAAATCATGCTTTGGGAGGGTCCCGATTTTATTACATCCTTCCTTATATCGAGCAGCGAAACTAATCTTCCCCCTTGATGTTGGCAGCTTGTCCAAGGAGGGCCTCATTGACATTCCGATGGGCACTTACTCCATGGGAAAAGCCGTCGGCACCTTGACCCCATCAATGTTCGTTTCTGAAACCCAACCCTAAAGCACCTTTTTATGGCTCTCAATCTAGCTAGTGTGAATGTCCGGGGGCTAAGGGACGGTTCTCGCAAAATTCGAGTTCGACAGGACCTTCAGCAGCTTGGAGTAGATATATGCTGTATTCAGGAGACCCACTTTATTCCAAGTGATTATCTGGGTGCGCTGACTAGGGACTTTCGTGTCTATTCAGCGTACTTCGATTCTCGCTCGAGAGGTGTTTCCTGGCTAGTAAAGCGCACCTTAGATGCGTCGTGTGTCCCTTGCTTCATGGATTCGGAAGGAAGGCTTTGCGTTCTGGATGTTACCATAAATGATAAGGCATTTACATTAATTGGGGTTTATGCGCCCAATAGCCAAAGTGAGCGTGCTCCCTTTTTTCGACGATTCGAGCAGTTCATGAATACTTCTCGGACAGTTATCTTAGCGGGAGACTGGAACGCGGTCCTGGATCCCGATTTAGATCGCTTGGGTAATCCTTCTAGGGGTACTAACCAAAACCGGGATGCTAAGGCATTTCGTGAGTTTCTCGATAAGTTTGATCTTGTCGATAAATTCCGAAATGTGAAGCCTCAGGAAGTAGTATGGACTTGGACAACTAGTTGCCGCGGCTCCGGTTCGTTACAACTTTCGAGTTATATCGACCGGTTCTTAATCAGGAGAGTCGACATAGGAGTATTAGAATGTCCATGTTTTCATAATATAGTTTACTCGGATCACCGACTTATTCGGGTTCGTGTAAACTTAGCTAGACCTAAAGCTAGAATGGCTGGGTACTGGAAACTCAACACGTCGTTGTTCGATGTGAAGGGTTACCGGGAACAACTAATACTAACAATATTGCGGGAAATGACGGGTGCTATAATTGGGAATAAGCGGTGGATGAAACTTAAGAAAGTAATTAGGTCCTTTTCTGCCGACTTTAGCCGACGACTTAACCTAGAATCTAGGGCAGAAAAAGCGACACTAGAAACTAGATTAGTTCGGGCGGTGGAGGTGGGGGATAGCACTAACGTAATTATACTTAAGGCGAAGCTGGCCTCATTGGCTAGCAAGGAAAACCAGGCTTCAGTAGTTAGGGCTAGGTTAAAACGAATGCCTCAGGAAGCAACAAATATGGCACCTGAATTGCGTGCAGAGGAGCGGCGACATGCTACGGACCGACATTTCGCACGTGTCACATTGCCGGATGGACGTACCGTGACCACAAACGAAGGTATTTTGGAGGCGTTTCGGTCTCATTTTCAAGATCTTTTCACCAGGGAGCCCGGTCTGTCATTAGCACATTTCGACCCCTATTTAGCTGATTTTTTTCACCTGGAGGCGACTGAAGCGGCTATGTGCGAAGGTTGTATAACAGAGGTAGAAGTCCAGGAAGCCTTGGGTCATGTCGGCCTGGATCGGTCTCCGGGGATCGATGGTTTGCCCTACGAAGTGTATTTGAGGCTGTCGCACATTTTTGTACCCTTGCTGACCGTTTTATTTAACTCTTGGTTTAGGAACGGGTCTATACCTCAGTACTTAACCAGGGGTATTGTGAAGCTTTTACGCAAGAGCAAAGATGGTGGGGATGGGATAGGTAATTTTCGGCCCTTAACAATGTTAAATACAGAGTTAAAGATTTTGGCCAAGATTTTAGCAAATCGTCTGCAGGTTGTCCTGCCTGGTCTTATTAGCCCTGAACAGACTTGTGCTGTGAAGGGTAGGACTATTCAGGATAACTTGCACGCGTTACGCTTGATCATTGAGAAAGTCGACTCAGAAGCCGCGCTGATCAATTTAGATCAGTCCAAAGCATTTGATAGGGTGGACCATCGTTACTTGGAGGCTGTTTTGTCTTCGGCCGGTTTTGGTCCCCAGTTTCGCTCTTGGATTCGCCTCTTGTATGCAAACCCCGGTTCGCTGATGGAGGTGAATGGTTTGAGATCTAAGCCCTTTGAGTTATCCAGATCTATTCGTCAGGGTTGTCCTCTTTCACCGATGCTCTATGTGCTTGTGTTGGAGCCTTTCCTTCACAGGCTAAGGGTGAATCCGGTCCTACGTGGAATTGCTTTGACAGGTGCCTGCACCACGTTAAAGTACTCCGCCTATGCCGACGATGTAACAGTGCTTGTAACGAGCAGTGCCGAGATTAGTGTCGTCGACAGAGAAATCAGAATGTATGAAACGGTAACAGGGGCCAAAATTAACTGCGACAAGTCGGTGGGCTTGCGCATCGGTGCCTGGAGGGGTGTATCTCTACAGGGACCCTTCAGCTGGACTGACGGGCCGTGCAAGCTACTCGGCGTTAGGTTTGGTCCGGATCTTCAGCTGGAGAAAAATTGGTCGGAAGTATTGAAAGTGATTCGGGCCGCAGCTGGTCTGTGGACCCGTAGAAATCTTTCGTTAAAGGGGAGAGCGGAAGTGTGTGTTTCTCACATCTATCCACTCATCCTATATCGTCTATCAGTGCTTCCACTCCCGTCGGATACACTGCTTGAATTGCAGCGGGCTCTGTTCAAGTTTTTATGGCTTGGCCGGTCCCATAAGGTTCGTCGCGAGATCTGTTATCTGCATCCTTCTGAGGGCGGTCTGGTTATGCCTAGCGTTGAGATTCGTCAACATACGCTTCGGCTATATTACCTGGATCGGATGTGTACACAATGTGAGGGAAACGGTGGCTTCTGGAAGGAAGACACTAAGAAAGCCTTTCCGGCTTTGAAAAGTGTGCACTTGGATGAGGGGGAGGCTCACAGGTTGCCCCGAGGCGAGTGCTCCTTTTATCGCGAGTGTCGACGGGCCTTGAAGTTCCTTTTACGGGTGAAAGAAAGCCTCTCTGACACCCAGCTGTTGTCCCGAAAAGCATTATATCGGGTTATAGTGCGGGGATCTGTTCAAGATGATAAGATTGAGGGGCTCGGTTTGACGAAGGGGGAGCTGCGCTCAATCTGGCCATGGGCGCCTGGGTTGAGATGTTTCGATAATGACGAAGCTTCTTTGGCCTGGCTGATGATAAGAAATGCCCTCTGGGTCGGCAAGAGACTTCACGCAGCTGGCTTTACTAACTCGCCTACTTGCGTCCGATGCGGTGACGAAGACGAGACTTTGAGTCACGCATTCTTTTATTGTCGCATCGTTGTGCCGCTGATCAAGTTTCTTGGGGGTCTCATGGTTCGCATTCTGAACGTAACGTCTTTCGACCTAGAACCAATTAATGTCTGTAGCAACTTGGCTCCGACAACAGATAGGCGGAGACGTTTTGTCTTTTTAAGCTTACTAGCGATTGCGAGACGAGCTATATGGTCTACACGCTTGAAAGTTGTCTACGACGGTGAGACCTTCGCTCCTGTCAGCCTTATTCGAATTTTTAAGTATTTTCTGAAGATTCGCATTAGGGCTGATAGGGCGAAACTCTCGTCGGCAGATTTTGGTGATAGATGGGAGAGAGTGGCGCGTGTTTGTAGAGTGACTGTAGCTGGCATTGAGTGGTATTTAGACGTGCCTTAGGCATAGAATATTGGATTGCAAAAACGAACGTTGTTGAAGACCCGTTTATAAGTTAATATATGTCCCCTGTAATAGTTATGCCAAGTCCATAACTTAGCTAGTGTATGGATGAGTTTCATTACGGCCCTTTTTTTTTTTTTTTTTTTTTTTCCTATTTAGGTGACAGATAGCGTGATTTGCCAGTGATGCAGGTCACCCTTCGAAATTTTCGAAGGAGGAGTTAATAATAAAGCGTTGGGGCCTGCATCAATTTTAGTTTCGTTTTTTACTGGTAAACCTGCATATCTGCCACAGATTAGTAGTGGGGGGTCTTTTTACTAACTTGGGTTAGTTTTAGTTTTATTTTTATTTTTTTTTCCCATTGTACATATGTATCATTTTTTTTTTTTTTTTTTTTTTGTATATAAAATTTTTAGTGCCCAAATCCCCCATTGCATATATTTTATATATGGGTTTTAAGTAGGATATTCATTGAATGATTTCTTTTGGTAATTGGTGAAGAAGGATGTATAGTATAAATGTGGTATTTTGGTGAATGATGGTCCTAAATGAAACTAGCTAGGTTAGTTCTTATTCTGTTAGTATGGACCGAACCTTTCCCCGCCCCTTTTTTGGCCTTGTGCCTCATTTAATATGATTTATTTATGTGAATAAATAATTGTACCACATTTAGGCACTCTGTCCTTTTTGTTATCAGGTATTTCTATTTTGCGCTCCGTTGATTATTACTGTTGATTATTGTTATATTATTGTCATATTATTGTTACTGTTATTCGGACTCTCTTTTTTAGAGCCGAATTATTTTTGAACGCTCGACCTTTTTTTTCTGTGCTGTTTTTTTTTTAAATTTTTTTTTTACGGATTTCGTTTTCCTCGTCGGCCATGGCAGCTCAATGCCCTGTGCCAAATGAAAGTTTGACAACGGAGGTGGGGCCGATACATTCCCCCCAACCTGGAACGTCGGGATGGGCAAAACCCCCAACAGTGACCATTAACTTGGAGGATTTCAAGGTTAAATTGAATCTTTTAAGAATCAGATTACTGAATAAGGACTTATCGTTGACCTACCAAAGTTGCAAGACATCCAAAAGAAGACCCTCAATATGTTCGTTGTGGACCGTAGAACAAAAAAAATCAATCAGGGCATCGGTGGATATAATAACTAAACCATTAGCATCGGTAGGTCACATACCAATTAAGATAATCAAGACTAGAGGATTTAATAACTGGTCGGCTTTATTTTCTACAGAAAATGAATGCATGACACTTTCAAAAAAGCAGATCATCACCCAGGACTATGTGTTGAGGATGGAACACTTGGGAAGACGGCGTACAACAATTTCGGTCTTTCATGTCCCGTTCTACATCGAAGGGGCACATATTGGCGCATTTTTAACAAAGTTTGGTGAACTAATGTCTGTGTCTTGCGACCACTACCTTTCCATATGGAATTACGACATTCTATTAGACAAAAAAGCGTTCACGGAAATTCCATATTATATAGAAATTGGAGATGATAAGTTACCCGTGATAGTCGCTGGCAGAAGACCCGCCTGTTGGACCTGTAACGAGATTAGGCATCTTACAATCGACTGCCCGGAAAGGAAGAAGCCTATCAATAACCCCAAAAATAAAGTTGGGGAACATTTGGGACCCAGACTTGGATTTCTCATAAAATCACCTGCGAAAAACACCGGAAAAAGCAGTGAGAACGAATTCCCGGTTTTTCCACAGACAGAGGAAGAGGAAGAGGGTGGACCATGGACGATAGTAGAAGGCAAAAAGACGCCCGGAAGACTCGCCCTGGATCAAATGAGAAAAGTGGAAGAAGAATACAAGATGTCAAAGGATCCAGGGCGAGAATCATATGTAAATGCGGTTGAGCTTAACAAGCGTTTGAGAGCGGAAACACAAGACAGCCCGAACTCTCCCCCGAAGATACAGCCCAGCAAAGTGGCCCCGAAGACCAAATATGATCCTAAAACATCGCCTGTCTCCCCACAGAGAAAAGAAAACTTTTCCCACAAAATGCCACGTCCAGTGTCAGTCCCTATTAAAGAACTACCGTATAGATTAATTCCGCTAACTCCAACCCCTAAAAAAGCAAAGCTGAATACCCCAAGACCCACCCCGTTCGTCTCACCTCAACACACGCCTATGAATACACCACCTGCTTCCCCTAAGAAAACTCCAGTGCTCCCTCCCCCGGTCCCGATTCTCAAAAACGCGCTAAAGCCCACTCCCCCCACTCCCCAATGAAAACCGATCGAAGCACCCCCCCTCCACCTCCACAAATTTGTCAATCCACAATTGCCCCCGTTAAAGAGAAGACTATAAAACGTCAGCTATTCTACCCTGGTGAAGACATATGCAGAATATCGCCGGAAGTCATCAACAGGGCGAAAGGATACCATTATACTGATTTAAAGAAGTTGCTTGCCTTTACCGAAGTGGGGGGCAAATCAATCGAAGACCCGTACAACTTCCCTGATGCCCCCCGTTTGCTGACTGTAGTGCGGCCTCGAGAGGATGCTAAGTAACTCTGGAGGATGGTGGAGGAAGCGAATATAACTTTTGACATAGTGCAACAATTAGCGTGTCACAAGGACCCAAATGTAAGGATTTTGCGAAAATCATGCTTTGGGAGGGTCCCGATTTTATTACATCCTTCCTTATATCGAGCAGCGAAACTAATCTTCCCCCTTGATGTTGGCAGCTTGTCCCATGACGGCCTCATTGACATTCCGATGGACACTTACTCCATGGGAAAAGCCGTCGGCACCTTGACCCTATCAATGTTCGTTTCTGAAACCCAACCCTAAAGCAACTTTTTATGGCTCTCAATCTAGCTAGTGTGAATGTCCGGGGGCTGAGGGACGGTTCTCGCAAAATTCGAGTTCGACAGGACCTTCAGCAGCTTGGAGTAGATATATGCTGTATTCAGGACACCCACTTTATTCCAAGTGATTATCTGGGTGCGCTGACTAGGGACTTTCGTGTCTATTCAGCGTACTTCGATTCTCGCTCGAGAGGTGTTTCCTGGCTAGTAAAGCGCACCTTAGATGCGTCGTGTGTCCCTTGCTTCATGGATTCGGAAGGAAGGCTTTGCGTTCTGGATGTTACCATAAATGATAAGGCATTTCGATTAATTGGGGTTTATGCGCCCAATAGCCAAAGTGAGCGTGCTCCCTTCTTTCGACGATTCGAGCAGTTCATGAATACTTCTCGGACAGTTATCTTAGCGGGAGACTGGAACGCGGTCCTGGATCCCGATTTAGATCGCTTGGGTAATCTTTCTAGGGGTACTAACCAAAACCGGGATGATAAGGCATTTCGTGAGTTTATCGATAAGTTTGATCTTGTCGATAAATTCCGAAATGAGAAGCCTCGGGAAGTAGTATGGACTTGGACAACTAGTTGCCGCGGCTCCGGTTCGTTACAACTTTCGAGTTATATCGACCGGTTCTTAATCAGGAGAGTCGACATAGGAGTATTAGAATGTCCAAGTTTTCATAATATAGTTTACTCGGATCACCGACTTATTCGGGTTCGTGTAAACTTAGCTAGACCTAAAGCTAGAATGGCTGGGTACTGGAAACTCAACACGTCGTTGTTCGATGTGAAGAGTTACCGGGAACAGCTAATACTAACAATATTGCGGGAAATGACGGGTGCTATAATCGGGAATAAGCGGTGGATGAAACTTAAGAAAGTAATTAGGTCCCTTTCTGCCGACTTTAGCCGACGACTTAACCTAGAATCTAGGGCAGAAAAAGCGACACTAAAAACTAGATTAGATCGGGCGGTGGAGGCGGGAGATAGCACTAACGTAATTATACTTAAGGCGAAGCTGGCCTCCTTGGCTAGCAAGGAAAACCAGGCTTCAGTAGTTAGGGCTAGGTTAAAACGAATGCCTCAGGAAGCAACAAATATGGCACCTGAATTGCGTGCAGAGGAGCGGCGACATGCTACGGACCGACATTTCGCACGTGTCACATTGCCGGATGGACGTACCGTGACCACAAACGAAGGTATTTTGGAGGCGTTTCGGTCTCATTTTCAAGATCTTTTCACCAGGGAGCCCGGTCTGTCATTAGCACATTTCGACCCCTATTTAGCTGATTTTTTTCGCCAGGAGGCGACCGAAGCGGCTAGGTGCGAAGGTTGTATAACAGAGGTAGAAGTTCAGGAAGCCTTGGGTCATGTCGGCCTGGATCGGTCTCCGGGGATCGATGGTTTGCCCTACGAAGTGTATTTGAGGCTGTCGCACATTTTTGTACCCTTGCTGACCGTTTTATTTAACTCTTGTTTTAGGAACGGGTCTATACCTCAGTACTTAACCAGGGGTATTGTGAAGCTTTTACGCAAGAGCAAAGATGGTGGGGATGGGATAGGTAATTTTCGGCCCTTAACAATGTTAAATACAGAGTTAAAGATTTTGGCCAAGATTTTAGCAAATCGTCTGCAGGTTGTCCTGCCTGGTCTTATTAGCCCTGAACAGACTTGTGCTGTGAAGGGTAGGACTATTCAGGATAACTTGCACGCGTTACGCTTGATCATTGAGAAAGTCGACTCAGAAGCCACGCTGATCAATTTAGATCAGTCCAAAGCATTTGATAGGGTGGACCATCGTTACTTGGAGGCTGTTTTGTCTTCGGCCGGTTTTGGTCCCCAGTTTCGCTCTTGGATTCGCCTCTTGTATGCAAACCCCGGCTCGCTGGTGGAGGTGAATGGTTTGAGATCTAAGCCCTTTGAGTTATCCAGATCTATTCGTCAGGGTTGTCCTCTTTCACCGATGCTCTATGTGCTTGTGTTGGAGCCTTTCCTTCACAGGCTAAGGGTGAATCCGGTCCTACGTCGAATTGCTTTGACAGGTGCCTGCACCACGTTAAAGTACTCCGCCTATGCCGACGATGTAACAGTGCTTGTAACGAGCAGTGCCGAGATTAGTGTCGTAGACAGGGAAATCAGAATGTATGAAACGGTAACAGGGGCCAAAATTAACTGCGACAAGTCGCTGGGCTTGCGCATCGGTGCCTGGAGGGGTGTATCTCTACAGGGACCCTCTAGCTGGACTGACGGGCCGTGCAAGCTACTCGGCGTCTGGTTTGGTCCGGATCTTCAGCTGGAGAAAAATTGGTCGGAAGTACTGAAAGCGATTCGGGCTGCAGCTGGTCTGTGGACCCGTAGAAATCTTTCGTTAAAGGGGAGAGCGGAAGTGTGTGTTTCTCACATCTATCCACTCATCCTATATCGTCTATCAGTGCTTCCACTCCCGTCGGATACACTGCTTGAATTGCAGCGGGCTCTGTTCAAGTTTTTATGGCTTGGCCGGTCCCATAAGGTTCGTCGCGAGATCTGTTATCTGCATCCTTCTGAGGGCGGTCTGGGTATGCCTAGCGTTGAGATTCGTCAACATACGCTTCGGCTATATTACCTGGATCGGATGTGTACACAATGTGAGGGAAACGGTGGCTTCTGGAAGGAAGACACTAAGAAAGCCTTTCCGGCTTTGAAAAGTGTGCACTTGGATGAGGGGGAGGCTCACAGGTTGCCCCGAGGCGAGTGCTCCTTTTATCGCGAGTGTCGACGGGCCTTGAAGTTCCTTTTACGGGTGAAAGAAAGCCTCTCTGACACCCAGCTGTTGTCCCGAAAAGCATTATATCGAGTTATATTGCCGGGATCTGTTCAAGATGATAAGATGTAGGGGCTCGGTTTGACGAAGGGGGAGCTGCGCTCAATCTGGCCATGGGCGCCTGGGTTGAGATGTTTCGATAATGACGAAGCTTCCTTGGCCTGGCTGATGATAAGAAATGCCCTCTGGGTCGGCAAGAGACTTCCCGCAGCTGGCTTTACTAACTCGCCTACTTGCGTCCGATGCGGTGACGAAGACGAGACTTTGAGTCACGCATTCTTTTATTGTCGCATCGTTGTGCCGCTGATCAAGTTTCTTGGGGGTCTCATGGTTCGCATTCTGAACGTAACGTCTTTCGACCTAGAACCAATTAATGTCTGTAGCAACTTGGCACCGACAACAGATAGGCGGAGACGTTTTGTCTTTTTAAGCTTACTAGCGATTGCGAGACGAGCTATATGGTCTACACGCTTGAAAGTTGTCTACGACGGTGAGACCTTCGCTCCTGTCAGCCTTATTCGAATTTTTAAGTATTTTCTGAAGATTCGCATTAGGGCTGATAGGGCGAAACTCTCGTCGGCAGATTTTGGTGATAGATGGGAGAAAGTGGCGCGTGTTTGTAGAGTGACTGTAGCTGGCATTGAGTGGTATTTAGACGTGCCTTAGGCATAGAATATTGGATTGCAAAAACGAACGTTGTTGAAGACCCGTTTATAAGTTAATATATGTCCCCTGTAATAGTTATGCCAAGTCCATAACTTAGCTAGTGTAATACAATTAAGCTATATATAAATTCTTGTTGACGTTTTACGCCAGAAATGCGCCCGCGCTCATCATCCGATGCTCAATTGAAAAGTAATTATTCATAGCCTAGCGTTCATAATGCATCCAACGCTGCCTTGACCTGTTTGGTCGTATGTAGGTTGACCACGCCTAATGGCAGCTTGTTTCACAATGAAGCAGCTCGAACCAAAAAAGACGGATTTTCTTTATTTACCCGAAATCGTCCTAGGTACAGCTTTTGTGAGTTTCCACGAAGCCATCTTGTCGGAGCTGGTTGTAAGAACTAGTAACAAAACGCATTGTAGTTTCCGGGTATGATGTCAAAAGCGAGAATACAGTATTCACACAGTTTTCTACACTTTGCAAGCTCAGAGTGAGGGCTTTCTATTGATGTTCATAGAATGTTATGAGAACACGTCGCAAGTGTCTAAACACGTGCTAAGATATCCCGAACGAAATAAGGGGATAAAGCTTAGATGCCATATTCCAGTGCTATGTCTAGCGGCAAGAAGACGTCGGCTGGCACGGCAGTACAAGAGTTGTAGATGAAATTAAAATACTGCGGACCTCATTTGCTGTCCGAACGTATTTAACAGGTAGATTAAATGAAGAGTCAACAACAACACTCAAGATTTAGGACTGTGCCGTCTCGTCCAGTATGAATCGGACAGGTTCGAAGTCAAGTATCATGTTTAGTTCAACACTAACTGGAATGTGATTGCGTTTGCAAACATTGAGAGGCAACTCTAATAGGTTTGACTATTTCCAGAATTGATGAAGGCATCTACAGAGATCGTTAAATTCACTACTGGAAGCAATTATGTTGACTTCATCTGTAAATAAAGAACCTTCTGAGAGATGCTCACTGGCATATAGACGAACATCAAAAATAGCAAAGAACGCAGTATTGAGCCTTGGGTAAATCTACTAACAACATGATAAACACAAAACAGAGAGCCGGTGACATACAGGAAGGAACTGCTGGAGTGCCTTTTCTCTCGGCGTGCCGGTCGATTTTTTCAACGCTCTCTTCAAGGTATCAACAAATTTTTCTGCCTGTCCGTTTGACCTCGGATGGTAAGTCGGAGTGGTGATATGTTTAATTTGAAAGTCTTCACAAAATTCTTTGAACTCTCGTGAAGTAAATTTTGTACCGTTGTCCGATACAACAATGTCCACCACTCCGAATCGGGCAACCAGTTCATGCAACGCGCATATCGTGACATCCGTTGTTGGGTTTTTACATCTAACAACTTCTGGCCATTTGGAGAAGCTGTCGACTATAATTAAATAGTAGAAGCCTTACAATGGCCCCGCGAAATCTATGTGAATACGGGACCATGGTTGCTCTGCCTTTGGCCATGGACAGTACTGAATAGGTGGTGCTTTCGATGCCGACGCGCAGCCCGCACAGGCCTTCACCTTCGTCTCTATGTCCCTGTCCATGTTTTTCCAGTACACATAAGATCTCATTAGGCTCTTCATGCGTGTCGCTCCGGGATGCCCCTTATGGAAATCCTTCAGGATTTTTTTTTTAGCGTAGCTGGGATTACTACTCGCTCCCGGTATAATTATGTTTCGCAACAGACTGAAAAAGCTTCTGCCGTTTGCTCATCGTCTGTTTGTAATTTATTTTTAATTTCGATAATAAAATTATCTTCTCTTGCGTTTTTTTGTATATCGCCAAGTGTGACTGGCAGTTCTTTTATTGTGTTACACAGTACTTTCTTATATTCATATTCAGACCGAAGGGATGCTATAACTGTATCCTCGAGCGGTTCCGTGTACTTTGGGATTAGCCGCGATAAACCATCTGCGTGTCCTAGTCTTTTTGACGGTAAAAATTCCATCTCAAAGTCATAATTTAACAGAATTATACCCCATCTCTGTAGGCGGTTTGCTGTGTAGGTTCGCAAGCCTTTTTTATCCAAAGATGGTGATAAGTGGCTTATGGTCTGTTTGTAGAATAAAATGACGGCCGTGTAGATACTTGTGAAATTTGGTCATTGCGAACACAATACCCAACGCTTCTTTTTCAATCTGAGAGTAATTTTTCTCTGCAGGAAGTAAAGTTCTTGAAGCGTGCGCGATGGGTTTCATCGAGCCATCCGGCATTATATGCAAAATGCACGCCCCAATGCCGTAGGAGCTGGCGTCACTTGCAACAATAGTTTTTAGCTCTGGATTAAAATGAGTAAGAAATAATTCTGAAGTTAACTTCGTTTTTAGGTTGTCAAATGCAGATTGACAGTCGGCGGACCATTCCCATTTACTATCTTTCTTAAGTAACTCATTTAAGGGGGCTCGCAATTTGTGCATACTGGGAATGAATTTTTCGTAATAGTTTGCGAGACCCAGGAAGCTTTGTATTTGAGTAACATTGTTCGGTTCGGGCATATTCTTGATGGCTATAGATCTTTCTGGATCGGGACGTCTTCCATTCTTATCAATGACATGTCCCAAGTATTTGATCTCTTCTCGAAAGAATTCACACTTTGACTCCTTAAGTGTAAAACCAAAATCGCTTATACTTTCGAATACTTTGTTTACGTGCTCACTGTGCTCCCCGACGTTCGTACTTTTCATTAAAATATCGTCAAGGTAGCCGATCGAAAAATCGAGCCCGCTCAACATCGTGTCGATTACCTGCTGAAATATCGACGGGGCTACTTTTATTCCAAAAGGGAGACAATTGAACTTTAGTAGTCCCCTGTGTGTCGAAATACAAAGAAGCTTAGAGCTATCTTCCTCTACAGGTATTTGCAGATAGGCTTCACTCAAGTCAATTTTTTAGAACAGTTTTCCACCGTTTAATTTTGTAAAAACCTCTTCTGGAGTCGGCAGAGGATAGTGATAATCTTTCAGCGCATCGTTCAAACCGGTTGAGAAATCGGCACACACTCTGATCTCTCTAGATTTTTTCTTCACGTAGACGGTTGGGGCCGCCCATTCCGAGTAGTCAACTGGTGTTAAAATACCTTTCTCCACAAACCGGTCTATTTCTGCATTAATTTTTTCAAGAGAGGCAAATGGTACACTTCGTTTTCTCTTAAAAACGGGATTCTTATTTTCAATTAGTTCAAAACTCGCCTTCATTTTAGTACAGCGTCCTAATTCATTAGAAAACACCTTGGGGAATGACTCTTTCAAATCCTTCTTCAATTTTTCTGCTTCAGCAGAAAGGTTCTCTATTCGTTGACAATAGGCGCTTATCGGCGAATCCCAGAGCTGGAATTGCTGAATCCAATCTGAACCGAACAAATTTCCTGTATCTTTCATTACGAACATGCTTAATTTTAATGTCTTATTTTTTAGTGTCACTTCTGAAATGACTTCCCCTTCAAAGTTTATTTTCTCTCCGGTTACCGATCGGGCCACTATATCTGTGCGTAGCATAGTCGGTCTGCCGATTTTTTTCCAGGTATTAATATTAATAATTGATAGGTCAGACCCTGAATCAAGCTGTAGTTTAACATCTTGATTGTTCATTTTTACCGTAACATACTTTCGTATGTTTAGGTTGCCACCATTAATTCTAGTTGTTTCTATGTAACTTTTTTTTCTAGTGTTATTTCTGCAATGTGAGGCTTTGTGTCCCATTTTATGGCATTTGTCACAATTTTTTCGTTTAAAAGGACACTTCTGGTACCAATGTAGGTCCCCGCAACCCCAACCAGGGTGGTTTGGCAATTTTTCATCCGACCTTTGAGGCAAATCCTTCCTGAATTTTTCCTTCGAAGAGTATGATTTTTTTGAAAAACGACGAACATTTTTAATATTAGAAATTGCTGATTCCTCTATTTATTTAGCTTCCTTTTTCTCGGAAATATGTCGTTGACAGCTTTCGGCCAGTTGTTGCAATGTTAAATTTGGCTCGGTTTCAAGTTTGCTTATTGCACGTCTTCTTAACTCTGCATCGTTTTGCGAGACGAGCCCTTGAACAAATATTAATACTTTGAAATTGTCCGCTGTCAAGGATGATAACTTAAAGTCGTCACAATGTTTATTGACAATCGAAGTAAACGTTGAGTAATCCTGGCTTTCTTTTCGCGTTAGGTTTATACATTTCCACATTTTGTGGAATAAACTTGTTTTGGGGCAATATAGTTCCATTAACATTTTAATAGTTTCCGTGAAAGATAGTTCGCCCGTTTTCTTTGGCAGAATATAATCGACAAATTTTGTATGCTCTGCCGTACCTAGTCTACGAAGAACTAAACGAACCTTTTTCTTTTCCGACCATGTACTACAATCAATGTCGAAAAAATCCTGGTATCGACGGTACCATGATTTGAAGTTTAGGTCCTCTTCAGGCACATAGTTGAAGGTTTCTATAGCTGACCATATTGCATTTTGGTTGAATGCGTCGCTGTCGTCATTCGTCGTATTTATCATTGCTTGTGCAAGCTGTTCAAATTTTCTCTCTGATTGAGTCTGTTGCTCGAATTGTATTTTTTTATCCCAATCAATTGTTCGTCTAAAGATTTTCTATCTTCTCGCTTTTGTGCTAAATTTTTTTCCTCAAGATATTTCAACAAACTTATTTGCTGCGACTGAAATTCCTTCTGTTGAGACTGAAATTCCTTTTGTAGAGCAAGATTTTTTTCATCGTTTGCCTTCTGTAGAGCAAGATGTTTTTCATAGTTTGCCTTCTGTTGTTCTGATTGAAATTTAATCATCTCCAATATCTGTTTCGAGAAATCTTCCATGATTAAAGAAATACTTTCTTGAAAAAGAATTAGTCACAAATAGTCCTTCACTATTTTTTCCTTTCAAATGCTTACTGTTTAATAACAAACTCAACCCCTTCTCATCACTGCGCGATTCGAGTCTCGAATTCGACCGGCACTTGCTAATCTTTTTTTTTCTTCTTTCAAAGTTCTTTGAGAAAAAAAACGATTTTATTAATCCGGCTTATTGGGTAATTAATTTAACAAATTATTTGTATTTTTTGTTCGCATCTGGAACTTTTTTTCCAATAAGTCCGTTTGCCTTTCAGTGTAGGCTGAAAATGCAAAATAGCAAGTAATGGCTATATAAAAAAAATGACTAGTTATTCAAGAAAGTAACTTGGTTTTACTTGTCAGATTTTTTTCCGACTATACGATTTTACAGTGACAAGTCTGTTTGCAAAATACGTTTGACTATATCAGACACGAAAAAAGGTTTTTGTAGTATGGAGTTTTTTTGTTTTTTTTTCAAACCTTTCAGTTTTCTAAGCACATGGTATTCCAATTTCATTTGTTGCACGAGGTAAAATCCCGTATTGAAATACGAAGAACACAAATAGTAAAACCTGTCTTATTTTTTTTTCTTCCAGTAATTGTTTAAACTTGTTATTTCTTGTAAGGCAGACTCGTCCCAAAATTGAATGTATTCGATGTTTCCAATATCTTCCCTAAAACGTTTTTTTTTTTTTAAAACGGGTAGAATTTTTTTTCGAAGGTTGACCTGTTGTAGACACTGGTTTATCACTCACAGGTTGCAAGGTCCAAGGTGTTTCCAACGAAGTCCTTTACGAATCACTCGTCGCCAGTTGTTGTGGACCCGTTTAGGGGTACCAACAATGAAATAAAAGAACAACAGGTTTAGAGATAATAATAACGAATTGTATTGAACAGAGAAATTATACACAAGTCAGTGTTGGCAGTGCTAGTGCTTAAATGTGCCTACCATTATTTATTCACATAAATAAATCATATGAAATGAGGCACAAGGCCAAAAAAGTGGCGGGGAAAGGTTCGGTCCATACTAACAGAATAAGAACTAACCTAGCTAGTTTCATTTAGGACCATCATTCACCAAAATACCACATTTATACTATACATCCTTCTTCACCAATTACCAAAAGAAATCATTCAATGAATATCCTACTTAAAACCCATATATAAAATATATGCAATGGGGGATTTGGGCACTAAAAAATTTATATACAAAAAAAACAAAAAACAATGATACATATGTACAATGGGAATGAGAAAAAAAAATAAAAATAAAAATAAAACTAACCCAAGTTAGTAAAAAGACCCCCCACTACTAATCTGTGGCAGATATGCAGGTTTACCAGTCAAAAACGAAACTAAAATTGATGCAGGCCCCAACGCTTTATTATTAACTCCTCCTTCGAAAATTTCGAAGGGTGACCTGCATCACTGGCAAATCACGCTATCTTTCACCTAAATAGGGGAGAAAAAAAAGGGGGCCGTAATGAAACTCATCCATACACTAGCTAAGTTATGGACTTGGCATAACTATTACAGGGGACATATATTAACTTATAAACGGGTCTTCAACAACGTTCGTTTTTGCAATCCAATATTCTATGCCTAAGGCACGTCTAAATACCACTCAATGCCAGCTACAGTCACTCTACAAACACGCGCCACTCTCTCCCATCTATCACCAAAATCTGCCGACGAGAGTTTCGCCCTATCAGCCCTAATGCGAATCTTCAGAAAATACTTAAAAATTCGAATAAAGCTGCCATTAGGCGTGGTCAACCTACATACGACCAAACAGGTCAAGGCAGCGTTGGATGCATTATGAACGCTAGGCTATGAATAATTACTTTTCAATTGAGCATCGGATGATGAGCGCGGGCGCATTTCTGGCGTAAAACGTCAACAAGAATTTATATATAGCTTAATTGTATTCTCTGTCTGAACATCGAACAACCTACAAGAAGTAGTGATGATGACTATTATATCCAGGAGTAAGGTCGCTTTGAACATTCAGACGGTATTTAGATGTACAAATCTTCAATGTGTCCATTTACGTGGCTCGTTGAACTTTGCTAATTTTTGCTAATAAATTTAATTTAATTTCATTTTATTTATTTGACACCATATTTATATTTATAATATACAATAATATGTGTTAACAGCATGATCAACTAAATTAAAACAGTCGTAAGTCAACTGCGAATAGACAGAAATAATTGTAAAGTAGTGATAGGTGAAGCAAAGAGTATGTACAAAGAGTTTACAAAAAAAAACGCATACCGTCACAGAAACTACGTACTCGCCATTTTCGGAAAGTTCTCCAGTAGTGTGGTGAACAATGGATTATCAACAATTCTTCATCCATCCAACCACAATGATGTCGTTTGCACGACAGTTGATAAGATTGAACTACTTGCCCAGCGTTTTCCCTTAAACTCCAATTTGGACTGAAGTTATTTGAATTCCCATTGCGGACTGAAGCCACACTTGAAAACCTGGCCATCAACTCATCCCAGGTCAGGAACATCATACAAATCTTGACACCACCAAAACTTGTGGGCCTGATCTTATACCATCAATAGTAATAAAAATGCTCTGCTGAACTGGCCCCAGTTCTCTCCAAACTCTAGAACAAATCCATGATATCTGAAAAAATGCCTCTGTGGTACCCGTCTTCAAGAATTCTGATGATAGAACTGATCCCCAGAACTACCACCCAATAAGTCTACTCCCGGTCTTTGCTGAAATCCTTTAATCCTTAATCAATATAGCGATAGTCCGGCACCTAGTGAATGCTACACTTCTTTTTGACCATCATTTTGGATTTAAACAAGAACGATCTACTGCGAATATCTTAACGGTAATCTCTGAACGCATATATTATACACTAGACAAGTCATGGGAAGCTAACGCGATAGAAGCCCTTCATGCTCGACCTTGTCAAAGGTTTTATATGTATATACAAAGCTTTTGGCAAGGTCTGGCATGAACGGCTTTTCTTTACAAGTACTTCAATGGGGGGTAGTTCGATGAATTGGCTGCTTTAGTGCCCCCTCGACGTAAATACAGTAGAATAACCCGACAATCACCTAAATCCCATCCATTCACTGTGGAGGTCCCCAGATGCCGGATAGTATTCTACTGCAATAGCGTCTTTCCTCGAGCTGCTGTAATACCCTCCCTGTTCCCTGTTTTCCCAACTGTACCAACATGCAGAGGTTTAAAACTAATGTAAACAGACATCTCGCTACATAGCTATCAACTGAAGATGCCCACCTAAACTAACATTCTAAGTCTCAGTAGCCCTCTACGTTCAAAGTTGCGACCTTCCTTGTAAAACTTGGGTAAACTATGTTTAAAAAAATACCGTTATATTGTTTATTAAACTCTGGCTAGAGAAGGCGTTTTGGGAATCGTGACAGAAAACAGCTATTAATATTTACACAAACCTCCGTTGGGATGTGCGAGTTGTTGTTTTAATCACTGGAGATGTCTGCCCTTTTGTATACAGTTTTTGTTTGTGGTAGGTGAAGTAGTGTCGCCCATATTTATTTCAGTAGAGAAAAGAAGTTCCAGATACTTGCAAACTAAAGTATCGTTTTACATGACATTTTTATCTTCCTAACAATCATTAGAAATGTGAAGTCTCGTCTTGGAAAGGAAATGCTGTGAATTTTTTAAATTGAAGTGCGATTATTTTTGCATATTAATGGAAAGTTCGATTTTCAACCCTGATTTGTTGACGACAATTTCAGTTGTAGACTTACAAAGTTTATATGTTTGCTGCCATTGTGCATTATTGCTTTTATAATTTTATCCAAGCTTATTAGGCAATACCGTCACAAAAGTTTAGTTCAGGCTCTTATGTCTCGCTCATAACGTCACAGCTTAACAAGACTAAACATTATTTGTCATTCAGTATACAACACTAGTAAATAGAACCCTAAGGTATAAAATATCAAGATGAGTGTATGTAGTAGGTCCAAATATGTGTCTTATCAATAAAGAAAAATAACTCTAAATGATAAGTAACATTATCTGATAGGAAATTACGAGGAAAATATATTCTTTTCATCTGTTATCACTTTACGAGTTTTATCTATGACAACTGTAAAGGATCACAGAGTTCATGTTTGTGCCATAGCTATTTTTCACTTCTGAGAAGGTGCCAATTGGAGCACTCTCTCTTGCCTTTACAGAGTACATAATTCACTTCTTTATCTAGTGGGGGATTATCTCTTTTCTCCTCCCTATATACCCTTTTTCACGGAAGAGACGTTGCAAGCGTTTCTCTACTCTATCATTATATAAAACATTCACATGAAAACCTCGTCTAACATCAACTACCGTAATGCATTTTCCTTATTTTCTTTGTGTACCCAAAACTAAATAGAATAATCGTAAACAAAGTTTATTTCCTAGAACTTGAATTCAATACAGTGGAGCTGCTTCCCAGCTGAGTACAACATGATCGTTTTTTTAAAAGTTCAATGTAAACAAATACTAGTTGAACCACCTAATTAAATAATAAAATTCTGGCTATTTAGCCAATCGTTTCCAATGGGTTATTCATTGCTGACTGGCTATAGAATACACACGTATCCCTAAGTTGCCTTCGAGCCTTAGTAAGAGATGGTTTATTAATATAAAAATATAAATAAAGATTAAGTTCGATATATACAATGTAGGGAGATAACTGTAAATGTTTATAGTTTACTTTATTTGTTGAGGGGGCTGTAATAACTCAAGTATTAAAGAAACGCATCACTTAATAACTAAGAACTTCATTCACATGAGACGAGAAAAATCTGATCGGATCTGTTTCGCTGTAAATAGAAAAAAACAATCTATGCACAAGGTTTCAGGAGAAATATTTACGTGTATTTATTTGCTTTTTTATGTGTGTTTTAATAAAGACCACACTCAGTTATTGAGTCATCGGTTGTCTGTATAAGTAAAATAGACACTCGGTTGATCTTAATTTTACTCACAGATGATGTGTGCGTTTTTCATGAGCCCCAGATTAATGTGTGTCTCACTCAAAAAATGTTTTTATTTGTTTCGAGTCGACTCCAGGCAGCTTTGTAGATTTCTCTTCACAGTTATAGTTCCGTGTATTATTTAAATATTTTGCTTATTATTACTTCATAAAAATGTATTTGTAAATCAAAACATTATTTATTTATGTATTACATTATGTATTACATTATTTTATACATATCTATCGAAACTCAATCCATTATTACTTAGTATTTTTCTTTACAAATGAATCGTCCGCTCTAGCGTTGTTTTTTCTTTTAACTCGTGACCTTGTGCCACACCTTCCTGTCGTAGGCAGGAAGTAAACAAAAAGCATTTAGTTGATTTGTGCATCAACCTTTCTCGCGCGCTTGTTTACGATAGTATTCGCCGGTCATGTTTCATAGAAACACAATCTTTCGTAATTGTGCCGTCGCGCAACAAAGTAATTTAGTTATAATAGAAACGCGGCATTCCGAGTTTTACGCTTAAATGCCTTTATTACTAATGAATAATGTGGTCTATTCGTGAAAGGAAAGTTTCTCGAAAAGATAAAAAATCTGTGATTTCTCCAAACTGCGAACTGCCAACTGCCTTCTGCCCCTCTCTCGTTCTCCACTTCACTCAGCTGACTGAGCATTTTTATTTATTTATATAAATTTACAAAAAAAAATGCAAAAATATATAAAATGAGGCACAAGGCCAAAAAGGGGGAGGGGACGGATAGGTCAACTTCTAACTTAAAAACGGACTCAACTTAGCTAGTTTCAATCGCGACCATCATTTACCAAAATACCACATTCATGCTATACATCCATCACTATCACCATAATAAACCATACTATGAAACCTACTTAAAACCCATATAAAAATATGCAACGGGGGGGAGGGACTAAAAATATATATATACAAAAATAAAATGGGAATATTTACATGAAAAAAAATATTTTTGTTAGTAAAAAGCCCCCCGATATCACAATGTGGCAGAGGTGCCGGTTTGCCGGTCGAAATCGAAAACTCGAAAAATAAAGATTTGATGCGGGCCCCAACGCTTTATTTAAATACACCTCCTTCGAAAATATTGAAGGGTGACCCGCATCCCGACAAATCGGCAATCTGTCACCTAATTCGGGGAGGGAAGGGGGATTTAAGGGGTAGAAAATAAAAAAAGGGGGGTGGGAAGAGGACAAAATAAAAGGGGGAGTAATGAATACAATCACACCCTAGCAAAGTTGTTGAACTTAAAATTCAACAAAAAAATCTAAAAAATAAAATTAAATGTCTTAACCTAACTTAATTGAAATATATGTTCGTTTTTCCGACCCAATATTCGCCTAAGGCACGTCTAAATACCACTCTAATCTAGCCCCAGCCGTTCTACACAATCGCGCACCAGTCACCCACCTTTCACCAAAATCTGCCGAAGAGAGTTTCACCCTCTCGGCCCTAATGCGAGCTTTCAGATAATATTTGAAAATCGCAATAAGGTCGCGAGGAGTGAAGGTCTCAGCTCCGTAGACTGTCTGGCATCTCGTCTTCCAAATCGTAACTCTCATAGCGACTAGTAAGCTCAAAAAGGTTGAACGCTTTTGACTATCAGTTGTCGGAGCCCAGTTGCTACATACATTAATGGGTTCCAGTTGGAAAGACGACACATTAAGAATACGAACCATGAAGCCTGAAACAAGCTTAATCAGCGGCACGACAATGCGACAATAAACGAAGGCGTGACTTACAGTCTCGTCCTCGTCGTCACATCTAACACAAGTCGGAGAATTACTCAAGCGCGCTGAATGAAGCCTCTTACCGACCCAGAGTGCATTTCTAATCGTCAGCCAGGTCAGCGATGCCTCGTCGTTATCAAGACACCTTAACCCAGGCGCCCAAGGCCAGACTGAGCGAAGCTCCCCCCTCGTCAAATCGAGCCCCTCAATCCTATCTCCACGAACGGTCCCCCTCACCATTACCCGATATAATGCCTTACGGGACAACAGCAGAGTGTCAGAGAGGCCATCTGTCGCTCTTAAAAGAAATTTCAATGCGTGTCTACATTCGCGATAGAAGGAGCACTCACCTCGGGGTAACCCATGTGCCTCCCCCTCGTCCAAGTGCACACTTCTCAAAGCCGGGAAGGCTTTCTTAGCGTCTTCCTTCCAGAAGACACCGTTTCCCTCACTTTGTGTACTCATTCGGATTAGATAAAAGAGCCGAAGTGTGTGACATCGAATATCGATGCTCGGCATACCCAAACCGCCCTCAGAAGGATGAAGGCAACAAACCTCGCGACGGACCATATGGGCCTTTCCAACCCATAAAAAATTGAAAAGAGCCCTCTGCAACTCAAGCAGTGTATCCGACGGGAGTGGAAGTACTGAAAGACGATATAGGATAATCGGGTAAATGTGAGAAGCACATACGTCCGCTCTCCCCTTTAATGAAAGATTTCTACGGGTCCACAGGCCAGCTGTGGCCCTTATCGATTTCAGGACTTCCGACCAATTTTTCTCCAGCTGAAGATCAGGACCAAACCAGACGCCGAGTAGCTTGCAAGGTCCATCTGTCCAGCCAAAGAGTCCCTGTAAGGAAACACCCTTCCAGGCACCGATGCGCAAGCCAACAGACTTAACGCAGTTGATTTTGGCCCCTGTCACCGTTTCATATGTTCTGATTTCTCTGCCGACGACACTAATCTCGGCATTGCTCGTTACAAGCACTGTTACATCGTCGGCATAGGCAGAATACTTTAACGTGGTGCAAGCACCTGGCAAAGTAATTCCACGTAGGACCGGATTCACCCTTAGCCTGTTAAGGAAGGGTTCCAAAACAAGCACATAAAGCATCGTTGAAAGAGGGCACCCTTGACGAAGAGATCTGGATAACCTGAAAGCCTCCGACCTCACCCCATTCACTTCTACCCTAACACTGGGGTTCGCATACAAGAGGCGAATCCAAGAGCGAAACTGAGGACCAAGGCCGGCCGCCGATAAAACAGCCTCCAAATACCGATGGTCCACCCTATCAAATGCTTTGGACTGATCTAAATTGATCAGCGCGGCTTCAGTGTCGACTTTCTCAATGATCAAGCGTATCGAATGCAAGTTATCCTGAATGGTCCGGCCCTTTACAGCACAAGTCTGTTCAGGGCTAACAAGACCAGGCAAAACAAGTTGCAGACGATTAGCTAAGATCTTGGCCAAAATCTTTAACTCCGCATTAAGCATTGTTAAGGGCCGAAAGTTATCTAACCCATCCCCACCACTTTTGCTTTTGCGTATCAGCTTCAGTAAACCCATGGTCAAGTACTGGGGAATATTCCCGTTCCTAAACCATGAATTAAACAAAACCGTAAGCAAGGGAACAAAAATGGGCGACATCCTCAAATACACTTCATAGGGCAAACCATCAATCCCCGGAGACTTGTTAAGGCCGACCTGCTTCAACGCTTCCTGAACTTCATCCTCTGTTATGCAACCTTCGCACCTAGCCGCTTCGGTCGCCTCAAGGCGAGAAAAGTCAGCCAAATAGGGGTCGAATTGTGCTAAAGACAGACCAGGTTCCCGAGTAAAAAGCTCTTGAAAATGAGAGCAAAAGGCCTCCAGAATACCTTCGTTTGTAGTCACGAGCCGCCCATCCGGTAATGAGACACGAGCGATATGTCGATCAGTTGCATGGCGAAACTCCTCTGCACGCAGTTCAGCGGCCATGTTTGTTGCTTCCGCAGACATTCTATTTAACCTATTCCTAATTACTAAAGCTTGATGTTCTTTGAAAGCCAAAGAATTCAGCTTAGCCTTAATTATAGTAACACTAGAGCTACTCCCCACCTCAATCGCCCGATCTAATCTAGACTCTAGTGCCACTTTAACTGCCCTAGTTGATAGGTTGAGCCGTCTGCTAAAATCGGCAGTAAAGGACCTAATTACTTTCTTAAAATGGCCCCACTTCCTATTCCCAATTACAGCCCCCGTCAATTCCCGCTGTAAGGTTAGTAGAAGCTGGTCCCGGTAGCCCTTCACATCGAACAACGAAGTGTTGAGCTTCCAGTGACCATCTAATCTAGGCTTAGGTCTATCTAAGTTCACACGGACCCGAACAAGTCTATGGTCCGAGTAAACTATATTATGAAGACTTGGACATTCAACTACCCCTACGTCGACTCCCCTAATTAAGAACCGATCGATATAACTCGAAAGTTGTACCAAATCGGAGCCGCGCCTATTTGTCCAAGTCCATACCCTATCACGGGGCTTTTCATTCCGGAACTTATCGATAAGATCAAACTTATCGAGAAAGTCCCGGAATATTTTAGCGTCCCGATCAGTGTTAGTACCCCTAGGCCGATTACGATCTAAATCGGGATCCAGGACCGCGTTCCAGTCTCCCGCTAAAATGACCGTCCGAGTAGTATTCAAGAACTGCTCGATTCGCCGAAAAAAGGAAGAACGCTCAGTATGAATATTGGGAGCATAAACCCCAACGAGTCGAAATGCTTTCCCCTTTATGGTAATATCCAAAATACATAGTCTCCCTTCCGGATCCATGTAGAAAGGGTCACACGACGCATCTAAAGTCTTGCTTACCAGCCATGAAACCCCCCTTGCGGAAGAATTAAAGTACGCTGAATAAACGTGAAAACGCTTACCTAACGCACCCAAATGGTCCCCTGAAATCAGGTGGGTCTCCTGCAAGCAACATACATCCACTCCGAGGCGCTGAAGGTCGGTAGCGACCCAAAATTTACGGTCATTTGCCCTCAGGCCCCGCACATTTAAAGTAGCTAGATAGAGAGCCATAAAGATGCCTTAGGGTTGAGTTTGAGAAACGAACATAGATGAGGTCAGGATACCAACGGCTCTCCCAATGGACTCTTGTCCCATTTGGTCGTTAATCAGACCATCATAGGAGATGCCGCCGATATCACGAGGATATGTTAGTTTGGCTATCCTATACAGGGAGGGGTGAACTCTAATGGGTAGCCTTCCGAAACAGTTATTTTTCATTTCTCTTAGTTCACTGGATTTGAATATGGCAGGGGGGAGGTCAAAATTGAAGGCCGAGTTCGCCTCCTCCAACATCTCCCATAGAGCCTTTGCTTCAGCTCTTCTCCTTATAACGGTTACCACTCTTGTGGCGTGTGGGAAATTATTGGGGGTCTTCTATCGATAAGCGTCCAACCTCCTCGAATTTTAATAGTCCGGTGAGGCTGGTGTTACGCATATTCTTTACTGTGTCTATTTGTATTTGCGTACATTTGCAAATATCCTTTCCGGAAAGAAAAGTAGATTTTTTAAAATTTCTTTTTTCTAGGGAAGGACTCCTATGTCTTTTAGGAGTGGGTGGAGGCATTTCTTCCATGGGGGAAGGGGAGGGGGAGCTAGGCTCTAAGGGAGATGCTGGAGAAGGTGCGGGAAAGGGATGCTTTGAGGGGGATGCAGGTGGGGAGCTTCTGGGGGTCTGGGCAGGGGACACAAAAGGAGAAGGTCTAGGGGATTTTTTGGGAACTTTTTGAGGACTCAGGGGGATTAATTTATAGGGCTTATCGACGATGGGTCCAGTTATAAGAGGGGGCATTGATTTGGGGGTCTGCGGTTTAGGGTTTTTTTAGGGGCAGAGTCAGGAGTGGGCTTGGGTTTATTATTGACTTTTTTTAGTAAATTTTTTGCATTCACGTACGAGTCTTTTCCGGGGTCATGTTTTAACATCTCTTTTTCTCTTATTTCCTCCAAAGTGTGTCGTCCCGGGGTTTTTTCCCTGGTACAATGACCCAGCCTTCTCTTTTATTTTCTGTTTCAACGTCATCATTTTTTTTGGCTGTGGGTAGTGCCGGAAATTCTTCGTCGGACTCCTCACTTGACGATAATATTGGTACTCCAATGCGTGGCGGTGCATTAATATGAGCTCCTGCTCTTGACTTACTGGTAGTCGCCTTAGGAGTCGGATCCTTCTTCTTTAGAGGGCAATCCATCGTTAGATGCCCTATTCCTTCGCAATACCAGCAAATAGGTCAACGTCCTGTAAGTATAATGGGCAATTTTTCCTTCCCTATGAGCAGGTAGTATGGGATGCTATCGTAAGCCTTCTTGTCAACGAAAATTTCAAAGGACCAAACTCCTTAAAATTCTTCATGGTTTACGTCCGTTATTTCACCGTATTTTAAGAGGAAGGCGCCTATGTGCTCCCCCTTCACATGGAAGGGCACATTAAAAAAAGAAACTGAGGAGCGTCTTCTTCCCATGTATTCCGTGCGTAATATGTAATCAGGGGTAATAATTGGAGTTAAGGACAGTTTGTTGCATGTGTCCTCGTCTGGGAACAAAGCCGACCATGTGTTGAAACCTTTTGATTTTATCAGTCGTTGTGGTTTGAATCCAACAGAGTGCAGTAGTTTTAAGATTAGTTCTGGTTTGGCTCTGATCGACTTCTTGATTTTCTTATCCATGACGAAAAAGGAAGACGGTTCTTTAATGAATCTCCTCCAATTTTGGTAGGTCAACCAGCAAACCGGTCTCCGTGACCATGTGTACACATTTTTTTGCATCTTCAACGAACTGTTGCACATTGATTTGAATTTTGGGTTGTTTTGACCACTCTGATCCTTCGGAAGTTGTCATTTCATTAGCCATCTAGAAATAAAACTAGAGACTAGTGAGAGAAAAAAAGTGGGGAAAAATAAAACCAAAAAAAAAAGTGGGGAGAAAAAAAACAAAAAACAAAAAACTGCGTAATTCCAAATAACAAATTTCAACAGTAACAAGGAAAAAAAAAGGTAATGTCCAACAAGTAACAATAATAACAAGATCAACAATAGGAAATAACAATCAAGCGCGTAATAAAGACAAACCAATGACAAAGTATCCGAAAGAGAGCTGAGCATTTTTATTTATTTATATAAATTTACAAAAATGCAAAAATATATAAAATGTGGCACAAGGCCAAAAAAGGGGGAGGGGACGGATAGGTCAACCTCTAACTTAAAAACTGTCTCAACTTAGCTAGTTTCAATCGCGACCATCATTTATTAAAATACCACATTCATGCTATACATCCATCACTATCACCATAATAAACCATACTATGAAAACCTACTTAAAACCCATATAAAAATATGCAACGGGGGGAAAGGACTAAAAATATGTATATACAAAAATAAAATGGGAATATTTACATGAAAAAAATATTTTTGTTAGTAAAAAGCCCCCCGATATCACAATGTGGCAGAGGTGCCGGTTTGCCGGTCGAAATCGAAAACTCGAAAAATAAAGATTTGATGCGGGCCCCAACGCTTTATTTAAATACACCTCCTTCGAAAATATTGAAGGGTGACCCGCATCCCGACAAATCGGCAATCTGTCACCTAATTGGGGAGGGAAGGGGGATTTGATAAGGGGTAGAAAATAAAAAAAGGGGTGGGAAGAGGACAAAATAAAAGGGGGAGTAATGAAGACAATCACACCCTAGCTAAGTTGTTGAACTTAAAATTCAACAAAAAAAATCTAAAAAATAAAATTAAATGTCTTAACCTAACTTAATTGAAATATATGTTCGTTTTTCCGACCCAATATTCGCCTAAGGCACGTCTAAATACCACTCTAATCTAGCCCCAGCCGTTCTACACAGTCGCGCACCAGTCACCCACCTTCCACCAAAATCTGCCGGAGAGAGTCTCACCCTCTCGGCCCTAATGCGAGCTTTCAGATAATATTTGAAAATCGCAATAAGGTCGAGAGGAGTGTAGGTCTCAGCTCCGTAGACTGTCTGGCATCTCGTCTTCCAAATCGTAACTCTCATAGCGACTAGCAAGCTCAAAAAGGTTGAACGTTTTTGACTATCAGTTGTCGGAGCCCAGTTGCTACATACATTAATGGGTTCCAGTTCAAAAGACGACACATTAAGAATACGAACCATGAAGCCTGAAACAAGCTTAATCAGCGGCACGACAATGCGACAATAAACGAAGGCGTGACTTACAGTCTCGTCCTCATCGCCGCATCTAACACAAGTCGGAGAATTACTCAAGCGCGCTGAATGAAGCCTCTTACCGACCCAGAGTACATTTCTAATCGTCAGCCAGGTCAGCGATGCCTCGTCGTTATCAAGACACCTTAACCCAGGCGCCCAAGGCCAGACCGAGCGAAGCTCCCCCTCGTCAAATCGAGCCCCTCAATCCTATCTCCACGAACGGCCCCCCTCACCATTACCCGATATAATGCCTTACAGGACAACAGCAGTGTCAGAGAGGCCATCTGTCGCTCTTACAAGAAATTTCAATGCGTGTCTACATTCGCGATAGAAGGAGCACTCACCTCGGGGTAACCTATGTGCCTCCCCCTCGTCCAAGTGCACACTTCTCAAAGCCGGGAAGGCTTTCTTAGCGTCTTCCTTCCAGAAGACACCGTTTCCCTCACTTTGTGTACTCATTCGGATTAGATAAAAGAGCCGAAGTGTGTGACATCGAATATCGATGCTCGGCATACCCAAACCGCCCTCAGAAGGATGAAGGCAACAAACCTCGCGACGGACCATATGGGCCTTTCCAACCCATAAAAAATTGAAAAGAGCCCTCTGCAACTCAAGCAGTGTATCCGACGGGAGTGGAAGTACTGAAAGACGATATAGGATAATCGGGTAAATGTGAGAAGCACATACGTCCGCTCTCCCCTTTAATGAAAGATTTCTACGGGTCCACAGGCCAGCTGTGGCCCTTATCGATTTCAGGACTTCCGACCAATTTTTCTCCAGCTGAAGATCAGGACCAAACCAGACGCCGAGTAGCTTGCAAGGTCCATCTGTCCAGCCAAAGGGTCCCTGCAAGGAAACACCCTTCCAGGCACCGATGCGCAAGCCAACAGACTTAACGCAGTTGATTTTGGCCCCTGTCACCGTTTCATATGTTCTGATTTCTCTGCCGACGACACTAATCTCGGCATTGCTCGTTACAAGCACTGTTACATCGTCGGCATAGGCAGAATACTTCAACGTGGTGCAAGCACCTGGCAAAGTAATTCCACGTAGGACCGGATTCACCCTTAGCCTGTTAAGGAAGGGTTCCAAAACAAGCACATAAAGCATCGGTGAAAGAGGGCACCCTTGACGAAGAGATCTGGATAACCTGAAAGCCTCCGACCTCACCCCATTCACTTCTACCCTAACACCGGGGTTCGCATACAAGAGGCGAATCCAAGAGCGAAACTGAGGACCAAGGCCGGCCGCCGACAAAACAGCCTCCAAATACCGATGGTCCACCCTATCAAATGCTTTGGACTGATCTAAATTGATCAGCGCGGCTTCAGTGTCGACTTTCTCAATGATCAAGCGTATCGAATGCAAGTTATCCTGAATGGTCCGGCCCTTTACAGCACAAGTCTGTTCAGGGCTAACAAGACCAGGCAAAACAAGTTGCAGACGATTAGCTAAGATCTTGGCCAAAATCTTTAACTCCGCATTAAGCATTGTTAAGGGCCGAAAGTTATCTAACCCATCCCCACCATTTTTGCTTTTGCGTATCAGCTTCAGTAAACCCATGGTCAAGTACTGGGGAATATTACCGTTCCTAAACCATGAATTAAACAAAACTGTCAGCAAGGGAACAAAAATGGGCGACATCCTCAAATACACTTCATAGGGCAAACCATCAATCCCCGGAGACTTGTTAAGGCCGACCTGCTTCAACGCTTCCCGAACTTCATCCTCTGTTATGCAACCTTCGCACCTAGCCGCTTCGGTCGCCTCAAGGCGAGAAAAGTCAGCCAAATAGGGGTCGAATTGTGCTAAAGACAGACCAGGTTCCCGAGTAAAAAGCTCTTGAAAATGAGAGCAAAAGGCCTCCAGAATACCTTCGTTTGTAGTCACGAGCCGCCCATCCGGTAATGAGACACGAGCGATATGTCGATCAGTTGCATGGCGAAACTCCTCTGCACGCAGTTCAGCGGCCATGTTTGTTGCTTCCGCAGACATTCTATTTAACCTATTCCTAATTACTAAAGCTTGATGTTCTTTGAGAGCCAAATAATTCAGCTTAGCCTTAATTATAGTAACACTAGAGCTACTCCCCACCTCAATCGCCCGATCTAATCTAGACTCTAGTGCCACTTTAACTGCCCTAGTTGATAGGTTGAGCCGTCTGCTAAAATCGGCAGTAAAGGACCTAATTACTTTCTTAAAATGGCCCCACTTCCTATTCCCAATTACAGCCCCCGTCAATTCCCGCTGTAAGGTTAGTAGAAGCTGGTCCCGGTAGCCCTTCACATCGAACAACGAAGTGTTGAGCTTCCAGTGACCATCTAATCTAGGCTTAGGTCTATCTAAGTTCACACGGACCCGAACAAGTCTATGGTCCGAGTAAACTATATTATGAAGACTTGGACATTCAACTACCCCTACGTCGACTCCCCTAATTAAGAACCGATCGATATAACTCGAAAGTTGTACCAAATCGGAGCCGCGCCTATTTGTCCAAGTCCATACCCTATCACGGGGCTTTTCATTCCGGAACTTATCGATAAGATCAAACTTATCGAGAAAGTCCCGGAATATTTTAGCGTCCCGATCAGTGTTAGTACCCCTAGGCCGATTACGATCTAAATCGGGATCCAGGACCGCGTTCCAGTCTCCCGCTAAAATGACCGTCCGAGTAGTATTCAAGAACTGCTCGATTCGCCGAAAAAAGGAAGAACGCTCAGTATGGATATTGGGAGCATAAACCCCAACGAGTCGAAATGCTTTCCCCTTTATGGTAATATCCAAAATACATAGTCTCCCTTCCGGGTCCATGTAGAAAGGGTCACACGACGCATCTAAAGTCTTGCTTACCAGCCATGAAACCCCCCTTGCGGAAGAATTAAAGTACGCTGAATAACCGTGAAAACGCTTACCCAACGCACCCAAATGGTCCCCTGAAATCAGGTGGGTCTCCTGCAAGCAACATACATCCACTCCGAGGCGCTGAAGGTCGGTAGCGACCCGAAATTTACGGTCATTTGCCCTCAGGCCCCGCACATTTAAAGTAGCTAGATAGAGAGCCATAAAGATGCCTTAGGGTTGAGTTTGAGAAACGAACATAAATGAGGTCAGGATACCAACGGCTCTCCCTATGGACTCTTGGCCCATTTGGTCGTTAATCAGACCATCATAGGAGATGCCGCCGATATCACGAGGATATGTTAGTTTGGCTATCCTATACAGGGAGGGGTGAACTCTAATGGGTAGCCTTCCGAAACAGTTATTTTTCATTTCTCTTAGTTCACTGGATTTGAATATGGCAGGGGGGAGGTCAAAATTGAAGGCCGAGTTCGCCTCCTCCAACATCTCCCATAGAGCCTTTGCTTCAGCTCTTCTCCTTATAACTGTTACCACTCTTGTGGCGTTGGGGAAGTTATTGAGGTCTTCTATCGATAAGCCTCCAACCTCCTCGAATTTTAATAGTCCGGTGAGGCTGGTGTTACGCATATTCTTCACTGTGTCAATTTGTATTTGCGTAGATTTGCAAATATCCTTTCCGGAAAGAAAAGATTTTTTAAAGTTTCTTTTTTCTAGTGAAGGACTCCTATGTCTTTTAGGAGTGGGTGGAGGCATGTCTTCCATGGGGGAAGGGGAGGGGGAGCTAGGCTCTAAGGGAGACGCTGGAGAAGGTGCGGGAAAGGGATGCTTTGAGGGGGATGCAGGTGGGGAGCTTCTGGGGGTCTGGGCAGGGGACACAAAAGGAGAAGGTCTAGGGGATTTTTTGGGAACTTTTTGAGGACTCAGGGGGATTGATTTATAGGGCTTGTCGACAATGGGTCCAGTTATAGGAGGGGGCATTGATTTGGGGTTCTGCGGTTTAGGGGTTTTTTAGGGGCAGAGTCACGAGTGGGCTTGGGTTTATTATTTACTTTTTTTAGTAAATTTTTTGCATTTACGTACGAGTCCTTTCCGGGGTCATGTTTCAACATCTTTTTCTCTTATTTCCTCCAAAGTGTGTCGTCCCGGGGTTTATTTCCCTGGTACAATGACCCAGCCTTCTCTTTTATTTTCTGTTTCATCGTCATCATTTTTTTTTGGCTGTAGGCAGTGCCGGAAATTCTTCGTCGGACTCCTCATTTGACGACAATATTGGTAGTCCAATACGTGACGGTGGATTAATATGAGCTCCTGCTCTTGACTTACTGGTAGTCGCCTTAGGGGTCGGATCCTTCTTTAGAGGGCAATCCATCGTTAGATGCCCTACTCCTTCGCAATACCAGCAAATAGGTCGACGTCCTGTCAGTATAATAGGTAATATTTCCTCCCCAATGAGCATGTAGTAAGGGATGCTATCGTAAGCCTTCTTGTCGACGAAAATTTCAAAGGACCAAACTCCTGAAAATTCTTCATGGTTTACATCCGTGATTTCACCATATTTTAAGAGGTAGGCTCCTATGTGCTCCCCCTTCACATGGAAGGGCACATTAAAAAAAGAAACTGAGGAGCGTCTTCTTCCCATGTATTCTGTGCGTAGAATATAATCCGGGGTAATTATTGGCGTTAAGGACAGTTTGTTGACTGTGTCCTCGTCAGGGAACAAAGCCGACCATGTGTTGGAGCCTTTTGATTTTATCAGACGTTGTGGCTTAAATCCAACAGAGTGTAGTAGCTTTAAGATTAGTTCTGGTGTGGCTCTGATCGACTTCTTGATCTTCTTATCCATGACGAAGAGGGAGACAGTTCTTTTTTGGATCTCCTCCAATTTAGGTAGGTCCACCAGTAAACCGGTCTCCGTGACCATGTGTACACATTTTTTTGCCTCTTCGACGAACTGTTCCACATTAATTTGAATCTTGGGTGGTTTTGACCACTCTGTTCCTTTGGACGTTGTCATTTCAGTAGCCATCTAGAAATAAAACTTGAGACTAGTGAGAGTAGAAAAAAAAGTGGGGGAAAAAAAAAACCAAAAAAAAAGTGGGGAGAAAAAAACTGCGTAATTCCAAATAACGAATTTCAACAATAACAAGGAAAAAAAAGGTAATGTCCAACAAGTAACAATAATAACAAGATCAACAATAGGAATAACAATCAAGCGCGCAATAAAGACAAACCAATGACAAAGTATCCGAAAGAGAGCTGTGCATTTTTATTTATTTATATAAATTTACAAAAATGCAAACATATATAAAATGTGGCACAAGGCCAAAAAGGGGGAGGGGACGGATAGGTCAACTTCTAACTTAAAAACGGACTCAACTTAGCTAGTTTCAATCGCGACCATCATTTACCAAAATACCACATTCATGCTATACATCCATCACTATCACCATAATAAACCATACTATGAACCTACTTAAAACCCATATAAAAATATGCAACGGGGGGGGGGGGAGGGACTAAAAATATGTATATACAAAAATAAAATGGGAATATTTACATGAAAAAAAATATTTTTGTTAGTAAAAAGCCCCCCGATATCACAATGTGGCAGAGGTGCCGGTTTGCCGGTCGAAATCGAAAACTCGAAAAATAAAGATTTGATGCGGGCCCCAACGCTTTATTTAAATACACCTCCTTCGAAAATATTGAAGGGTGACCCGCATCCCGACAAATCGGCAATCTGTCACCTAATTGGGGAGGGAAGGGGGATTTACGGGGTAGAAAATAAAAAAGGGGGTGGGAAGAGGACAAAATAAAAGGGGGAGTAATGAAGACAATCACACCCTAGCTAAGTTGTTGAACTTAAAATTCAACAAAAAAATCTAAAAAATAAAATTAAATGTCTTAACCTAACTTAATTGAAATATATGTTCGTTTTTCCGACCCAATATTCGCCTAAGGCACGTCTAAATACCACTCTAATCTAGCTCCAGCCGTTCTACACAGTCGCGCACCAGTCACCCACCTTTCACCAAAATCTGCCGAAGAGAGTTTCACCCTCTCGGCCCTAATGCGAGCTTTCAGATAATATTTGAAAATCGCAATAAGGTCGCGAGGAGTGAAGGTCTCAGCTCCGTAGACTGTCTGGCATCTCGTCTTCCAAATCGTAACTCTCATAGCGACTAGTAAGCTCAAAAAGGTTGAACGCTTTTGACTATCAGTTGTCGGAGCCCAGTTGCTACATACATTAATGGGTTCCAGTTGGAAAGACGACACATTAAGAATACGAACCATGAAGCCTGAAACAAGCTTAATCAGCGGCACGACAATGCGACAATAAACGAAGGCGTGACTTACAGTCTCGTCCTCGTCGTCACATCTAACACAAGTCGGAGAATTACTCAAGCGCGCTGAATGAAGCCTCTTACCGACCCAGAGTGCATTTCTAATCGTCATCCAGGTCAGCGATGCCTCGTCGTTATCAAGACACCTTAACCCAGGCGCCCAAGGCCAGACTGAGCGAAGCTCCCCCCTCGTCAAATCGAGCCCCTCAATCCTATCTCCACGAACGGTCCCCCTCACCATTACCCGATATAATGCCTTACGGGACAACAGCAGAGTGTCAGAGAAGCCATCTGTCGCTCTTAAAAGAAATTTCAATGCGTGTCTACATTCGCGATAGAAGGAGCACTCACCTCGGGGTAACCTATGTGCCTCCCCCTCGTCCAAGTGCACACTTCTCAAAGCCGGGAAGGCTTTCTTAGCGTCTTCCTTCCAGAAGACACCGTTTCCCTCACTTTGTGTACTCATTCGGATTAGATAAAAGAGCCGAAGTGTGTGACATCGAATATCGATGCTCGGCATACCCAAACCGCCCTCAGAAGGATGAAGGCAACAAACCTCGCGACGGACCATATGGGCCTTTCCAACCCATAAAAAATTGAAAAGAGCCCTCTGCAACTCAAGCAGTGTATCCGACGGGAGTGGAAGTACTGAAAGACGATATAGGATAATCGGGTAAATGTGAGAAGCACATACGTCCGCTCTCCCCTTTAATGAAAGATTTCTACGGGTCCACAGGCCAGCTGTGGCCCTTATCGATTTCAGGACTTCCGACCAATTTTTCTCCAGCTGAAGATCAGGACCAAACCAGACGCCGAGTAGCTTGCAAGGTCCATCTGTCCAGCCAAAGAGTCCCTGTAAGGAAACACCCTTCCAGGCACCGATGCGCAAGCCAACAGACTTAACGCAGTTGATTTTGGCCCCTGTCACCGTTTCATATGTTCTGATTTCTCTGCCGACGACACTAATCTCGGCATTGCTCGTTACAAGCACTGTTACATCGTCGGCATAGGCAGAATACTTTAACGTGGTGCAAGCACCTGGCAAAGTAATTCCACGTAGGACCGGATTCACCCTTAGCCTGTTAAGGAAGGGTTCCAAAACAAGCACATAAAGCATCGTTGAAAGAGGGCACCCTTGACGAAGAGATCTGGATAACCTGAAAGCCTCCGACCTCACCCCATTCACTTCTACCCTAACACTGGGGTTCGCATACAAGAGGCGAATCCAAGAGCGAAACTGAGGACCAAGGCCGGCCGCCGATAAAACAGCCTCCAAATACCGATGGTCCACCCTATCAAATGCTTTGGACTGATCTAAATTGATCAGCGCGGCTTCAGTGTCGACTTTCTCAATGATCAAGCGTATCGAATGCAAGTTATCCTGAATGGTCCGGCCCTTTACAGCACAAGTCTGTTCAGGGCTAACAAGACCAGGCAAAACAAGTTGCAGACGATTAGCTAAGATCTTGGCCAAAATCTTTAACTCCGCATTAAGCATTGTTAAGGGCCGAAAGTTATCTAACCCATCCCCACCACTTTTGCTTTTGCGTATCAGCTTCAGTAAACCCATGGTCAAGTACTGGGGAATATTCCCGTTCCTAAACCATGAATTAAACAAAACCGTAAGCAAGGGAACAAAAATGGGCGACATCCTCAAATACACTTCATAGGGCAAACCATCAATCCCCGGAGACTTGTTAAGGCCGACCTGCTTCAACGCTTCCTGAACTTCATCCTCTGTTATGCAACCTTCGCACCTAGCCGCTTCGGTCGCCTCAAGGCGAGAAAAGTCAGCCAAATAGGGGTCGAATTGTGCTAAAGACAGACCAGGTTCCCGAGTAAAAAGCTCTTGAAAATGAGAGCAAAAGGCCTCCAGAATACCTTCGTTTGTAGTCACGAGCCGCCCATCCGGTAATGAGACACGAGCGATATGTCGATCAGTTGCATGGCGAAACTCCTCTGCACGCAGTTCAGCGGCCATGTTTGTTGCTTCCGCAGACATTCTATTTAACCTATTCCTAATTACTAAAGCTTGATGTTCTTTGAAAGCCAAAGAATTCAGCTTAGCCTTAATTATAGTAACACTAGAGCTACTCCCCACCTCAATCGCCCGATCTAATCTAGACTCTAGTGCCACTTTAACTGCCCTAGTTGATAGGTTGAGCCGTCTGCTAAAATCGGCAGTAAAGGACCTAATTACTTTCTTAAAATGGCCCCACTTCCTATTCCCAATTACAGCCCCCGTCAATTCCCGCTGTAAGGTTAGTAGAAGCTGGTCCCGGTAGCCCTTCACATCGAACAACGAAGTGTTGAGCTTCCAGTGACCATCTAATCTAGGCTTAGGTCTATCTAAGTTCACACGGACCCGAACAAGTCTATGGTCCGAGTAAACTATATTATGAAGACTTGGACATTCAACTACCCCTACGTCGACTCCCCTAATTAAGAACCGATCGATATAACTCGAAAGTTGTACCAAATCGGAGCCGCGCCTATTTGTCCAAGTCCATACCCTATCACGGGGCTTTTCATTCCGGAACTTATCGATAAGATCAAACTTATCGAGAAAGTCCCGGAATATTTTAGCGTCCCGATCAGTGTTAGTACCCCTAGGCCGATTACGATCTAAATCGGGATCCAGGACCGCGTTCCAGTCTCCCGCTAAAATGACCGTCCGAGTAGTATTCAAGAACTGCTCGATTCGCCGAAAAAAGGAAGAACGCTCAGTATGAATATTGGGAGCATAAACCCCAACGAGTCGAAATGCTTTCCCCTTTATGGTAATATCCAAAATACATAGTCTCCCTTCCGGATCCATGTAGAAAGGGTCACACGACGCATCTAAAGTCTTGCTTACCAGCCATGAAACCCCCCTTGCGGAAGAATTAAAGTACGCTGAATAAACGTGAAAACGCTTACCTAACGCACCCAAATGGTCCCCTGAAATCAGGTGGGTCTCCTGCAAGCAACATACATCCACTCCGAGGCGCTGAAGGTCGGTAGCGACCCGAAATTTACGGTCATTTGCCCTCAGGCCCCGCACATTTAAAGTAGCTAGATAGAGAGCCATAAAGATGCCTTAGGGTTGAGTTTGAGAAACGAACATAGATGAGGTCAGGATACCAACGGCTCTCCCAATGGACTCTTGTCCCATTTGGTCGTTAATCAGACCATCATAGGAGATGCCGCCGATATCACGAGGATATGTTAGTTTGGCTATCCTATACAGGGAGGGGTGAACTCTAATGGGTAGCCTTCCGAAACAGTTATTTTTCATTTCTCTTAGTTCACTGCTTTTGAATATGGCAAGGGGGAGGTCAAAATTGAAGGCCGAGTTCGCCTCCTCCAACATCTCCCATAGAGCCTTTGCTTCAGCTCTTCTCCTTATAACGGTTACCACTCTTGTGGCGTGTGGGAAATTATTGGGGGTCTTCTATCGATAAGCGTCCAACCTCCTCGAATTTTAATAGTCCGGTGAGGCTGGTGTTACGCATATTCTTTACTGTGTCTATTTGTATTTGCGTACATTTGCAAATATCCTTTCCGGAAAGAAAAGTAGATTTTTTAAAATTTCTTTTTTCTAGGGAAGGACTCCTATGTCTTTTAGGAGTGGGTGGAGGCATTTCTTCCATGGGGGAAGGGGAGGGGGAGCTAGGCTCTAAGGGAGATGCTGGAGAAGGTGCGGGAAAGGGATGCTTTGAGGGGGATGCAGGTGGGGAGCTTCTGGGGGTCTGGGCAGGGGACACAAAAGGAGAAGGTCTAGGGGATTTTTTGGGAACTTTTTGAGGACTCAGGGGGATTAATTTATAGGGCTTATCGACGATGGGTCCAGTTATAAGAGGGGGCATTGATTTGGGGGTCTGCGGTTTAGGGTTTTTTTTAGGGGCAGAGTCAGGAGTGGGCTTGGGTTTATTATTGACTTTTTTTAGTAAATTTTTTGCATTCACGTACGAGTCTTTTCCGGGGTCATGTTTTAACATCTCTTTTTCTCTTATTTCCTCCAAAGTGTGTCGTCCCGGGGTTTTTTTCCCTGGTACAATGACCCAGCCTTCTCTTTTATTTTCTGTTTCAACGTCATCATTTTTTTTGGCTGTGGGTAGTGCCGGAAATTCTTCGTCGGACTCCTCACTTGACGATAATATTGGTACTCCAATGCGTGGCGGTGCATTAATATGAGCTCCTGCTCTTGACTTACTGGTAGTCGCCTTAGGAGTCGGATCCTTCTTCTTTAGAGGGCAATCCATCGTTAGATGCCCTATTCCTTCGCAATACCAGCAAATAGGTCAACGTCCTGTAAGTATAATGGGCAATTTTTCCTTCCCTATGAGCAGGTAGTATGGGATGCTATCGTAAGCCTTCTTGTCAACGAAAATTTCAAAGGACCAAACTCCTTAAAATTCTTCATGGTTTACGTCCGTTATTTCACCGTATTTTAAGAGGAAGGCGCCTATGTGCTCCCCCTTCACATGGAAGGGCACATTAAAAAAAGAAACTGAGGAGCGTCTTCTTCCCATGTATTCCGTGCGTAATATGTAATCAGGGGTAATAATTGGAGTTAAGGACAGTTTGTTGCATGTGTCCTCGTCTGGGAACAAAGCCGACCATGTGTTGAAACCTTTTGATTTTATCAGTCGTTGTGGTTTGAATCCAACAGAGTGCAGTAGTTTTAAGATTAGTTCTGGTTTGGCTCTGATCGACTTCTTGATTTTCTTATCCATGACGAAAAAGGAAGACGGTTCTTTAATGAATCTCCTCCAATTTTGGTAGGTCAACCAGCAAACCGGTCTCCGTGACCATGTGTACACATTTTTTTGCATCTTCAACGAACTGTTGCACATTGATTTGAATTTTGGGTTGTTTTGACCACTCTGATCCTTCGGAAGTTGTCATTTCATTAGCCATCTAGAAATAAAACTAGAGACTAGTGAGAGAAAAAAAGTGGGGAAAAATAAAACCAAAAAAAAAGTGGGGAGAAAAAAAACAAAAAACAAAAAACTGCGTAATTCCAAATAACAAATTTCAACAGTAACAAGGAAAAAAAAAGGTAATGTCCAACAAGTAACAATAATAACAAGATCAACAATAGGAAATAACAATCAAGCGCGTAATAAAGACAAACCAATGACAAAGTATCCGAAAGAGAGCTGAGCATTTTTATTTATTTATATAAATTTACAAAAATGCAAAAATATATAAAATGTGGCACAAGGCCAAAAAAGGGGGAGGGGACGGATAGGTCAACCTCTAACTTAAAAACTGTCTCAACTTAGCTAGTTTCAATCGCGACCATCATTTATTAAAATACCACATTCATGCTATACATCCATCACTATCACCATAATAAACCATACTATGAAAACCTACTTAAAACCCATATAAAAATATGCAACGGGGGGAAAGGACTAAAAATATGTATATACAAAAATAAAATGGGAATATTTACATGAAAAAAATATTTTTGTTAGTAAAAAGCCCCCCGATATCACAATGTGGCAGAGGTGCCGGTTTGCCGGTCGAAATCGAAAACTCGAAAAATAAAGATTTGATGCGGGCCCCAACGCTTTATTTAAATACACCTCCTTCGAAAATATTGAAGGGTGACCCGCATCCCGACAAATCGGCAATCTGTCACCTAATTGGGGAGGGAAGGGGGATTTGATAAGGGGTAGAAAATAAAAAAAGGGGTGGGAAGAGGACAAAATAAAAGGGGGAGTAATGAAGACAATCACACCCTAGCTAAGTTGTTGAACTTAAAATTCAACAAAAAAAATCTAAAAAATAAAATTAAATGTCTTAACCTAACTTAATTGAAATATATGTTCGTTTTTCCGACCCAATATTCGCCTAAGGCACGTCTAAATACCACTCTAATCTAGCCCCAGCCGTTCTACACAGTCGCGCACCAGTCACCCACCTTCCACCAAAATCTGCCGGAGAGAGTCTCACCCTCTCGGCCCTAATGCGAGCTTTCAGATAATATTTGAAAATCGCAATAAGGTCGAGAGGAGTGTAGGTCTCAGCTCCGTAGACTGTCTGGCATCTCGTCTTCCAAATCGTAACTCTCATAGCGACTAGCAAGCTCAAAAAGGTTGAACGTTTTTGACTATCAGTTGTCGGAGCCCAGTTGCTACATACATTAATGGGTTCCAGTTGGAAAGACGACACATTAAGAATACGAACCATGAAGCCTGAAACAAGCTTAATCAGCGGCACGACAATGCGACAATAAACGAAGGCGTGACTTACAGTCTCGTCCTCATCGCCGCATCTAACACAAGTCGGAGAATTACTCAAGCGCGCTGAATGAAGCCTCTTACCGACCCAGAGTACATTTCTAATCGTCAGCCAGGTCAGCGATGCCTCGTCGTTATCAAGACACCTTAACCCAGGCGCCCAAGGCCAGACCGAGCGAAGCTCCCCCTCGTCAAATCGAGCCCCTCAATCCTATCTCCACGAACGGCCCCCCTCACCATTACCCGATATAATGCCTTACGGGACAACAGCAGTGTCAGAGAGGCCATCTGTCGCTGTTACAAGAAATTTCAATGCGTGTCTACATTCGCGATAGAAGGAGCACTCACCTCGGGGTAACCTATGTGCCTCCCCCTCGTCCAAGTGCACACTTCTCAAAGCCGGGAAGGCTTTCTTAGCGTCTTCCTTCCAGAAGACACCGTTTCCCTCACTTTGTGTACTCATTCGGATTAGATAAAAGAGCCGAAGTGTGTGACATCGAATATCGATGCTCGGCATACCCAAACCGCCCTCAGAAGGATGAAGGCAACAAACCTCGCGACGGACCATATGGGCCTTTCCAACCCATAAAAAATTGAAAAGAGCCCTCTGCAACTCAAGCAGTGTATCCGACGGGAGTGGAAGTACTGAAAGACGATATAGGATAATCGGGTAAATGTGAGAAGCACATACGTCCGCTCTCCCCTTTAATGAAAGATTTCTACGGGTCCACAGGCCAGCTGTGGCCCTGATCGATTTCAGGACTTCCGACCAATTTTTCTCCAGCTGAAGATCAGGACCAAACCAGACGCCGAGTAGCTTGCAAGGTCCATCTGTCCAGCCAAAGGGTCCCTGCAAGGAAACACCCTTCCAGGCACCGATGCGCAAGCCAACAGACTTAACGCAGTTGATTTTGGCCCCTGTCACCGTTTCATATGTTCTGATTTCTCTGCCGACGACACTAATCTCGGCATTGCTCGTTACAAGCACTGTTACATCGTCGGCATAGGCAGAATACTTCAACGTGGTGCAAGCACCTGGCAAAGTAATTCCACGTAGGACCGGATTCACCCTTAGCCTGTTAAGGAAGGGTTCCAAAACAAGCACATAAAGCATCGGTGAAAGAGGGCACCCTTGACGAAGAGATCTGGATAACCTGAAAGCCTCCGACCTCACCCCATTCACTTCTACCCTAACACCGGGGTTCGCATACAAGAGGCGAATCCAAGAGCGAAACTGAGGACCAAGGCCGGCCGCCGACAAAACAGCCTCCAAATACCGATGGTCCACCCTATCAAATGCTTTGGACTGATCTAAATTGATCAGCGCGGCTTCAGTGTCGACTTTCTCAATGATCAAGCGTATCGAATGCAAGTTATCCTGAATGGTCCGGCCCTTTACAGCACAAGTCTGTTCAGGGCTAACAAGACCAGGCAAAACAAGTTGCAGACGATTAGCTAAGATCTTGGCCAAAATCTTTAACTCCGCATTAAGCATTGTTAAGGGCCGAAAGTTATCTAACCCATCCCCACCATTTTTGCTTTTGCGTATCAGCTTCAGTAAACCCATGGTCAAGTACTGGGGAATATTACCGTTCCTAAACCATGAATTAAACAAAACTGTCAGCAAGGGAACAAAAATGGGCGACATCCTCAAATACACTTCATAGGGCAAACCATCAATCCCCGGAGACTTGTTAAGGCCGACCTGCTTCAACGCTTCCTGAACTTCATCCTCTGTTATGCAACCTTCGCACCTAGCCGCTTCGGTCGCCTCAAGGCGAGAAAAGTCAGCCAAATAGGGGTCGAATTGTGCTAAAGACAGACCAGGTTCCCGAGTAAAAAGCTCTTGAAAATGAGAGCAAAAGGCCTCCAGAATACCTTCGTTTGTAGTCACGAGCCGCCCATCCGGTAATGAGACACGAGCGATATGTCGATCAGTTGCATGGCGAAACTCCTCTGCACGCAGTTCAGCGGCCATGTTTGTTGCTTCTGCAGACATTCTATTTAACCTATTCCTAATTACTAAAGCTTGATGTTCTTTGAGAGCCAAATAATTCAGCTTAGCCTTAATTATAGTAACACTAGAGCTACTCCCCACCTCAATCGCCCGATCTAATCTAGACTCTAGTGCCACTTTAACTGCCCTAGTTGATAGGTTGAGCCGTCTGCTAAAATCGGCAGTAAAGGACCTAATTACTTTCTTAAAATGGCCCCACTTCCTATTCCCAATTACAGCCCCCGTCAATTCCCGCTGTAAGGTTAGTAGAAGCTGGTCCCGGTAGCCCTTCACATCGAACAACGAAGTGTTGAGCTTCCAGTGACCATCTAATCTAGGCTTAGGTCTATCTAAGTTCACACGGACCCGAACAAGTCTATGGTCCGAGTAAACTATATTATGAAGACTTGGACATTCAACTACCCCTACGTCGACTCCCCTAATTAAGAACCGATCGATATAACTCGAAAGTTGTACCAAATCGGAGCCGCGCCTATTTGTCCAAGTCCATACCCTATCACGGGGCTTTTCATTCCGGAACTTATCGATAAGATCAAACTTATCGAGAAAGTCCCGGAATATTTTAGCGTCCCGATCAGTGTTAGTACCCCTAGGCCGATTACGATCTAAATCGGGATCCAGGACCGCGTTCCAGTCTCCCGCTAAAATGACCGTCCGAGTAGTATTCAAGAACTGCTCGATTCGCCGAAAAAAGGAAGAACGCTCAGTATGAATATTGGGAGCATAAACCCCAACGAGTCGAAATGCTTTCCCCTTTATGGTAATATCCAAAATACATAGTCTCCCTTCCGGGTCCATGTAGAAAGGGTCACACGACGCATCTAAAGTCTTGCTTACCAGCCATGAAACCCCCCTTGCGGAAGAATTAAAGTACGCTGAATAACCGTGAAAACGCTTACCCAACGCACCCAAATGGTCCCCTGAAATCAGGTGGGTCTCCTGCAAGCAACATACATCCACTCCGAGGCGCTGAAGGTCGGTAGCGACCCGAAATTTACGGTCATTTGCCCTCAGGCCCCGCACATTTAAAGTAGCTAGATAGAGAGCCATAAAGATGCCTTAGGGTTGAGTTTGAGAAACGAACATAAATGAGGTCAGGATACCAACGGCTCTCCCTATGGACTCTTGGCCCATTTGGTCGTTAATCAGACCATCATAGGAGATGCCGCCGATATCACGAGGATATGTTAGTTTGGCTATCCTATACAGGGAGGGGTGAACTCTAATGGGTAGCCTTCCGAAACAGTTATTTTTCATTTCTCTTAGTTCACTGGATTTGAATATGGCAGGGGGGAGGTCAAAATTGAAGGCCGAGTTCGCCTCCTCCAACATCTCCCATAGAGCCTTTGCTTCAGCTCTTCTCCTTATAACTGTTACCACTCTTGTGGCGTTGGGGAAGTTATTGAGGTCTTCTATCGATAAGCCTCCAACCTCCTCGAATTTTAATAGTCCGGTGAGGCTGGTGTTACGCATATTCTTCACTGTGTCAATTTGTATTTGCGTAGATTTGCAAATATCCTTTCCGGAAAGAAAAGATTTTTTAAAGTTTCTTTTTTCTAGTGAAGGACTCCTATGTCTTTTAGGAGTGGGTGGAGGCATGTCTTCCATGGGGGAAGGGGAGGGGGAGCTAGGCTCTAAGGGAGACGCTGGAGAAGGTGCGGGAAAGGGATGCTTTGAGGGGGATGCAGGTGGGGAGCTTCTGGGGGTCTGGGCAGGGGACACAAAAGGAGAAGGTCTAGGGGATTTTTTGGGAACTTTTTGAGGACTCAGGGGGATTGATTTATAGGGCTTGTCGACAATGGGTCCAGTTATAGGAGGGGGCATTGATTTGGGGTTCTGCGGTTTAGGGGTTTTTTAGGGGCAGAGTCACGAGTGGGCTTGGGTTTATTATTTACTTTTTTTAGTAAATTTTTTGCATTTACGTACGAGTCCTTTCCGGGGTCATGTTTCAACATCTTTTTCTCTTATTTCCTCCAAAGTGTGTCGTCCCGGGGTTTATTTCCCTGGTACAATGACCCAGCCTTCTCTTTTATTTTCTGTTTCATCGTCATCATTTTTTTTTGGCTGTAGGCAGTGCCGGAAATTCTTCGTCGGACTCCTCATTTGACGACAATATTGGTAGTCCAATACGTGACGGTGGATTAATATGAGCTCCTGCTCTTGACTTACTGGTAGTCGCCTTAGGGGTCGGATCCTTCTTTAGAGGGCAATCCATCGTTAGATGCCCTACTCCTTCGCAATACCAGCAAATAGGTCGACGTCCTGTCAGTATAATAGGTAATATTTCCTCCCCAATGAGCATGTAGTAAGGGATGCTATCGTAAGCCTTCTTGTCGACGAAAATTTCAAAGGACCAAACTCCTGAAAATTCTTCATGGTTTACATCCGTGATTTCACCATATTTTAAGAGGTAGGCTCCTATGTGCTCCCCCTTCACATGGAAGGGCACATTAAAAAAAGAAACTGAGGAGCGTCTTCTTCCCATGTATTCTGTGCGTAGAATATAATCCGGGGTAATTATTGGCGTTAAGGACAGTTTGTTGACTGTGTCCTCGTCAGGGAACAAAGCCGACCATGTGTTGGAGCCTTTTGATTTTATCAGACGTTGTGGCTTAAATCCAACAGAGTGTAGTAGCTTTAAGATTAGTTCTGGTGTGGCTCTGATCGACTTCTTGATCTTCTTATCCATGACGAAGAGGGAGACAGTTCTTTTTTGGATCTCCTCCAATTTAGGTAGGTCCACCAGTAAACCGGTCTCCGTGACCATGTGTACACATTTTTTTGCCTCTTCGACGAACTGTTCCACATTAATTTGAATCTTGGGTGGTTTTGACCACTCTGTTCCTTTGGACGTTGTCATTTCAGTAGCCATCTAGAAATAAAACTTGAGACTAGTGAGAGTAGAAAAAAAAGTGGGGGAAAAAAAAAACCAAAAAAAAAGTGGGGAGAAAAAAACTGCGTAATTCCAAATAACGAATTTCAACAATAACAAGGAAAAAAAAAAGGTAATGTCCAACAAGTAACAATAATAACAAGATCAACAATAGGAATAACAATCAAGCGCGCAATAAAGACAAACCAATGACAAAGTATCCGAAAGAGAGCTGTGCATTTTTATTTATTTATATAAATTTACAAAAATGCAAACATATATAAAATGTGGCACAAGGCCAAAAAGGGGGAGGGGACGGATAGGTCAACTTCTAACTTAAAAACGGACTCAACTTAGCTAGTTTCAATCGCGACCATCATTTACCAAAATACCACATTCATGCTATACATCCATCACTATCACCATAACAAACCATACTATGAAACCTACTTAAAACCCATATAAAAATATGCAACGGGGGGGAGGGACAAAAAATATATGTATACAAAAATAAAATGGGAATATTTACATGAAAAAAAATATTTTTGTTAGTAAAAAGCCCCCCGATATCACAATGTGGCAGAGGTGCCGGTTTGCCGGTCGAAATCGAAAACTCGAAAAATAAAGATTTGATGCGGGCCCCAACGCTTTATTTAAATACACCTCCTTCGAAAATATTGAAGGGTGACCCGCATCCCGACAAATCGGCAATCTGTCACCTAATTGGGGAGGGAAGGGGGATTTAAGGGGTAGAAAATAAAAAAGGGGGTGGGAAGAGGACAAAATAAAAGGGGGAGTAATGAAGACAATCACACCCTAGCTAAGTTGTTGAACTTAAAATTCAACAAAAAAATCTAAAAAATAAAATTAAATGTCTTAACCTAACTTAATTGAAATATATGTTCGTTTTTCCGACCCAATATTCGCCTAAGGCACGTCTAAATACCACTCTAATCTAGCCCCAGCCGTTCTACACAGTCGCGCACCAGTCACCCACCTTTCACCAAAATCTGCCGAAGAGAGTTTCACCCTCTCGGCCCTAATGCGAGCTTTCAGGTAATATTTGAATATCGCAATAAGGTCGCGAGGAGTGAAGGTCTCAGCTCCGTAGACTGTCTGGCATCTCGTCTTCCAAATCGTAACTCTCATAGCGACTAGTAAGCTCAAAAAGGTTGAACGCTTTTGACTATCAGTTGTCGGAGCCCAGTTGCTACATACATTAATGGGTTCCAGTTCGAAAGACGACACATTAAGAATACGAACCATGAAGCCTGAAACAAGCTTAATCAGCGGCACGACAATGCGACAATAAACGAAGGCGTGACTTACAGTCTCGTCCTCATCGTCACATCTAACACAAGTCGGAGAATTACTCAAGCGCGCTGAATGAAGCCTCTTACCGACCCAGAGTGCATTTCTAATCGTCAGCCAGGTCAGCGATGCCTCGTCGTTATCAAGACACCTTAACCCAGGCGCCCAAGGCCAGACTGAGCGAAGCTCCCCCCTCGTCAAATCGAGCCCCTCAATCCTATCTCCACGAACGGTCCCCCTCACCATTACCCGATATAATGCCTTACGGGACAACAGCAGAGTGTCAGAGAGGCCATCTGTCGCTCTTAAAAGAAATTTCAATGCGTGTCTACATTCGCGATAGAAGGAGCACTCACCTCGGGGTAACCTATGTGCCTCCCCCTCGTCCAAGTGCACACTTCTCAAAGCCGGGAAGGCTTTCTTAGCGTCTTCCTTCCAGAAGACACCGTTTCCCTCACTTTGTGTACTCATTCGGATTAGATAAAAGAGCCGAAGTGTGTGACATCGAATATCGATGCTCGGCATACCCAAACCGCCCTCAGAAGGATGAAGGCAACAAACCTCGCGACGGACCATATGGGCCTTTCCAACCCATAAAAAATTGAAAAGAGCCCTCTGCAACTCAAGCAGTGTATCCGACGGGAGTGGAAGTACTGAAAGACGATATAGGATAATCGGGTAAATGTGAGAAGCACATACGTCCGCTCTCCCCTTTAATGAAAGATTTCTACGGGTCCACAGGCCAGCTGTGGCCCTTATCGATTTCAGGACTTCCGACCAATTTTTCTCCAGCTGAAGATCAGGACCAAACCAGACGCCGAGTAGCTTGCAAGGTCCATCTGTCCAGCCAAAGGGTCCCTGTAAGGAAACACCCTTCCAGGCACCGATGCGCAAGCCAACAGACTTAACGCAGTTGATTTTGGCCCCTGTCACCGTTTCATATGTTCTGATTTCTCTGCCGACGACACTAATCTCGGCATTGCTCGTTACAAGCACTGTTACATCGTCGGCATAGGCAGAATACTTTAACGTGGTGCAAGCACCTGGCAAAGTAATTCCACGTAGGACCGGATTCACCCTTAGCCTGTTAAGGAAGGGTTCCAAAACAAGCACATAAAGCATCGGTGAAAGAGGGCACCCTTGACGAAGAGATCTGGATAACCTGAAAGCCTCCGACCTCACCCCATTCACTTCTACCCTAACACTGGGGTTCGCATACAAGAGGCGAATCCAAGAGCGAAACTGAGGACCAAGGCCGGCCGCCGATAAAACAGCCTCCAAATACCGATGGTCCACCCTATCAAATGCTTTGGACTGATCTAAATTGATCAGCGCGGCTTCAGTGTCGACTTTCTCAATGATCAAGCGTATCGAATGCAAGTTATCCTGAATGGTCCGGCCCTTTACAGCACAAGTCTGTTCAGGGCTAATAAGACCAGGCAAAACAAGTTGCAGACGATTAGCTAAGATCTTGGCCAAAATCTTTAACTCCGCATTAAGCATTGTTAAGGGCCGAAAGTTATCTAACCCATCCCCACCATTTTTGCTTTTGCGTATCAGCTTCAGTAAACCCATGGTCAAGTACTGGGGAATATTCCCGTTCCTAAACCATGAATTAAACAAAACTGTAAGCAAGGGAACAAAAATGGGCGACATCCTCAAATACACTTCATAGGGCAGACCATCAATCCCCGGAGACTTGTTAAGGCCGACCTGCTTCAACGCTTCCTGAACTTCATCCTCTGTTATGCAACCTTCGCACCTAGCCGCTTCGGTCGCCTCAAGGCGAGAAAAGTCAGCCAAATAGGGGTCGAATTGTGCTAAAGACAGACCAGGTTCCCGAGTAAAAAGCTCTTGAAAATGAGAGCAAAAGGCCTCCAGAATACCTTCGTTTGTAGTCACGAGCCGCCCATCCGGTAATGAGACACGAGCGATATGTCGATCAGTTGCATGGCGAAACTCCTCTGCACGCAGTTCAGCGGCCATGTTTGTTGCTTCCGCAGACATTCTATTTAACCTATTCCTAATTACTAAAGCTTGATGTTCTTTGAAAGCCAAAGAATTCAGCTTAGCCTTAATTATAGTAACACTAGAGCTACTCCCCACCTCAATCGCCCGATCTAATCTAGACTCTAGTGCCACTTTAACTGCCCTAGTTGATAGGTTGAGCCGTCTGCTAAAATCGGCAGTAAAGGACCTAATTACTTTCTTAAAATGGCCCCACTTCCTATTCCCAATTACAGCCCCCGTCAATTCCCGCTGTAAGGTTAGTAGAAGCTGGTCCCGGTAGCCCTTCACATCGAACAACGAAGTGTTGAGCTTCCAGTGACCATCTAATCTAGGCTTAGGTCTATCTAAGTTCACACGGACCCGAACAAGTCTATGGTCCGAGTAAACTATATTATGAAGACTTGGACATTCAACTACCCCTACGTCGACTCCTCTAATTAAGAACCGATCGATATAACTCGAAAGTTGTACCAAATCGGAGCCGCGCCTATTTGTCCATGTCCATACCCTATCACGGGGCTTTTCATTCCGGAACTTATCGATAAGATCAAACTTATCGAGAAAGTCCCGGAATATTTTAGCGTCCCGATCAGTGTTAGTACCCCTAGGCCGATTACGATCTAAATCGGGATCCAGGACCGCGTTCCAGTCTCCCGCTAAAATGACCGTCCGAGTAGTATTCAAGAACTGCTCGATTCGCCGAAAAAAGGAAGAACGCTCAGTATGGATATTGGGAGCATAAACCCCAACGAGTCGAAATGCTTTCCCCTTTATGGTAATATCCAAAATACATAGTCTCCCTTCCGGATCCATGTAGAAAGGGTCACACGACGCATCTAAAGTCTTGCTTACCAGCCATGAAACCCCCCTTGCGGAAGAATTAAAGTACGCTGAATAAACGTGAAAACGCTTACCCAACGCACCCAAATGGTCCCCTGAAATCAGGTGGGTCTCCTGCAAGCAACATACATCCACTCCGAGGCGCTGAAGGTCGGTAGCGACCCGAAATTTACGGTCATTTGCCCTCAGGCCCCGCACATTTAAAGTAGCTAGATAGAGAGCCATAAAGATGCTTTAGGGTTGAGTTTGAGAAACGAACATAGATGAGGTCAGGACACCAACGGCTCTCCCAATGGACTCTTGGCCCATTTGGTCGTTAATCAGACCATCATAGGAGATACCGCCGATATCACGAGGATACGTTAGTTTGGCTATCCTATACAGGGAGGGGTGAACTCTAATGGGTAGCCTTCCGAAACAGTTATTTTTCATTTCTCTGAGTTCACTTGATTTGAATATGGCAAGGGGGAGGTCAAAATTGAAGGCTGAGTTCGCCTCCTCCAACATCTCCCAAAGAGCCTTTGCTTCAGCTCTTCTCCTTATAACTGTTACCACTCTTGTGGCGTTGGGGAAATTATTGGGGTCTTCTATCGAAAAGCCTCCAACCTCCTCGAATTTTAATAGTCCGGTGAGGCTGGAGTTACGCATATTCTTCACCGTGTCAATTTGTATTTGCGTACATCTGCATATATCTTTTCCGGAAAGAAAAGTAGCTTTTTAAAAACTTCTCTTCTCTAGGGAAGGACTCCTGTGTCTTTTAGGAGTGGGTGGAGGCATTTCTTCCATGGGGGAAGGGGAGGGGGAGCTAGGTTCTAAGGGAGATGCTGGAGAAGGTGCGGGAAAGGGATGCTTTGAGGGGGATGCAGGTGGGGAGCTTCTGGGGGTCTGGGCAGGGGACACAAAAGGAGAAGGTCTAGGGGATTTTTTGGGAACTTTTTGAGGACTCAGGGGGATTAATTTATAGGGCTTATCGACAATGGGACCAGTTATAGGAGGGGGCATTGATTTGGGGGTCTGCGGTTTAGGGTTTTTTTGGGGGGCAGAGTCAGGAGTGGGCTTGGGTTTATTATTTACTTTCTTTAGTAAATTTTTTGCATTTATATACGAGTCCTTTCCGGGGTCATGTTTTAACATCTCTTTTTCTCTTATTTCGTCCAAAGTGTGTCGTCCCGGGGTTTTTTTCCCTGGTACAATGACCCATCCTTCTCTTTTATTTTCTGTTTCATCGTCATCATTTTTTTTGGCTGTAGGCAGTGCCGGAAATTCTTCGTCGGACTCCTCACTTGACGATAATATTGGTACTCCAATGCGTGGCGGTGCATTTAAATGAGCTCCTGCTCTTTACTTACTGGTAGTCGCCTTAGGAGTTGGTTCCTTCTTCTTTAGAGGGCAATCCATCGTTAGATGCCCTATTCCTTCGCAATACCAGCAAATGGGTCGACGTCCTGTCAGTATGATGGGTAATTTTTCCTCCCCAATGAGCATGTAGTAAGGGATACTATCGTAAGCCTTTTTGTCTACGAAAATTTCGAAGGACCAAACTCCTGAAAATTCTTCGTGGTTTACATCCGTGATTTCACCATATTTTAGGAGGTAGGCTCCTATGTGCTCCCCCTTCACATGGAAGGGCACATTAAAAAAAGAAACTGAGGAGCGTCTTCTTCCCATGTATTCAGTGCGTAGAATATAATCCGGGGTAATTATTGGCGTTAAGGACAGTTTGTTACATGTGTCCTCGTCTGGGAACAAAGCCGACCATGTGTTGAAGCCTTTGGATTTGATCAGACGTTGAGGCTTAAATCCAACAGAGTGTAGAAGCTTTAGGATTAGTTCTGGTGTGGCTCTGATCGACTTCTTGATCTTCTTATCCATAACAAAAAGGGATACAGTTCTTTTCTGGATCTCCTCCAATTTAGGTAAGTCCACCAGTAAACCGGTCTCCGTGACCATGTGTACACATTTTTTTGCCTCTTCGACGAACTGTTCCACATTAATTTGAATCTTGGGTGGTTTTGACCACTCAGTTCCTTCGGATGTTGTCATTTCAGTAGTCATCTAGAAATAAAAACTAGAGACTATTGAGAGTAGAAAAAAAAGTGGGGGGAAAAAAAAACCAAAAAAAAAAGTGGGAAGAAAAAAAAAAAAACGTAATTCCAAATAACAAATGTCAACAGATAACAAGGAAAAAAAAAAACGGTAATGTCCAACAAGTAACAATAATAGCAAAATCAACAATAGTAATAACAATCAAGCGTGCAATAAAGACAAACCAATGACAAAGTATCCGAAAAAGAGCTGTGCATTCTGCGCTCTTCACAAAAGAGTACAGTTTTTATGCTGCTTTTTGCCCCACCTATGCAAATTGACTGTTAACCATAGCCATCTAGCGTTCAAATTCTCCAAACATCCAATTTGCAAAGGGGGACAACTCTGCTAACCACAGAGAGTTAATGAATTAACATTGTTGTTTTCATTTTCCACTACAAATAATACTCAGACAAATTACTAAATTTTTAAATACATTTAATATAATTCAATAGTATTTAAGTGTTTGAAACAGACACTATTATTTTAACTCCACACCCAGATACAATGTAAAGGCACAAACATTTCCTGTGCGAAATTTCATAAAAGAATGTCCGTTATTAGTTATGCAATAATGCGAACGTTCCAATATTTATGTTTTATACACTTGAATTATGGGCGCTACAGGTCTAAGTTCTAGTCTATATTACATATTAAATAGTTTTTAACGGGAATACGTAGTTAGAGCAATTTTTAAAAATAAAATAGTTGTTTTGGACAATTCGAATCATTTCCAACGATATTGGTGATGTTTACTCATTCATTAATTTATTTTTATTATCGCTTATGCTTAGTTTAGAAACATGCCGTAAATCATAAATTTATGACGTCACACAAAAGCTATTCTATTTTACTAATGGAATGTGTTTAGCTCTATTTAATTAAAAGTCCAAATATCTCTGTTGGTATAACGTTAGACTGAAGATCCCTAGGTTTCGTTTCCGATTTTCAATCAGCTTTATTTGTTTCGGAATGTATTATTGACTATTCATGCAAATTTTCCATTTCTAACTTCCGAAATTAGTCTAATTCTCCAATTTATGCATTACGTTTAAAAGAATTGTGACTGGCGGAAAAATTGTGACTGACGGACGAACCGACGGACAGATAGACAGACAAAGTCTCTATTCATATACTATAAATGTGTATTTTATTTTCATTTGCAGTTACTCTTTACTTAATATTCAAATTTAGAGCCGATCTTTTATCACACATTTCGGTTCTGTTTTTTAAATAAATGCTGATAGTTTAAAATATGCATACTAAGGAAAAATACATCATTTAAAATACTCTTATTCTTATCAAAATATTATAAAAAATTCGCATTCACCCGTAGAGGAAGAAAACCTTCCTTGCAATATATTAATTAGTAGTTGAAATTTATAGCCGAGAAATTGTTGAACATAGATCACCAACGACAATAATAATACTTGTAGAGAAAGAGTGCAGTAACATCTACTACCATGTATATTGATATAGCGAAATGAAAGCACGACTGCTAGAACACATTTATATGATAGAAAGAAAGATGGAGAAAACTTTGCGAAAATATATATAGAAAATAAAAAATTTACAAATGAAAAATACCAGGTGACACTATAAAAACGTGAATCACCAAGAGTCGAATAACTTCCAAAACTGCATTCCATCCCTCAGGATCGCTTTTATGGCTGCTGTGATTGCTACCTTCAGACCAGCGATGGTCTGGGGGTTGTTGTTATTCACCATGTCCTTAAGGTATCGTCACAGATTACAATCTTGGGGATTTAAGTCCGGTGAATGCGGCGACAACACTGGGTCCGACCTACGGCTTATCAGTCGGTCAAGGAAACGTTGCCGCTGCTATGCTAATGATTCGTTTGAGATGTGTGGCGTGGAGGTGGAGTGGTACCATCTTGCTGGAGCCACTTGACGACCCGAACTTTCCAAGCACTTGGACATACTTATTGTTGTTGATTGTCACACACTGCCTGTTGTAGTCCTCGAACCAGAATCGATATTGCGACACAGACTGTGCACTTCACATAGTGTAATGGCCTTTGGAGACAGAACCCAGGGAGTGTGCTACCCCAGAAAATGTCATTTTTAGAGTTAACGTGACCTGACCACAGACAATGTGCCTCGTCCGAAAACTAGACATTGTCAAGGAAGTCTGACACAGTCAATCTTGTCGCAAAGCCACTGGCACATGATGTCGTTCTGTGTCAGTGTTTGGTTAATCTGTATCTTGTGATAATACAAATAGAGATATGTGATCAACATTCTCCTCACGGACACCCGGTTGATTCCAAGCTCTTTAATTCGCCGACGCACCGCCGTGCTTAGGCTGCAGACAACATAGTATATTACTGCAGCAATGTTGTGTGGTGTCTTTGATAATTTCGGTCGTCCAGAGTCTGATTGCCTGTAAGTGTCTTTACCATTGAGGTTATGCACAGTTCCATGGATTCTGAACGTGTTGACCCATCTGTAGATCATTGAGTAGACAGGAAATTCACAACATTCGAACCGTTCTTTGAATTGCAATTGAGCTGGTTAGATAGACTTCAGCCGAAAATATGCCTCAACTATAAATGTATTTTCCTCAGAAATCCCTGACATCTCAAAGCTCAAATTTGGTAGACCTTAGAACATTGATTTTACTTGGTAAATCTGAATCATTAAAATAATTGGTTAATTATTTCCAAAGTTATTCAAGTTCAGGTGATAACCGTATTTTAGTGTCACCCTATATTAAGTGTATTCGTTTTCCACTGAAATCTCTGGTTTTGAATTAGAGCGGGATATCAAATACGATTGACGATTAATATCTGATAAGTTTTTAACAGAAAATTGTTATATTATATGTCAACTTTAATTCATATACTACATAATATAGATACATTCTGACATGCTTCACTGTAAAACATACCTTACTATAAACAACACACGAACTATTTATAGTGTTCGGTGTACTATCTGAATTATTCATAGTTTAAGATGATTCTACAACAAACCGTACATTTTTGCGATCGATATTTTACAATAAGACGAGAAAGAATAGTTTCTTAGGAAATACTTCTGAATGCTATTCTATTTTAAATAATCTATTTGAAGCTCGAAAGCAGAATAAGGATTCAGTAAAGGACAAAGTAGAGACAACTAAAATAGGTCTTAATACATAAGAACTGGGTGAAAACCTTCTGCAATCGATACATCTGTCGAAATTCCTTGAGTTGTTGCCATCAGTTTTACTCATCTACTATTCAGCTGGTAACCCTTTGATTTAGTATTCTTTAATTCTTGCATATTTATAAAACCGCTTTTGGAATTTCCAAATATTAATGAAAATTCTAGAATAGGTTCATAATTGTATAGACATTCTAAAAGCATTCATAAATATTGGAAAATATCATCAATATATCCAACTACCAATGTTAAAACACATGTTTACATTGTGATGACATAACTCTCTCTCACTCTTCCTTGTCATGTCACAATATATCTTCTCTCCCTATTATACAGTCTTTACCTCTCTTTATACACGCCTTCTTTTTTCCTCGGGTTTCTGACAATCTCAAGTACTTACGATCTCTTCCACTCTAAGTCCCTCTCCGTCGTTTTTCTGTCCTCTTTCCTTTCTCTTATTCTTATTTACATCATTACATCACTTAACCTAGTTTTCCCATTATTCGCCTTTTATTTACGTCAGTCAACTGTCTTCTAACTATCTAAAACATTCACGTACATATGGAGTGTGAACGGTAAGAAGCAAGTCAGTTTTAGTCGAATGTAGATAAATATACTGATCTCAGAAATTGTCTGGCTTCTACTTCAATTAAAAAAAATCTTCTTAACAAAATAGCGAAAACAGAAAACGCACGATCGAATTGATTGGCTGGAAATTACATATTTGCGAGCCAGAATATAAGACAATTGTTTTATGTGTTCTGTGAAATAAGTGAATATGTATATCAATGAAGAAACGATGCATGATTAGTAGACATCGTTCGATTTTATTAATCTTCAAATTTCATAAGTATAGAGGAAACGCAAGTAAGTAGCAACACCAGTTTTGCTATAAATTCAATATACGTATTTTATAGAATCTTAATCACCAATTATTTTCACAAATATTTCAAGTATGTTTGAATCTTATCCTTATAGCATTAAACTGACAAGCACATACATTAAATTAAAAGCAAAATGACGGATAATTGACGAGTTTCTTTAACTTCTTATTTATGCATATAGAGTACGAGTTATTTGTAAAGAAATACTTCCGAGCCCAACCCTCTTCTTGATCGTCATAAATAACTTCTTAAATCACATTCTTAATAAATCGTTGACTTTATGCATATGGCAAAACCATCTATGGCACTTTGAACAGCATTAATGATCGAGATACTTCTGATTTTCTATTTTCCCACCTGGAGCACGTCGTACGATGGGGAAAATGTGGCGGATTACTTTTAATACGTCTAAACCAAGTTTCTTTCATTTCTAACTTTGCCCCTATTAAAATGAATTATTTCCTCTTTGAGGAAGCGATTCCCTTGATAAATTTCTAGGACTTACCTTCACTCCAGGCCTAAAATGCAAGTATTAGTTCAAATTCATTGCTATGTTCGCTGAGAAAATGATTTGATTATTCTACCGTCATAGACGGTATATCTGTATAAATGTCAAATACGCCCTAAGATGGAGTATTGTTGTAACATATTGAGAGGTGCCGCTAAGAGAATATTTTCCTGTTTGCAATACTAACTTCAAAATATAGTTGGGGATGTCCCCATCTCTTCCTTACTTCCCATTTCTCACAGAAGTGAGGTTGTTAGTCAGTGTCGACTCTATTGTTATTTAATGGTAGTTTTTCGACTGATCTGTAATCTATAGTGTTCTCCTCTAACACATTCACAACAAAACACCTCGAGCTATAACCACTGCAATACTTTTTATTCCTTCTTTTGTGTACATAAAACTAAACCAATATTTCTAGAGCAAACTTTTTCCCAAGAACTACCCGTCTTTGGAACATATTTCCACTTGTATGCGTCGAGATTACTTCAATATGCTTTCGAATCCAATGTTAATTCTTCCTTAAGCCGTTCTCTTTAATAATTAATTCTTATCAGTTCTTATCCTCATTACCAATCACTGTGTTATATTACCGTCCATCTGGCACTTTATTATCATCTAGTGACGTTTGGGCTTTGATGAGTGGTAACCTCTTTAGTACATACCCATAATGTATGTTGACAATAAAACCATATAATTTCAGATAACGCTATGCAACGTAAACACACTAAAGCGTCATATAAAACAGTTAGCATAAGCGGGTGAGAGTGGACATATATAATAATAATATATATATATATATATATATATATATATATATATATATATATATATATATATATATATAGATATATATATATATATATATATAGAGAGAGAGATTGATAGATATATGCATATATATATATTCATAATTACATTAGTTATACGTCTAAAGCACAGTGTACGATCGTACGACAAGGCAAATATGAGATAGAGGACGCAAAAAATAATTATGTAGAAACAACTAAATCGCAATCAAACATAAAAAAGATAATTCACATAATCGGATTGAATTCGACTTAAACTGAATCTGCCAGCATTACATTGCTCATACCACAATTCCTTAAATAAATGTTCTTCCCCAAATAAGTTACCAAAAATTAACCGAATCCTTACTTTCTTCTGTATATAAAGCACACAACAAATACTAATATAACAAAGCATGTACTAGTTGTATTATTCAAACTACTGCTCTCGCCTTAAGTGTTATTCTCACAACGTGACTGCCAATATGATATATGACCATCTTCAGGTGTATATTGACAATGGCTCTTATTGGTTAATAGTGGGATTAATGTTTTTGTTCTTTTTCCAACAGACCTTTGCCGTTAGAATTTGATAAAGATATTACAGATTTTGAATGTCGAACTTTGGAATATATATGCTGAACTTTGGAATCTGTTTGCAATTTAAAACAGAACCATTTATTTAATCAAAGGGGCTAGCTTAATCCCGTCTCGCCAGCCCTTAATAGGTACTAATCTTAAGTAATTGGAATTGCATTCTTAGTATCTCCGTACCGAGGATTAACACTTCAATTACTAGTGGACTGTATCTTTGAACAGAGTGTTACTTATCACGTATATCCATTATGCGACAGGACAATACTAGTATAGAGTTTTGGAGTCTTAAACCTATTCTTGTGTTAGATGTGTAGTTTTACGACTTATCATTATATATTACTACTTTTCACTATATAGTATTATTTATAAATGTCTGACGGAACAAGAGAATACTACATATGTTGATTACATGAAGGGCTATGTTTGAAATTCCATACAGATTCCCAAGTTCGACATAAATATTCTCAAGTTCGACGAAATGCACATGAAGAACGTCGGAGATTTCATCGGCCGAACCGTTGAAATAATATAATATAATATGAGACAAATAATCGAAATGGTCCAAATTATATATTTGTTTCCAGTAAAATTTCGTTAAATGTATGTGCTCTATGTTTTGTGAAATGATGATGCAACTCAGCATGAAGAGCTGCACTCAATACTTCTTGGTCTCTGTACTAGTACAAAGAGTAACAGAGGGAACGTGCTTCACGACGTACGATATGTATTGTGGTCGGAAAAGATACGTACTCAAATGATCGGTATCTTTTACACGCAGACACGCGCCGACTCTGGCTACTAAGCCTCTAAACCTGTTCGTTATTGCGCTAGTGTTGCCGTGTTCGTATATTACTTATATACACACACACATATATGAATAAATATATATATATATATATATATATATATATATATATATATATATATATATATATATATATATATATATATATATATATATATATATATATATATAAGTGAAATTAAATAAGCATTGGCGACAGTCTACGCGGATCGACTTACGTTTTTTTGAGATATTTTTTCAAAAGAATACAGAAAAGAAAGAAAGTAAATACATTTAACCAAATTAAGCAAATCACATAGTTCCTACGACCAGATGGGGCATACTCCTACTTGAACACATTGATCAGAACATTTACCCCCCCCCCCACCCTATCAATTGCCAGCACATGCATACTTTGTTTAATCGTAAGAAATTTAAGATTTGTACATATTCATGTGTTAGGTAAAAGTAAAATTCTCTCTTAAACATTATCCATTAAATATTTACACACACACACACACACACACACACACACATATATATATATATATATATATATATATATATATATATATATATATATATAAATATATCATAGAGGCCAGCTATATGTAGTATACTAACATACATTCAAGTATTTTTCTGCATTCATGTTACTGGGATAACAATAAAACTGTTCTGAATTTAATACACTATCTACATAGCTCAGCTGGGTATTTATAAACCTGGCGAAGTTTCTTTTTAAATGACAATGAACTATGAAATGATATAATTATAAATGTATCAAATAAACCCGGTATACCAATATGATAGTTAAATAAAAATGAAATAGAACATCACTTATTCAAAATCGCAAGAATACAATTAATGAATAATACTAATATAGCACTAAAGTTAAAATCAGTTACAATATATATTCTCAAATCGAACTTTCAACACAATTTGATTGGGGTCCAATAAACAACTCCATTATTCAACATGTTCATTAAAAGATGCAATCTGTATTGCCTATCAATATTATACTAAGAAGACGAATTAAAAAAATCAGAACATCTCACGTTAAGAAACAATGAATTCTAATGTTACAAAATCAAATTTCACTTATATGTGACAATAGGTTCATTTACATAACTAGATAATTATTCGGTAGGTATGAAACACACCGACAAACTTGTAATTTACACTTAAAAGAGATGTTTTTATCCGCGTACTAAATTAGTTAAGAAAGACATCATTTATGTACGTCTTTGTTCATTAATAGTTCAACTACTAAGTAGTCTTACTGAATTACTACAATTTATGTAATCGTTTTCAATGCATTAATTATCTTAAACTTAATCCCCCTATTCAAGAACTTTCATAACATGCAGTTTAGTTGGGGCCCTTATGGATTGTTATGATGAGTTCACGGGGTTATTACCATACTCATTTAAGGTTTATTTTTTAAATGCCTACAGTCAATTTCTATTTTAATCTCTTTGACTCAGTAGTTTCTCTTTATCTGTGAGCGTAATAATAGCATGTTTTTCATCAAGACAGAGCGTGTAGCGTAAGGGTTTAAGCTTTCTTACAAACGCTCCATATCAGTGCAGTTTAGACAGTAAATCACCCGCGCTCTCACCTGGTATATCGAACTATTTTTATGGTTTCTATAGCTAGCTTTACAACGCATGCATATACACCCTATGCACAGTTTTTTTATTTATAGATAAGGGTTATTTTCTGAGAACACGATTCCCAAATAAACTATACTTTTATATAAACACTTTCCTTGTAGCGAGCGTTCATTTCTTTTGTATAGCTATACTCATTATTATCGTTATCACTATATTGTATATTTTTAGCTATGCCATTGTAATTACGGTTAAATATATGTATATTATGACATTTAATTATTTTTCTTAAGTTATTTGTACAGTTTCAATATTGCTTTCTAGTGCACCTGTTATTTCTACTGTGATACTCAATGCTAGTGGAAACATAACCGCTGTATTAAGGCGTTGTTGTATATCTAACTATTGTTATTTAGATTGCACTAGATTAGAAAGATTACTATTAATTACATGACCAATAGATATTGGTATATATTATATAACAGAATGGGAATTATTTGACTTGGGATTAACATATACTGGGTCATCATTTAATTCTATATACAGTTTATATGTGGTAAAGTTAAAGTTATATGTAACATCTAAGTAACTGGCAAGTTTTATTCCTTCTGTGATTTCAACTAAAAGTCCTAAGTCTTTCATTGTTTCGTTTATAGACTTTTAAATATGCCTTATGAAATATATGTATGATGCCATCTGAAACATATATATATATATATATATTGCTTAATATATTAGATATTTGTAACTGGCAATACTTCACGCATTTAATACTATCGTGAAACAATACATTAAAATTAGTATGAAAGTATCGAAGTTTGTAAACAGATTTTTTAAATGTCCAATACCTGGCCTGGCAAATTGTGGGTTTGTAAGACCGTATACATTCGAACGTAGGAAGGCGGATACTTGTTTTAGAAGTGGAAATATACTTTTTTGTTTATTATTTGAAGATAATTAATGATCAAGCAGAGATTCTAATTTCTCTTCAAAAGAACACGCGCAAGTGAGAATATGATCCGCATATATATATATATATATATATATATATATATATATATATATATATATATATATATATATATATATATATATATATGTGATTTTATGAAGGCTTACCAAAGCATTCCTTTCAAGACACCAATGATCACCATTAAAGATATTTTTTCTTACAAATACTATTTATTCAAATTAAATGTTTTTTCCTACACGTGTTTCACTACCAAGCAGTTACTTGCTTGGCAGATCATCAGGGAAATTAAATGTCTGGAATACTGGTTTCAACTGCCGACAAAACACAATGTGGCGTTGTAATAGTTGAGGTCACTTAAGAAGAGAAGAGGAAAAAAAAAATAAAAACAAAAATAAAAGTCAAACTTAAAAAGCAAGGTAGAACAACGATAAAAAAAGAAAGTCCTAGAAAAGTCTTAGAAAAGTAGCTTGTGCATTATTTCTTCCACCAAGCCAACAAGCAAATAATCGGTCCCAAATACATTCAATAAAACCACAAAACCGGAAAAATGTGCGATAATTTTTTTGTTTTCTTGTGGGGGGGGGGGATTTATTCATCATTGTACCGGCCGACGTGAAAGTGTATTATCGCACATTGTTCCGGTTTTGTGGTTTTATTGAATGTATTTGGGACCGATTATTTGCTTGTTGGCTTGGTGGAAGAAATAATGCACAAGCTACTTTTCTAAGACTTTTCTAGGACTTTCTTTTTTTATCGTTGTTCTACCTTGCTTTTTAAGTTTGACTTTTATTTTTGTTTTTATTTTTTTTTTCCTCTTCTCTTCTTAAGTGACCTCAACTATTACAACGCCACATTGTGTTTTGTCGGCAGTTGAAACCAGTATTCCAGACATTTAATTTCCCTGATGATCTGCCAAGCAAGTAACTGCTTGGTAGTGAAACACGTGTAGGTAAAAACATTTAATTTGAATAAATAGTATTTGTAAGAAAAAATATCTTTAATGGTGATCATTGGTGTCTTGAAAGGAATGCTTTGGTAAGCCTTCATAAAATCACATATAAATGCTCTGTACTCTGTAATCGAGTATCATCGAGCTTGTTTTTTATTGGAACAACCCCGGTCTTCACTGAATGATCTATTTTATAAGTGAAAAATCTAAATCTATATATATATATATATATATATATATATATATATATATATATATATATATATATATTATATATATAATAAGTCATACAAATATATGTATAACAATAAGGCTACACGAAAACGTTCTTGTTTCAGCCTGGTAAGGCCTGGTAAGCCGAATATATATATATATATATATATATATATATATATATATATATATATATATATATATATATATATATATATATATATATATATATATATATATATATATATATATATATATATAGTCAACCGCAAATAACTGTTTTACTGTATTACGTCTCTTCAGTATAGTTATACTAGCACCGCTCCTAAGCTTGAAACTGGGCCTTAAACTCTCCAGTTGATAATCGGTAGCTCATACAACTAGGCTATAGGAGAAGCGCTTATAACTTATATCTAAAATGTCTATTCATATAAACATTGACCGCAGTCTTACAGTGCCTATTGTTTTTTTATTTACAAATAACTTTGCATTACGCGAGGAAGCAACAGCCAACATCACGTAAAGACCGTGCTCGAGCCGAGAAACAAGGTTTATATTGGCATTAAAGGACAGATTATTTGGCTATATCACACCTTATGAGTGTATGTAGACTAACACCATCCAGTTTATAGTCGGCAGCTTTATATATATATATATATATATATATATATATATATATATATATATATATATATATATATATATATATATATATATATATATAAGAAAGGAAGGATGAGATTAATCCGACGTAACGGGAAATGAAAAAATAAAAACGAAGAGATATTTTTTATATATTGATCAACGTTTCGTCTTTATTGTAAGACTTCCTTAACGTACCCACTCAAAGCTTTCCATATCCATTTAACTCTCTGCCACTGACTGACTTCTCGCAGCCCGGACCCTCGTCCAGCGCTTTTAGTAGCCACGGCTACTACTTTTCCTTATCAATCCAATATGTAATAACACGAAATTACATAATCAATGATTCAATAATTTATTTCAATCTTGTGGTATTTTTAAGCATCCGATTTAGACGATTACATATTGGAAATTGAAAAAAGTTTAAATTCACACTCGACAATTCAAATATAATTGGAGGGAGAGGAAGTTACAACTTATGTAATAAATATTTAGAGAGAGGGGGAAATTTGAAGCATATTTAATCTATAAGTATGTAATGAGGAGGGAATTGCAAATTTATTACAGACAGGGAAGGGGAGGCCATATGTATTGTAAAAGTGGGTATGGAGAATGGGGGAGGGGGGGGGGTCATGATTCTCAAAAGTCAGGTCGTGTCAAAAATTACCAGTATAAACCCTCCGTCTGTTCTTTGGAGGATTACACTTACTGTCTAGCGACTAATGTATATTGTGGGTGGGGGGCCTAAAAATGGATTTGAAAATAGACACAGACCAAGGTTGGAGACGACATCACGCACGTACACATACACCAGGCATGCATAAACACGTTCACACCATATGTACATACATACCTACACACCCACACACATACATATATATATATACATATTTGTATATATACATATATACATAGAACCATATACAGACATACATATATGTATACATACATAAACACACCTACACACACAGACCTATATATATATATATACACGCGCATATATACATACATATACACATATTCATATAAACATACACATACACCCATATATACACACACACACACACACACATATATATATATATATATATATATATATATATATATATATATATATATATATATATATATATATATATATCCACAAATGAGGCTATTTAATTCCCGTGTTTCCAACGTGTTATCTGCAGAAAAACTTTTAAAGCTATTTTATTTAAAGTAAATTATCTGATTATATGACCATAATAAAGTCAAAGAAATGAACTGGTGATGCTGCACACAAACCCCACATCACTTATTAAAATAAATATCACATATAATATATACATATATATATATATATACAAATATATATATATATTTATACATATACATATATACATATACATATATATATATATATATATATATATATATATATATATATATATATATATATATATATATATATATATATATACATATACATATATACATATACATATATATAAATACATACACACATACATACACATACATATATACATATACACACAAACATACATAGACAAATACATACACACACAGGAGGAGATAGGGGGTAGAGAGATATTGAGAGATCAAGAGGAAAAGAAAGAAGACGAGAAAAAGAAAAATGACAAGAGAGAGAGAGAGTACGAGAAAAAGAACATGAAAGAGAGAGAGAATGAGAAAGAGAGAGAGAGAGAATGAGAAAGAGAGAGAGAGAGAGAGCAAGAAAGAAAGAAATCGAGAAAAAGAGAGAGTTGGAAAGAGAAAAAAGAATGAGAATGATAGAGGGTGAACAGGAAAGAGAAAAAAAGAAAAAAGAAAAAAAGAAAAAGAAAATAGACAAGAAAAAGGGGACGAAAGGAAGCGAGAGGGGGGAACAATAAAGAGAAGGAGAGAGAGAGAGAGGGGGTACGAGAAAGAGAGGGGGAGAAGGAGAACCAGAGAGCGAGAGAGAGCATACACGAGAGTGGGAAACAAAGAGAACGATAAACAGAGAAAGAGGAAAAAAGGAGGAGTAAAAGTTTAAATGCAATAAGGTTAGTTCGGAGTGAACTAAGTTATGAATAAAAATAAAAATGGAATATAAATTTTTTTTAAAATAAAAAAGAAAGAAACACAGAAAGATACACCAACTGAGTACATGATAACGAAATGCTTAGAACTTACAAAAAAATAAAATATTGAAAATAATAAAAATGTAAAATATAAGTAAACATAAAAACAAAGAATTTCAAATAGATCAAAAAATAAATATCAGAAATAAAATATGTTGTGTATATAATAATAAATAGTAAAATTAGAAATTAATTTATTACTTAAGATACAAAACAGAATTCAGGAATTATTTATATTTATTAAACAAGAACACGTCTATTGTTAAATTAAGAAAAACTTCAAAAACTTTATTCTAGAATATGAGTAGATACTTTACTATTTATATATAATATTTTAAATTTAGACTTTTAAATTTAAATAAATATAAGTATTAAAAAGTAAATAAGTTAAATTCGAATAATACAAACATTATTATTTATTTATCCAAATGTTCTGATTCGCGCATTACGGAAAGAAGCATACACTTAAATAAGGCAATGTTATTTGTCTATTAAAGTAATAGAGGCTAAAACTAAATAATAGCAATGAATACTTATTATAAATTTATGTTAATAAATTATTAATTCAAATCAATATAGAAACTAACCTTCGGTGTGAATGCTGAGAAATTTCTAAATTTCAATGTATTATTTACAAGAATAAGATTGAGAAATACCGTTTTAAATAGTGTGTATAAAAATTGTATTGTTAAACATGAAATGAGAAAAATGAAAATAAGTTATATGTTAAATATGATCATATTTTATGTGTTATGGTTGAATAATTACATTTTCAGAAGTGTACAATAGTAATATGCAAGTCATATGAATTCTATTTTATAATTATTTAAAAGTTGTTTTTTCCTTTAAAGTATCTGCGATGTTTACAATAATAAAATTATAAATAAAATTGGTCCAAGATAGCTAACTCTATTTCGGTCAAAGTTAAAAAGCAGTTTTATATAAGCTAAAAAATTATTTCATAATTGCTATTAGAGATATTTAAAATTAATATATTACATATTATTTCAATGGGTAAGCAAACATTTTTTAAATGACTTTGAAAAATGAGAAATTTTAAAATAAATTGAGACTATCTTTTAAAGTATGTATATATGCATTTCTAAACAAGAACCAGATTTATTATTACAATTTGCATAGCCATGTCCCGTTCTTTACTAAAGATACTCTCATCAAATTCGTTTTAACATCACACGGATCAATAACACACCAAAAACGAAATAAAGAAGAAAAAAGGAAAAAAAGTATTTAAATATATCTTTATTTGAAAGTCTGTCGAGTAAGTATATCTTCGAAAATTAAATTGAAAAAATAAATGAATGTTAATGAAATTAAAATGCATTGTATGCGGTTCTAATTGCTGAATATTATTTTTAATAATTCATATTACCATAAAAAAAAACATTTTATATATACATATATATATATATATATATATATATATATATGTATATATAGTTGATATAAAACTTGCTAATTTAAGAAAAGGATAAAAAATATATATATTAGTATAGATAATATCATATATATATATATATAATATTGATGGAGGTAATAGTAAATGAAAACATGTTTTTTGTTGAAAGAAAAAACAGCAGAACATTGGAGCGGATGAAATTTACATCATCAGAAAGGTAAATAAATGAATTATAATATAAGTACATTAAATTAAACAATATCCTGAAGAAAATATATAGTTGATATAAAACTTGCTAATTTAAGAAAAGGATAAAAAAATATATATATTAGTATAGATAATATCAGAAATATTATCTATGAAAGTAATTAAAATATTTAAAGATTAAAGATAGAAATGTTGAAAACTATGGTGTACATATTTATATTTATATATGCATGAAGTGTAATGTCAAGGAATACATTATTAGTAATATAATTTAATAATAATTAAGTAAACTATGTCTTTATATAAATTCAAAGATGTTCTTTAAAATTAAAGACGTGTATGAAATCTTTAATATAAAGATAAAATAAATGTTAATTGGGTGAGTATAAAGTATATTGACATAAATATTTTAGGAATAGATATGGATGAGATGAAAAGAGATTGAAGATTAAATGTTTAAAAGGAATATGTATTTAAATATTTTATAAGCATTGTTTTATGTGTTAGGGAGTGGTGGCCTATCATTAAGGTGTATACATCTTTATACCTTCGCTTATTTTCACAGGCATATAACTATTTCTTTTTGACATTAATAATAGTATTATCAGATGTAAATATCATTACTTGTCGGAAAAGAAAAGTTGGTATATTTTTCAGCCTGATTCATATAACTGCGATTATGTCAATATAGACAAGCTTATGGTATATGGTATATCTCTTATCTGAGAGTCTTGATGGGAGTTAATATGGAAGTTGTATTCATCTTGCCATTAGTATTTCTTATCATCTGATATGTATGCAATTTAGGAGAAGTATAAAAACATATATATATATATAGATTTAGATTTTTCACTTATAAAATAAATCATTCAGTGAAGACCGGGGTTGTTCCAATAAAAACAAGCTCGATGATACTCGATTACAGAGTACAGAGCATTTATATGTGATTTTATGAAGGCTTACCAAAGCATTCCTTTCAGGACACCAATGACCACCATTAAAGATATTTTTTCTTACAAATACTATTTATTCAAATTAAATGTTTTTTCCTACACGTGTTTCACTACCAAGCAGTTACTTGCTTGGCAGATCATTAGGGAAATTAAATGTCTGTAATACTGGTTTCAACTGCCGACAATACACAATGTGGCGTTGCAATAGTTGAGGTCACTTAAGAAGAGAAGAGGAAAAAAATAAAAATAAAAGTTAAAATTAAAAAACAAGGAAGAACAACGATAAAAAAAAGAAAGTCCTAGAAAAAGTCTTAGAAATGTAGCTCGTGCATTATTTCTTCCATTAAGCCAACAAGCAAATAATCTTGATGGGAGTTAATATGGAAGTTGTATTCATCTTGCCATTAGTATTTCTAATCAGCTGATATGTATGCAATTTAGGAGAAGTATAAAAACATATATATATATATATATATATGCATGTATGTATATATATATATATATACATTTTAAAGAAAGAAAGATGAAGATAAAAATTGCATAAAATTACATAAAATTGATACGAATTTTATTACATCGAATGTTCAGATGCAAAGAGTAACACTAATCCTTAAACCATGGTTTAAAAGGTGAAATTCGGTGTATGTACTTAGATTAATATTATATTAAATGATATCACATCATATTAAATTATCTGCCTTCAGTGGAATTGAAGAGTGACCTTAGGTGTAAGTCCTTAGAGAAATAGAGGGTATATTTAATAAGTCAAATCCTCTCGGGCGATGGAGGAGATGCATATGGCAAATGCGTTTAGGGGATCGAATGTACAAAACACCCCAATAAACACGTGTGCGTGTCAATTATTGGCCAACAGAGTCAGGCCATCATATGCAAAATACAAGTTGATGTTATATAGAGTATAATTGTTATATAGCGTTATAATAGTTAAAATTGATTGCTCTACTCAACGTATTCAGCTTTACTTTATCACGATATATCACTTTACCTAACTTATCGTTAATTTTATTATTATATATACACACAGATTATACTCAAATGTAGACATAGAAATGAATTCAGGTTCGTTTTAAACTCATTTTCTGTGTGTATAAAACATTTTCTTTAGTAATAGCTGTAATGTTTGTAAGATGTATGCGTGAAATCAGGGAATTTTTTTGGGGGGGAGGGGGTATTGTTGATGCGGATATTGGTGATGCATAATGCTAGTAGAACGCTTATTACTGTTGTCAACATGGGCGAAATTGTTGTTTTGTGCTATTGACAAATGCGCGGAACTATTTTTAAGTTCCTGGATGTTTTTATTTTAGGCATTTGGTTTGAACTTTTTATAATAGTTGGGGAATATTTACAATATTTGTGTTTATCATTCTATGATAATCACATAAATACTTAATAATACAAATGTAATGCAATCGTTTATATTTAATAGAACGAATATAATATAACAAAATATAAGTTTTTAGGAATGTGTAAGATCTATAACAGTGTCTCATTACCCTTATTGCTATTGTTATATTTGTTTTCCTTAATTTCCATCACCATCAACCACATTTGTAGCAATACAGAAGGTATTTGTATTGGTTAGCCTACAACATAATCTTTCCCTATAAAAATAGCTTTTTGGTGGGATCGTTTGCATTTAAAAGATTATTATTTGAGCTGATATTTTTTAGCTTAACAATAAGCTTGGGAGATTATATTCTAAACTTTGTTTCACTCCAAATACGGTGTATTGCCACTCAGACGTTATTAAAGGCCGAATTTATAGTAGGTAACCTTCGTGGTGAGTCGTGAAGTAAGATGTGTTGTCTCATGACACATACACTTCTGCATTTGTAACACTCGGTCGTACAGCGAGCAAAGAGGGAGATTCAAAAGCAAGCGGGTCGAGGAATGAAGCTATTTAAATAGACAGTTTGTTGGCATCTTGATTCCCTTCTTCTGCTAGTCGGGTTGGTCTTGGGGGTACAAGTGCAGTTCGTTTGTCAGAGTCAATTCCGTGGAAGTACTTGTATACCAAACAGCTATAACGCCAGCACGTACAGCTTGTTTACATGCTCCCCCATACACCATTTTTAAACTGACCAATATGCATTTTTTATAGTTTTTCTTTTCTATGGTAATCGCTCCAGACAAGGCATGAAGCCACTTGATATAAGGAGCTACACAATTTTGTATCACTTCATGGTAAAATCTAGCCAACGATAAGTGTTAGATGGATAGATTCCGACACAGAAAACGGCAATTATTCCCCCTTTGCCAGAAAGATTACTCATGGAATGTGACGACTAAAAGACAAAAAACGGTAAACGAGAGTTACGAGGGTGCCGAAAGTAAACCCAAGTTAGTAACTTTCTACTCTACTAGAAATGTGTTATCATTCCATCATTTCATTTTATTTGGAAATTGAAATGTAAAAACAATGTAAGATTAAAATAAGAATTAGTAATAATTAATGTATCAAGGGAATTACCATAGAAGTTGTTTACAATTTTACAGGGAATTGATTTTTTATGTGATAGACGGACTTCTAAGTAGTTAAATGTGCCTGCTTTAAACCTAAATGATTGCTGTTGATAGAAAGACTGTAGTAGTTATATGTTTATTTTGAAATGTTTTTTTGATGATTATCAGTTGAAATTAAACACCGTAAAAAAAAAAGTGTATTTACCATAAACATACTATGAATCAATTTATGCAAAAAAGGATTAAATTAGTATTATGATCCTTAGTGAAATTAGAATATCTATAAGATCAATTAGTATTGGCCCGACTGGGGAACATTTGTACACTGATTCACCCTCCTAACAAAATGGACGATCTTACAGACAAACACATTTAATTATAAAAGTGCCTTATTATTTTTGACATAATTATTTGATCATGTGCATACAGCGCTGCTGCCGTCGGGTATATTTGTGAACCTGTATGAGTGCGTTAGCTGCACTAGCCGCGTTCCTCCCATACATTGTACCGGCCCAAAGTCGGCGTATGACTCAGTCAGTGCTGCAACAAAGATTATTCATTCCAAGAAAGGGCACAAGTCTAGTCTATAAACAAGTGACAGATGTATTTGTTGGCGATTACAAATGATAATCGTGTTCTTAGGTTGAACAGCTAATTTGAAAAAATAAGATATCTTATCCCGACCACGTCAGACATAAGTCCGATCAACGCAACACGCCTTCTCTTCCCGATAACCACCTAAAACAATATGCCACCTCGAACGTCCAACTCAAACTGATCGCCAGCTATCTGAAAACCAAACTCTCTGTCATGCCCAGAGGGACAGGTCCCACACTCTCCTCTCAACCTCATGGTGTCTTTTTTATCCTGACCGGAAATCTTGAATTCCAGTCTTTCTCACTAGTCCCCATCGACCACCCAGGCTAACCGCTGTAGATATCCATTAGATATAACTGCAAGACAGCATATTCAACAGGGAGTATAAGGCAGACAATCAGCGAACATCACTTCTTGTTCTCGGCATGATTTCCGGGTTTTATGAAGCACTTATTCATTCTAAAAAGAAAAACAATCTTCCGTGTGGCCCAAAATACAAAACAACAGATATTTTTAAAGTGCTCTGTGCCCCTTCTATTTTCCTTTGTCCTGCAACATCGTTCATTCGCATACACTACTAAACATGCAGCTTTCATTTCATATCTTCCTTGAAAGTATATTTCTTTTCTAACTAATATTGGTACATTTTCTTTACTTATCTAGACCATTAAATACATCTGTTTTCAGTTTGTCAAACGCTACACACTAAGATCTTCACTTGTATATGAACACATAGATAATACAAACAGATTAAGAGCAACAATAATCGTAAAACAATCAAAGCATTGTCTTATTCAATTGTATTTTACTAAATTCTAATCTCACTGCTAAAAACAGATTCCACTCAACTGTGATGTTTACCGCTAACTTTGAAAACGATCAGTTGAATATTTATTTTAAATATTCTAATTATTCGTCTATAATGTATTACAATATTTGTATCTGATTTGTATTGCTAGATAACACATTAACTTTGTTGCATGCATTATTGATTTAGAGTATTAAACAAATTATGATCTCTTTTTTTATAAAATTGAGAGAAAATACGGGGATTGTAAATTTATTCACCATTCTTAAAATAAACAATTTACCCTAAAATAAATTTTATATAGGTGAATTCTTACTGTGAAATCAAAGAACTGTAGAGAGAGGTTGATGCTTGTTCGAGATAGACATTTTGTAGTAGTGTCGCTGCATCTTTATTCATCTGATTGTTTTAGATGAAGTAGAGAAAATGATAACCTAGTTTCACTTATAAGACAAACATCTACTCTACAATTTATATCCACTTTCTGTAACAGTTTCATCAACACCGAAATAGTTAGGAATATAAGAATATAAGGCGGGTTGATTTAGCCAGCAGGCAGGTTTTATAGAACAAAATTTAGTCCAATTTTTAATTAGATATTCGATGTCAAAATTAAAATGATGCCACATCTCGAATCTGTAGATCCAGATAAATTTTATATTCGTGATATGCAATCCTATCTGATATTCTAAAAAGAATCGTCAACAAATTGACTGAGATGTGAATTTTTATAATTTTAATTTGATGATGGTAATTGTTGAAGTAGTTGATAATAAATCTATTAGTTAACAGATAAAATTGTCTTTAAACTTAAGATGGACCCTAAAAATACATTTTATATGTGGTAATTATTTCTGGGATATTAAAGAAATGTCTAGAGAGTTTTAACAATTTTGTAAGAGCGTCGCTGCATCTGTATTCAATCTGACTAGGCTTTTAAAATGTGTTGTTCAACATTTGCAAATGGATGAAAAGTTATGGGGCAAAAAATGTCATTTTTTGCCATTTCGGTGCCTTTTGACCCCTTGGGGGGCTAACCAGATTTTTTTCAAAAATCAGAGAATGTCACTTTCTCGCCTGACCAAAGTTACAACTTCATACAAAATTTCAGAGAAATTCAATGGATGGTTGCGGATAAAAATCCGGACTGACGGACGGACGGACGGACATGCCTCAAAACATAGGTCCCCCGATTTTATAAATCGGGGGACCAATAAAATATAATATTGTTTAGAAAAACTATTTGGATTAAAATTTCCACGTTTACAAATATTTATGAATGTTACCTTGTTAGAGGCTATTACGTTGTCTTTTCACGACATCCGAAAAAGAAATAGTTTATGATGATGTGGCTCTTTTATAGAAACAATGGAATCTTGTTGGTATGGAAGAACATTGTTTTGTTAGAGCCAAGTGTCACCGGAATCGATAAATCCTAGTTTCATAGAGGGTAAGACCGAACATAATATACTTCAAGTCTGCTTTAAACGAAATCTAAAACTGACACACGCAATTTAATAATCAGGGGTTAGTGTTTATGCTGTAAATATCATGGAGAATTATAGACAGAAAAGAATGTGTCATGTATACCCTCTCGGTCATTAACTCGTTCTCCCTTTACGTACCTTTCAGAAATATGTGTCGCATGTCTTCGTCCGCATTCATGTATCAGTTGAAACCCTCTTAAATGTATTCTTTTATTATAAAACGCTGATATTTATTATCAGAATTATTTGAGTAGTTGGTATTCTGGTCTTCATAACTTCTCTGTCCAGGTACCTCGTCATAATAAATCTTTCTATTCCAGTAGTTTTTTTCCAAGAACCGCAGGTCAGTGGAACTAACTTCTTCATTACTATTATCCTCCTATTTATAGGGTTGGTCTTCTCAATACTAAGATCAATAGGTACATCCTGAGTGTGCGTTAGCAGGTATCGTTCTTTTTAGCTCTTTACATAGAGTGGCTTGATACCTTTTCTAGAACGAATTCTATAAAAAAACGGACTTACCTATCTACTTTTGTATTATAGTTCCATAGCTTATTTTAGTAATTTAAGTACATCAACACGTATAAATATTTCCGATTATATATGTGAATTCATTCTATTACATCGACTTTCGACTGTTTCGGACGTGTGGTGGTCGTCATGCCCTTTTTTGGTGATAACTTCCTCCACAAATAAAAATAAAAATAATAATAAGAAGACTTACATGCAAAACCAACGGAAGTTTATTCACTGAAATAAACCATTAACAAATATAACATATTTCCTTTTGTAATGAGTTCAGAAGTCCTTTCTTTAGTTTCAGGGTAAGTAAAAAGGAGAATGTCTTTTGTTTTGTTGAAATGCTCATATGTTATAAAATGTTAAGAGAGGCAATAGGTAATGTTCGCCTGTGAAATTGTATGAAGCGCGCGAAAGGTGAAATGGAAGAGTGATAGTAAGACGCGTGTAACCTCCGAATGAAGAGTCAGTTGAGAGAGAGGGTTTGATGTTTGTGTGTGCTTAAATACTATTTGGATAGGCTCCAGCGAGCTTAAGGAGAAAAGTTTAGAAAAATGTCTTTGGAGAAATCCCATTGGACAGAAATATCACGTGGTGTGCTCCCTACTACGTCCGCTCGTTTTGAGTTGATTTAATATATAAGGCCACGCCGGAATTTGCGTGGGCGTTATTTTTTATTTTTCACGCGCCAATACAGTTATATTCACACTGCGCGCCTAAATTGTATTTATCCCAAACAACAATTTTTATCCGAATCTTAACCGTGTCAACTGGCACGGACGTATGAATTACCTGAAATATACCGGAACATTCACTAACATAACACCACTTATCTTCATACTAATCTTTAACGTCACGTAAACATAATCTGCACAGCTTACTTATTTTAGATTGTTCAGTTTTACAAACGAATTCAATTATACTTTCATGAACCATATGAGTTTATATTACTCAATTCGTTTGCTTTGACACTAACTGATATCCATATACATTATTCTTTGCTGAGTTCTATTTAACAAAATAAAATAACATTTCTGGTTTGTTTAACATTTGAATATATCGCAAAATATATATTTTTATCTGGTCATTGCTCTGACAAAACGAATATTTCTCGAACACAATGCAGGTGCCTTTAATGCTGATGTGTACGCTTAAAAGTGCTAAAGAAGAAATGGCCTTTTGGCTAAGATCAACGTGTAGTATCTGTTCCGATGGATACTGCACGCCTGTCCTGTGCAGTTCTAGGAGGTCCACCCTCCCAGGCTTCGCCTCCCCTCTTTGGGGAGAAGTAAGTTTATTGCTTACTGTCTGAGGCGCCCCTACCGGGGAATGCCGACGGGGCTGCCCAGGCAATTTTTAAATGGCCAGAGTGCTCACCTCTCGAGCGCTGGCTTTTAACCCCACTTGCTCGACCCGATCTTGGGTCACATCTTACTTGTGGGAGTAAGATAAAACTGGCCTTGTGCCTAACTCCGCGAGGAGTAAATAAAAAAAAAAAAAAAAAAGAAAAAGAAATAATAATCCCTGGTGATGAAGATGTTAGAAAGCGTCCATTTCTTTTGAAACTATCACAGGAGCTGGATAACATGTCTGCATGTTAATAAAAAGATTACATAGAAATGTGATCTAGTTTCCATGGTCGGAATAAGATTGCAAAGGCGAGCTTGCAACGTTAGACTCAGCCCCCCCCCAATAAGGATACTATTAGATAATGGGAGATACTGAAAATGCGAATATTGAAATGTTACAGAGTCAATTCGAGCTAAAGCTGCTGGCATAACCTCAGGTAATGTTTTGCATTCCACGCGAGAGATGCGTTTATGCCATACAAGTGCGGCAATTTATATATCTTTAATATAGATGAGAGCGAATTTACTCTTTATTGATTGGCCTGGTTTGCTCGCGGGTTTCGAGTTGCGTTCTCCTGGACGGCGTCGTCATTAAAATGAATACAATATAAACTTTATTTGAAAAGGCAAGAACTTTCCCTTAAATCCTTAACACCGACAGAGTTCCGAATATAAGTTAACTTCATGTGATCTTGTGACATTTTCAAAATTCTCTCTATTTATGTTGAATATCGGTTGTCAAGATTGTCGGTATGATAAATCGTTTTTACTATGGAAAATAAATGAGTATTTATTTTGAATATAATCAGTGTCTTTTGAAGAGAGCTGATCTATTCAACGAGGTAACTAAATGCTTCCAGTTCTGTCCTTTGCTGTTGTGGAAAGTAAATAGTGGCAATATAAATTCCCTAACTTTTGTGACACCGGATAATTCAAGAAGTTCTTAAAAATCGAAGTCTGTTTTTCTGTGCATACGTGAGAAGTGTTATATATGGTGCAATGTACTCTAAATAATATTAATTATAACTTTCAAGAATATAGTACAATGCACATGATCATTAAACTTAGTGATTTTTAATTTTAGAAAATATAGTAGAAAACACGTGTTATCCATTCTATACATATACGACCGAATCACGTACCCCCCGAATACTTCACTGCTCAAGAGAGAACATGTTCTGTCATTAAAGCCACTTTTTGTAGGTTAGCATGGAGCGTCACGTCACAATCCTGGTTGCTAACTGTTGAACACGCTCCACGTGTACGATATCTTTGTGAAGATACGTAGTTGTAGATTTAAAGGCATACTCAAGAATTCGCCGTACCACTGTCATTTACAGGGGCGTAAAGCGTCTGGCTTTAGGTTGAGAAAAGATCCCCGAAGCGTGATGCACCACAGCTAATATGAATTAAAAGTATAAGAGTGATACCAAATAAATGGTATTTTACACCTAGGTGTTACATACAGTTCGCAAAAAAAGCAATTCCTCATGAAAATGCTTTGACACATGTAATATAAGATGCGTCCATTCCGTCTGCGTGTTTAAGTATTTTTCAAGGTTTTGCTCAGAGCACTATTTCTTGCCTTGACAGAGTACAAAATCGCAACCTAGTGGGGGATGATCTCTTATCTTTCTGCAGTCCATTACACACAGAAGAGATGCGGCTAGTCCCTCTAAACTGTATCGTTATATTCTTGGTAATTGCTACAATAATCGTCAACCTGTGGCTCTCTCTGTCTAACATTCATAGTAGGAATCCGCCTAGAACTCTACTTACTCTATCTATGTAGCCAAAACCACACGGAACGTCCATGCCTAGAATATCTTATCTGTGGAAGAAAATACCACGAGGATTCTTCTCAACTGACTACAACAAGCTTGTCTTCAAGTCTAATGTAAACAAATACTGTTGAGGCGTTCTCCTCATTCTTAAGTAATCTTGTCCGTATTCTATTTATTGTTTCTAATCCTATCGTGGTGGCTTTCATCGTCCAACTGACATTTTCATTAACCCTTATCCTCGAATGGCTCGTGGAATTTTATTAGCGGTGATCCATTAGTATAAAATATATAAGATTACGAGAAAAATATTCTCTAGTTGTGTCTGGTAAATCTGCGCGTTTATTACAAAACATGCTATAGTACGATTATGTTAAACAATACTTCATTTTTTAGCACTTTCCTATGCTACCTTCACGAACCTTTTTCTTCTCCATCTAAATTTTCTTCCATTGAACACCTTACCAACGGACAATTACCATCTGGACAAACCCCATATCTTTTTTACACGAACTTTTTTTCACCCTCCATATTCTTAATTATATATTTTTTCAAATGTGGAATTTTGGCTTTCATACTGCAAACTTATCTATCTGTATAATTCCTCTGATGATAAGATCTCGATCTTTGAAAAGCCTTGGCTAAAGGACAGAATAATAAACATTATTTTATTACATAATATACCTTGCATTGAACAATCGAAGTTTGAAATAAATCTGGACATTCGTACATGTTTATCACTCTTCGTGCATCTATCTTTATATATATATATATATATATATATATATATATATATATATATATATATATATATATATATATATATATATATAATCGTTATTATTTACCTTGTTATGAACATATTATTCACCGTGTTGCGTAGAATCTATACATATATATATATATATATATATATATATATATATATATATATATATATATATGTATATATATATATATAGTGTCAGGTTGTATATGAAAAGAAATCAAATAAAGTGCTCGATCACATAAGAGAGCTAATATAATTTATTTAGATACTGTATATTACATATTTCAACAATGTACCGCAGTTTCATCCAAAAGGGCAGATTTAGGGCAGATGTCTAAATCTGCCCTTTTGGATGAAACCGCGGTAGATTGCTGAAATATGTAATATACAGTATCTAAATAAATTATATATACATACATATATATATATATATATATATATATATATATATATATATATATATATATATATATATATACATATATATATATATATTAATTATAAAAAGTTTATTACATACAATAACTCAATATTTCATAGATAGCAATTTTTCACTATTAGTTATTTTCGCTTATTAAAGAATTGGGAGAGTTCTAAGTGTGCAAGAACACCCTCCAAAAGGTAATGATCTCACGTTACAAACCTTTTTGCCTGAAATATATATTCAATAATTTATAATGATATGTGTTTGTTAATCTTATATATATATATATATATATATATATATATATATATATATAATAAAAATAGTGTAGCAGTGGGTTCCGTTACGTGTGAGTTTGCTCTTTCAATTGCTTTTTGTTTGGTTTCACCCAAAAATGAACCACTGTATAGTTTGGATTTTTCTAAGACACTTTAATCTAATAATTTTGTACTCTTTGTGAATTTTACTGATGATTTTGTAATGTTGCAGGGACGATATTGACATAAAAATGCTGTTTGGTACAAGACAAGTGAAACAGACCGTTAAAATATATCTCACAGAAATGTTATGCTTTTGAGAAATGTGAAAAAAATTAAATAAACATAATAATGGTTATTGGAATATAATATGAACCTGACTTATATATATATATATATATATATATATATATATATATATATATATATATATATATAAATATATAAACTTGTTACCGATTTATAAGTGATACATCAACAATATATATTCGTTAAATAAAATACCAAGTTTAGAAAGAATAGAATAGAATTGGATAGAGGCGTATAGATACCGTACGAGGTTGTGATTTACAGAAATATCTACAAATTGTGATGAATCCAACGTTCAAACTTGACCTGATATTTTCAGCCAACATGAATTGAAAAAAGTACATAACAGATGATCTCAAGTTTGCTTTAAATGAGTTAGGCTGCATTTATAAATCTACCAGTATTTTATATATCTAAAAAAAACTCACTATTCGCCCATTTACAAAGTATTTTTGATATCTGATATGTCACCCCAATCACAAACTTTTTCATCTTGTACGGGGTATTAAAACCTAACCTTATATCTCCTGCATTGTTTACCAAGCTCAAACTCTTGTCATATTGCTGTATCAATGTGGGTATTTTACACGCATTTCCACTGATTAACTTACGATATTTACACCACCTTAACGAGAACAATTTCGACCCACCTGACAAGCATTAAAATCCCACCGCTTCACTGTAGTAATATTTCTACTTTCATCGGACACGTCCCTTTGGAATTCCCTACTGTGCCCTGTTTTTCCAATTTTTATGTAATGTGAACACATATCTAGCTGCTGAAATCCCCACAAAGTTTGTTAACTATGAATATGTTCTCTATTGTATGATGCCGATTATCAATAGAAGTAATTATATATGTTCGGGTTAAGACAGACATATACCCAATTTCAATTATTAAGCGACATTAATGTTCATTAATTAATGAACCTCACCAAAAATGAGACTGCTGTTTATCAACAATATATAATCTTGTATTTTCTTTATCACGTATGGTGGTTTATTAAGTCTATTTATACTTTTTAATCCCAATAAAATATAATTTTAACGACGTGCACTTTGAACTGATCTATATTTTATTAATGATTTAACGAGTTAGTCTCTTTAAAACTGTTATTTCAAGTGACAGGCCACCAGAAATTATCTCAAGTTGATTAATGAGTAAAATATTTTATAATTTGGTAAGCCTCGATGCACTGTAACCATAAAAAATAATCATTCCTATGTTTAGGTGTAGTATAAATTTGGTATTTGATTGTCAAAAATGTAAGCTGTGCTCGTAGCTAACTAGTTAACGAAGAGGGGGCACATTTACCATTCTATTAACTTATATTATTTAGCAATTCGTATTACAATAGGACACCAGCCAATATTGATCTGACACGATTTTTTAAAAACACGCTGACGTGAATATATTCTAAGAAAAGTTACTCCTCTGGATATCGACCTTATTTAAAAATATTTTTTAAATACAGGGTGACGAATGGAATAATTATTAAAAGAAATAATTATTTTTGCAATCAAACCATACTTAATATAAGTAAACTTTAATCTATGTCTGACTTTTCCATGATATTTTAGTCATACATATATGTCCAACATCATTGGTTGTATCGCCGCTCAACAATATGCAAGGACAACAGGTGATCATCTCTGAAACACAATTTAAAAAATTGGCATTATTAACTAGTCATATTTTTACTTTCTTTTATGTCTACATATAGCTATTATTTCATTGTTGATGTTTATCAGCGAGGTGTGATTATAATTTTGCTGCATGCTCACTATACCTAAAGCCATTAAAATGTTATATTTTCGTATGCCTGAAATATTTACAATTTCACACGTCGTATCCAGCTGTGCATCTCATCGACTGGCGTGAAAAAGAGGAATATGTGGCATTAATGACTGAAACTGGGTTGACGAGTCAGGCATTGATTCAAATAATTTTTTATCAGATATGGTTTGTTGCAAAAAAGATTGTATATATGATTAACAATTATATGCATTGCATATTTGAGGATTTACACTGTATAATGACATTAAGTATGAATAAATCGTACTAATACAAGCATACGATTTTTTCTGAATAATCCAATATTATCGGTAAAACAAATGAGTATTTACTTATTAAAATTAAGAACTGTACTTAATACGTGATTGCATGACAGTTACATGATATATTACGTGTTTATATAAATAAATTAATCAACACAATTACTGTAATTCATTTGAGTGATCCATTGAGATATTTTATAAAGATTCTTTTTTTAAATAACATTTTATTTTATTTCCGAAATTTATAAAAAAACAAATGCATTAAATTAATTTTAGCATGAAATATGTTCGTGTTGTAAAATGCACTTTGTCTTAAATCACTAAATATTAAATAATGAATCTTATTTTATAAAATAGTACATAATGTTTTATTAAATTGAAAAATGCTTCATAAGTACACACACAATATTATATATATATATATATATATATATATATATATATAAAACAGCATGACGTAGCTAGCTATAAATGCATCGTTCCTTTCATTAAGTTGAACGATCTTATGACGTCAAGCCGCCGATATCAGTGTTAGAATTATCACTGTTTATTGAGCTATCTAGCGGGGGCCGAATGGTTCTAGGTCTCGGGATTTGAGTTGTAAAATACTCGTAGTCCACGCCCCGACGTAGACAGGGGGTGGCAGGGGGGCAAGGGCACCCTGCAATTACATTTGCACCGCCTGAAATGTGTGATCCAAAAAATATTATAAATATAAATACTCTTATATTTTGTAGTCAACTATACTTCTTCATTATGAACCAGTATTTATTTTTGTGCAATATATTTTACAGCAGCGCCGAATTAAGGGACCAAGTGGCTGGGGACCTGGGCCACCCACCAAGAGGAGACCTTCCAATAATTTAAAACTACCAGTTAAAACAAGCCCCGCGTGTGTGGTCCCCCTCTGTATGTGACTCGATGTAGCGAGTGTAAAATGCAATAAATTTGGGCAATTTGGGGCATTTTTGACCCCCTGGAGGAGCGAACCAGATTTGTTTCAAGGTCAGCGATACTTATTTTCTATTAGGAACAATTGCCTCCACATTTTGGCCAGGTTTCAGAGAAATTGAATGGATGGATGAAAAGTTATGGGGCAAAAAATGTCCTTTTCTGCCATTTCGGGGCCTTTTGGGGGGCTAACCAGATTATTTTTCAAAAATCGGAGAATGTCACTTTCTAACCTGACCAAAGTTACAACTTCATGCAAAATTTCAGAGAAATTCAATGGATGCTTGCGGAGAAAAATCCGGACGGACGGACGGACGGATGGACGGACATGTCTCAAAACATAAGTCCCCCGATTTTATAAATCGGGGGACCAATAAAACTATTGACCATAATGACATCTAAATATGATTTACATTTATGTTACCTTGTAAATAGAAAAAAAAGAAAATGTATGCGTCCTCAAACTCAAACATAATATCGCTAGTTTCAGATCAAGTGGTGAGGGAAACAAAGCCTCGATACTTTTCACCTGTTTCCTGCTTGGTGAAAGAGATTGTCAGTGTATCTGTCTATTTTGTCAACTTACCAAATATATATTTTTAAATATTGTTAATTCACACTATTTAATATTATAAATTATCAATTAAATGATTATAATCCAAATGATGTAATATAAACACAAAATTAATTCACGTTGTTGTTCTGCCAGCTTCTTTTAAATATATTTTTAATATATAAAAGAAAGGTTTGTCTTCATTCAAAAGATAGAAATGAATACTAGCAACCTAAATTATTTTCAAATGAAAAATTAGTTAAAAAAATTATTTTTGTATTATATCACGAATCTCAAATACGTTTTTCTTTGCGTTGTCAGTTGCAACTGTTAATTAAAAAAATTGTGAATGTTACATTCAAAAATTTTGAAATTAACATAGAAAAAATCACAGATTTAACCCGAGATAAAGTTGAAAAAACAAACAGCATTGGTAGGGTAGAAACCCCACATACAAAAGGCGAGAAAATAAAGACTTGTGATGTAGGGTGGGATTAAGTTAATTAGTGAATCCAATGTTTTTTCACACATATGTGAGAAGTGGAATTCGAAAACTTTGGCGTCAGTTCTTTCTTTGATTTTGATTTTTCATGTCTGTGCGAACTAATAGTGAAAAGAAATGTCAAAATGAATCAAGAGTGGATAGGGAGATAGAATAAAAGTATAATAATAGAAAAGATTATTGGTTATTGAAACAGTTTAGTTACATTTTCATTTTCTTAGAACCAACTACCATTCGAAAGACTAGAGGTAATTTTGACCAACATAAATGTTAGCGCATATATTTCTTTTCTTTTTTGTTAACTCTACTTTAAAGATATTTAAAATGTGTTTTTAGAAAAAATAATTACGAATAACATTTTTTTTATTATTAATCTTTGGATGTTTAAATAACTGGGTTCACTTAAGAGGCTATGTCATCCTCCAATATTTGTAAATAAATATTTTTTTAAATAACTATTTATTAATACGCTATTGTCTTGAAGCAAATGAAATCGATTTATCTACATTAAGTTTCTTTTTAATGAAGCACAAACTAGTCTCATTTGTTTGGAATTTTTTTGAAGAACTCTATTCATTTATTGCTTTAACTTTTACAACAAAACAATAAATAACAACACAACTAATATTTTTTGTTTAAAGAAAATAAAACTTAACGAAAAGTAGCCCGTCATTACAAAAAAAGCAAAATGTTCAAAAGACACCGTCAAACAATAAAGTTAATCTAATCATAATGTTAATTATTAATTATAAACTTAATTATAGAGTTCTGAATTCAAATTTCTTGTGAAACGTGTCTTTTCTTGTGAGATTCTTTTTAAATAAATATTATTTGAGAAAGGAGAAATTACTATAAGTCTCGATGTCTTGCTTCTAAATACCCCCTATTTAGAAGCAATACATCGAGACTTATATTTTACACCGATATTTAAAAACAATGTAAGAAATACATATTTTGTAAATTGGAAGAAAAAAGGGGTGCCCTGAATATTTGGCAAATGAAAATTCGACAAAGGAAAATTTGGCAATTTTGGCAAAGTAGGAAAAGTCGGTAATTAATTAGGGAAGATATATCGATTGAAAAAAGATCTTAGAACCGTACTTGCGGGGGATATAGTTGTAAATACGGGGCTACCCCCTACCAATAAAGAACACTTATTGTGTTATATTTTTGGTATTTGTGCAGTTTACGGACCGGGCTTATTTTAGATAAGATTTTCAAGTTAAATTCAATTTTTACGATATATTTTGTTTATTACATTGTTAGGTACAGAATAGTTTACAAAGCCCCCCCCCCCCACGCTTGCCCCTATGATAAGAATGGCTTTCTAAATAATGTTGTTATTTCAACCCGGTTCGTAATTAAATTACGAGATTAAATCCATCATAATGCATTTAGGTTTCTTTGTAAACAAGTCAGCCATTTTAATATTTTGTTTATAAGTGAAAAAAATTCAATTACTTTGTGTCTGTTCGAAATTTGAAAGGAAATTTGTTTTTCTTTGTCATGAAATACATTTCTAATTTATTTTTTGTAACTGTAATTCAGTGTTTTAATCTCCGCGGGAAAGAGGATGTGTTGAAAATAGGCTGCTCGTCGAGTCGTTTTTTTTTTTACTTCAAAATTGGTAAATCACTGTAAGATGAAGTGGTTAATTTGTCGTTTCATAGCCAAAATGACGGACAATAAATAGGTTGTATTTTTCTGATTCTTTTCCGACCTTTCAACGATTAATTTGAAAGAAGGAAACACATTTAAAAAGTAGTAAATAAACTTACTTTTAGGCAAGATGGCCACCAGAGATTAATAAACTGATAAATTAATTTCATAACAAAAAAAACAATTTTGCTTTTTTAAATACATGATTTTCTAAGCATTTAAAAGCCAGTTCTAATGACTTTCTATTCGATAGTTTAAATACTTCCAAATCCCTTTCAATTTTCGAACAGAGACGAAGTAATTGATATATTTTTCAATTATTAACAAAATATTAAAATGACTGACTTGTTTATGAAGAAACCTAAATGCATTATGATAAATTTAATCTCGTAATTTAATTACAAATTGGGTTGAAATAATAACATTATTTAGAAAGACATTCTTAACATGGAGAGAGGGTGTGCTTTGTTAACTATTCTGTACTTTCACCTAACAATTTAATAAACAAAAGATATAGTAAAAATTGGGGAATCTTTTACTATAATCAACAGAACGGAAGAACGAAAAAAGGGTGAAAAAACAAATGTGCAACAAATAAATGTTAGCAAGGGCAAGACAAGTTACTATTCTACCTAGCTGGATAAGTTTATTTGTGTTTTAACTTATTTTAAAGGGTTTTCTTTTGTTGTGTTAAAACCAAGTGTCGGCTCTTCATTTCGAAATCGACATCCAATATGGCTTCCGGGAATCTCTCAGAAGCGCACAAAAAATCGGCAATTAGAACAAAATACTCTTAGAAACACATCCAATAAATGTCACCAATCGTAGAACATTACATTTTCGCACATAAGGTTTAGCTTAGAATTTTGATTCTTAGAAAATCATGTATTAAAAGATTGAAAGTTTTGGACGCTTTTTACATCCAATAATTTTATGAATAGAGATTAAATCAACAGTACACTAACAATCATTATTTATAGTTCCATAACAAGTTGGTTCAGTAAATAATTTAATGGCCAAACGATACCGTAAAAATGAAATCCTACTTTCAAAATCCTATTTAAAAAATAATTTGTTTGAAAAAATATTTTTTTAAATAATTTGGTGGAAAAAATATTTAAAAATATAATTTAGTTGAAAAAATATATAAAAAAATAATTTGGTTAAAAAAATAATTTAAATATTTAAATTGGAGGGAGCCCCCTCCAGGACGGTCTTAAAATCTATTTTCATTGATTAACAATTATTAACAAAAGATTATTTGTGGCGTATTTGCATTAAAAGAAATTAATCGGTGAGCACAAACAGCATCTCCTGACAGTACTGGACATAGTATTATTCTGTGCAGAGAATGAGATAGTACTGAGAGGTGACGAAAGAAAAGAATCACTAAACAGAGGAAACTTTTTTTAGTTTACTCTCACTTTTATCAAAGTATGACCCAACTATTGAACAACGCTTGGAGAAACTTCCGAGAAATGCACAAAGATTCAAAATGATTTACTCTTTTCAGCGCAGAAGGTTCTGTTAGAGGAAATCAGAGACCAGGTTCAAGAAGCCGGATATTATGCGGTTTTAGCTGATGACGTTAAGGACATCTCTAACAAAGAATTACTTGGTGTTTCATTAAGGTTTCTGCACGGAGGAAAATTCCATGAACGGGCCATTGGTTTCATGGAGCTGTATGACTTATCTGCTGCCAGTATTTCGGAACAGCTGCAAGGTATGCTGCGGTCTATGAACTTGGAGAAGGAGATGTGTGTTGGGCAAGGATACGATGGCGCAAGTGTGATGTCAGGTGAACGTAGTGGTGTTCAAGCGTTGATGAAAAGGAGTGGCTATACAAATGCCCAGTATGTGCACTGTGCATCTCACAGGCTGAATTTAGCTCTCGCATCTGTCACTGAGATTGATCCTGCCATTAAGACATTCTTCGAGACAATGGATTTAGTGTACACTTTCATGACAGGTACAAAACGTCATTCCCGATACCTGGAAATCCAGAAGATGTTGTATCCGAAAGACCCACAATTGGAACTGACCCATTCATCTACAACCAGGTGGTCTTCCAGATCCTTAGATGTTGAAACGTTCTTGCGCCGTTTTGATGTAATTTTGGACACTCTGGCATCCTTTCAAAAAGATCCTTCTGCTGAAACAAAACTTTCTGTTATTGCGCTACTGAAGGCAATTCAGACAAAGAGGTTCCTAGTTCTCTTAATCTTTTTTGGAAGATTATATGTCTATACAGATATTGTGACAAAATAACTGCAAAAGAAACAAACAAATGCGGAGACAGCTATTAGCTTGGTGGAAACACTACTTGAAGACGCAGAATCATTCGATACAGAGAAGGTGGTGAAGTATGCATTGGAGCTTGCCACAAAGTACGATATCACGGATATTGATACTCGGCCATCTGGAAGGGCACGAAAGTTGTCCGCAAAATTTGATAGCGCAGTAGTGACTGGTTCTGTTGGTCATAACTGTATGGGTACAGTGGAAGATTTTGATTAGGTACTCCGACAGTTGCTGGGGCACATTAGAGGAGAACTCCGTGCTCGATTTGGAAATGCTCAATGTGCAGTGACGAAAGCTGCTGCAGTGTGTAACACGTCATCAGACTCATGCATGAACAGTGAGATGCTGAAACAGCTAGGTCCCCTGTTTGGTGTTTTGGTAAAGGAGAGTGAGATGGAAATATTCAAGAACTACATTTAGCGACGTCTCCCTACCGAAGATCTTGGACTTTCAGAATTATTCGAACAATGTGACATGGTTATTTTTCCATCGGTGCATAGAGTATTGCAATTGCTCCTTACCATCCCACATACTTCAGTAACCGTTGAAAGACTATTCTCTTCAGTGAAGCGCATCAAAACAAGAATGCGATCTTTGATGTAAACAGAGACTGACCTCACTTTTTCCTCTTATCCTTTGAAAAAGATTTGCTGAGAAACATTGACAGAGAGCGCATCCTTGCACATTTCAATAACTGTAAAAATAGGAGATTATAATAGAATTCTGTAGATCTAGCAAGTAGCTACCTTATTTTACGAACTTTATGTTATTATTACTGGGTTTACTATGCTTTATGTGCCTTACTATGCTTATGTTGTTATTTACATGTACCTACCGAAATACACAACAATATATGTAGAATATATACAAGAAATTGAAATTTTGTTTACTACTTATTTATATTTATATATCAGTACACACACACACTGAACCAAAACGTCACTCATATTAGAATATCAATATTAGTTTTGCCCCTCCTAAAAATGCGTTGCCCCCCCCTCCCTTAAGTTAGAAGTCTGGCTACGTGCCTGAGCCCACGGCTTCGAATAACGCGACCAGTAGTGAATAGTTATATCTCTATGCTTGTGAACCCGATTTAAAAAAACGAAACATAGATAATAAACAAAACACACACATATATGCATATATATATATATATATATATATATATATATATATATATATATATATATATATATATATATATATATAAGAGATAGAGAAAAGATGTATGACAACCGAAACAAAAATATTGAAATCTGAAGCTAATTATTTGTTGTTTTTTCTCATTAAACATACGCTTTTCAAAAAGCATTATTTTTCATCAGATGGATAAGCCTTCTTATATTTGATAAAAAGATTGCTTCAACTATAGTTCATGACTTTTAAAGAAAATTGTTAAACTTTAAGAATACTTTTTAACATTTTTTCCATACAACAATAAATATCCCCCAAATACTTTTAAAAGCATTTGATATTTATATAGTGTAGCCTTTAAATTCCATAATTGCTAAAAACGATGTTACAAATAGTAAACTCACTAATTATAAAACAGAGAGCGGAGATTTATGTGGATATATTCCATGATGGCAAAGATACCATTCAAAAACAAGATATGTAAAATATAAACATGCTCGAAATCGCTTCACATGTTTGCGATCAAAGGTATAAGCGAGAACAAACTTCTATATGGAACAAATACAGCTGTTAGGTCTAAGATCACAAATCAGTAAGTAAATAGTCACCAGCAAGATAATGTAATAAAAAAGCGGCTATAGAACTGAAAATAGAAAATAACGAAACTCTACATGATCGAAAGTCTGAAACTGATAGTTAATGGGAAGAACCTCTGCAAGCTGCTTAGATATTACATTTCCCAGACATTGAATTTGAGAAACTACTTTTATACTTCATTCTATTCTGATATAGAAATAGTATTACTATAACTTTAAAAGTTATTATAAACCTATTTATTCCAGCTATATAAAGGTGTTAGTAATGTCTTATTACATGGATCGATTGACTAAGGAACATTAAATTAATACGATAATCACTGATTGGTTGTCTATGACAATAAGGAAATATATTATTCATGTAATGTCTTTTCGAAGATTTTTCTTTTCATATAGACATTTTTTTGTAAGTTTATTTTCATTCAATAATTATTATTAATTTTATTTTCATTTTAATTTTGAAAATTTTATTTTTAAAAACTTTGTGAAGAAAAATGAGTGAAAATAAAAGACAATAGAATAACAAAGAATAACACAGTAGAAAAGTACAATAGAATGAAGACTCAAACAGCCTATTCTTGTGCTTTTAATAGAAAACTAGTTTGAGAAATAAGTATAACGTTAGAATAAGTGACATGCATAAATATCAGCACGAGGAAGAGTTGAACTCTAAATATTCATATTGAATTCTTAATATAGGGAATATAAGCAGGAAGGGGAAGGGGGAATTAAAAAGTAAGTAAAAGTAGGTAGAAAACTTATAGTGGGATTGTATGTGGAGGGAAGGGGAAACGCATTTGAGTAAGTGTAGAGTTCGATCATTTGGCATTACAAACTAGTCATATTCGTATTCTATTTTTTGTCTACATGTTATTTCATTCTTGATCTTTAAACACGTGGTGTTTGATTTCAAAATCATGATCGCCTTCTATGAGAACACAACACATGTTCTAGATCCACATATGTAAGGGGTTGATTCTTTTCAGGATACACCAAAACTAATATGGTTCAAGATCTACTTTTGAATCCTCATGATAGAAAAATGAGGTATCTTTCTTAAAAAAATCATTTTATATAAAAAAATAAATAAATGAATAAATATTTAATGGCCCCCCCCCCCTTTGATATTTGGAACCATAGCGGTGTGGTAGTAGAAACATAAATAAGGATGGGTTAATTCCTATTTTAGTCACGTTAGTTATTTAGAGTGAAATGGGATTTGGCATTATTCCTAAACAACTGATTTTCACTTTATGAAGGTTTTAGAAGAAAAGGAAACACCAAGTTTCATCGTAGAAAAATAAACAAGGATGAGTTTATTCCTATTTTAGTCACGTCAATTATTTAGAGTGAAATGGGATTTGGTATTATTCCTAAACTAAATTTAGGTTTTAGAAGAAAAAGAAACACCAAGTGTTCATCGTACATGTTATACCGAAGTGATATTTATGCATATATATATATATATATATATATATATATATATATATATATATATATATATATGAAGCAATCCAACAAAAGATATAAGCGTCAACTAATATCTTATAATTAGTGAACCATCCGGATAAAAACTGAAGCTGAATATACTGGATAGAGCATTAATATTATAATATAAAATGAAGTAATAAAATAAGGTGTCAATCAAATTTTATTGGAATTCAAAGTTCAAGCAAAGTATCCTTAAGTTTTCAAAGATAATTCTTCTCTTCAGATGACCATTACCGCAGTTATACTACTACAGGTAATAAAATTACGCGTTGAAAATATATAGAATTATATACACAAATACATAAAATGTTATTTATTTTAAAACAATTCATTAATAGATACGAAACATTTTCGTGTATGTATATTAATAGACATATTGATAGATAAATAATAGAAGGAACACGACCAAATAATAAATGTAAACATTGAAAGTAAAGTGAAACCTAGTGTTTACATTTGAGTGTTTTGTCGCTATTCACATGATAATGCGAATTAGATTTAAAACGTAGTAAAGATTAAATGTAGGTATAGATGTGTGGTGAACACCAAAATTAAGGTACTCTCTCTTACTCTCTTTCTTTCTTTGTTTGTTTAACCCTTCTTCGCCTCTGAAGTGGTGAAACTCGCGAAATCTCGCCTAATCACGTTGGCTGGAGGTTTCTGACCAATGGGCGGCCGACAGGTCAGCTCGGCCGCACGTGATCTTAAATGTATAAAAAAGGGGACAAGTCCCTTCCTCACCCTCTTTTTCCATCAGCGTCCGGAGACCAAACACGCACAAAGAACTCTCGGCGATTCCCCCCCCCAGCTCGAACGAGCTGTATGAGGGGGGGGAGGAAGAGAAAGGTAACCCTTTTGATTCAAAAAATCTATCTATCAATTTGATGAACATTTCCTTTCATTCCCAACGAACTCTTATTTCTTCAACACATTGCATTCTACACACAAAAAGACATTTCAACACGCATCGCATTATACGCCCCAATTATGAACTTATACTCTCTTCTAAATATTAAATAAATTGTTTTGTTAATAAAAATGTTATTCCTTTCTTTTTTTATTAACCATTATAAAAGGCCTATTCGTATATATGTATAGCTTCATCATTCCTTCGCTTTCTTTAAGGTAAGTTTAAATAATATTTTCTTCCTTTCTCTTGGTTGTCTTAAACTGCTTTATTTAATCTCCACGTGGTCCGATGGTGGAAGCCTAACGGTGTGATAACATGCAGTTATAAAGGCATCTATTACACTACCTATGGTTGGGGGATTCATAATCGCAAAACCATTATACGGCATCCTTCGCGACTGTGGTTAAAATCCAAAATCCATTGTTCTCTCTTTTGAATCTCCCGCCATAAACACACTTCCACCCCCGCCATAATTGGTGACCGCCTACGTACACGTAAACTAAATCCTTCTACGATAACATAAATACAAATCCTTCTGGTTAAATTTTGAGATACAAATAAATAAATAAAAAGTAAGATAACCATTTCTAAACTTAAAGACAAACAAATAAATTTAGATATTAATCTTATTTAGCGAAGGAAACTTAGAATAGAATACGGCAGTAAGTAAAACAAAAAAAAATCAAAAGTTCTAAAACACGAAAATACGAGTCTACGAACTAAACTAAACAAAAAAAAAAATTACAAAAAAAACAAAAAAAAACGAGCGTTTCACAAAAAAAAATTCATATACGAAGAAAATACGAGTCTACGAACTTAACAAAAAAATCCTTTCACTGTAAAAAAAAGAAGAAATTACAGAAAAAAAAAATGAGCGTCTCACATAAAAAAATCCCTTTCAACAAAAAAAAATCTTCATAAAGCAAACAACAAAATTTTTTTCAACAAAAAAAAATTCTTTTCATAAAACAAACAAAATCCCTTTCAACAACAAAAAAAAATCCTTTTCACTAAGCAACGCAAGGAAAGAAAATCTTAAAAACAAAAATCATTTCTAACGAAAAACAAGAATATTTTTACAAAAAAAAAACTTCTTTCACAAAACAAATTTTAACGAAACAAACAAACAAAAAAAAACATCCTTTCACTGAACAAAAAAAAAGAGAAGCGCTTTTCGCGAGACAAGCAGAGATGATCTACAAAAAAACAGGAATCTTCCCACGTGGCGCAGATGTACCGAACAATGAAAAATCCCGCCAAACGCCATTAAAAAAAAATGGAGCTACAATAGGCAAATACAAAAAAAAACTTTTTCAATGAAAAATTTATGACGTCAACCCGACAACCAAAAAAATAATAATGATAAGTCTTATCAGTCGAGGAACAATGGAAGCAACAAAAGGCGCCAAGCGTTGAATCTCCCAAGTCAAATACAGCTTCGTGTAGGAAATCTACAACCTGAGAAAACCTTTTATCAGCCAAAGAATACTTGCATGAACGCGACCAAATTTCAACGTACGCCTCGAAATTATTTCCTAAAAATACCCAGCTTCGTCTAGAGACATTTCTTTCTCCTGATATTTCCTCAGCCCAAGAATCTCTGGATGAACGCTAAGTTCCAGCAGAAAAATACACATCCGAAAGCTAAAACTACAAACAATACCAGCTTCGCGTGGCGGAAAATCCCAATGTGCACAAAAATTAAAATTTCGCCCGCGAACGCTAATTTTGCTGGAACACCCATATAACTTCAGCTTCATCCATCCCGGAATGAACGTTAAATCCTCGCTGATAGAGATTGTAGTTATATATATATATATATATATATATATATATATATATATATATATATATATATATATATATATATATATATATATATATATATATATATAAAGATAGTTTTAATACAATTGGCAAAACGCCATCATTCGGACAAACAAAAAAAAATGGATTGATTCTATGCAGGGATGGCAAAATGGCGACAACAAATTTTAAAAGTTCTGTCATAGGCTATTCCCTGTACGAATTACCAATAAAAGGCCTAAGTCGGTTTATTTGCTGCTACAAAAAAAAAGAGAAGAATAATTACAACAGATCCATCTACTCCGTACTCGGTGGGGAGCTTATGTGGTGAACACCACAATTAGGGTACTCTCTCTTACTCTCTTTCTTTCTTTCTTTCTTTGTTAAACCCTTTTTCGCCTCTGAAGTGGTGAAACTCGCGAAATCTCGCCTAATCACGTTGGTCGGAGGTTTCTGACCAATGGGCGACCGACAGGTCAGCTCGGCCGCACGTGATCTTAAATGTATAAAAAGGGGAAAAGTCCCTTCCTCACCCTCTTTTTCCATCAGCGTCCGGAGACCAAACACGCACAAAGAACTCTCGGCGATCCCCTCCCCAGCTCGAACGAGCTGTGTGAGGAGGGGGAGGAAGAGAAAGGTAACCCTTTTGATTCAAAAAATCTATCTATCAGTTTGATGAACATTTCCTTTCATTCCCAACGAACTCTTATTTCTTCAACACATTGCATTCTACACATAAAAATACATTTCAACACGCATCGCATTATACGCCCCAATTATGAACTTATACTCTCTTCTAAATATTAAATAAATTGTTTTGTTAATAAAAATGTTATTCCTTTCTTTTTTTATTAACCATTATAAAAGGCCTATTCTTATATGTGTATAGCTTCATCATTCCTTCGCTTTCTTTAAGGTAAGTTTAAATAATATTTTCTTCCTTTCTCTTGGTTGTCTTAAACTGTTTTATTTAATCTCCACGTGGTCCGATGGTGGAAGCCTAACGGTGTGATAACATGCAGTTATAAAGGCATCTATTACACTACCTATGGTTGGGGGATTCATAATCGCAAAACCATTATACGGCATCCTTCCCGACTGTGGTTAAAATCCAAAATCCATTGTTCTCTCTTTTGAATCTCCCGCCATAAACACACTTCCACCCCGGCCATAGATGCCCGTAAAACTACTTTTGAATTCTCAGAATATTTTAAGAAATAAAATAAATTAATAAATATTTCATGGCCCACTTCGGTATTTTTGAATAGTGTCTGGGAAATTGGAGGATATATTTCGTAATGAGTGAACCCCCTAGTTTCGCATTTTATTTAGTAACTTACTATTTGAGTGAAGAATTCTGGGAAATTAAGCTTATCTTAATATTATTGGAAAAGATTTATTAGTGCATACTATATACCTTCCACAAAAACACCGATGTAGAATAATTTTTAATAGTTGATTGAATAGACGGCTGACATTATGAAACAAGCTCTAAAATGTTGTAGTTAAATGAGTTTCGTACCCAAACGACCTAAATAAATATTGATGTAACTTTAGTAAGAAAAAAAATAAATTATCTTCAACTGAATTAGAATTTTATAAATAAATTTTATAAATAAATTATAGAACTTATTTACTATTTTAGGGAAATATTACTGAATTAAAATTTTAAAATTATTCGCATTACATTTTAGGATATACTAGCTTTGTACGAAACATTCAAAATGGCGTAATAGTCTGATCTTACACGTGTGAGTTTTTGCTTTCTCTTTGTTTTTTGTTTGCTTTCACCTTAAAATCGAACTACTGTAAAGTGTAGGTGTTTTCAAGACACTTTAATCCAAGAACTTTTTACTCTTTGTGATTTTTTCTGATGATTTTGTAGTGTTGAAGAGACGATATTGACATAAAAATGTTGTTTGGCACAAGACAAATGATACGGACCGTTAAAAATATATCTCGCAGAAATTTTATATTTTTGTGAAATGTGAAAAAATAATAAAATAAAACCATGGTTATTGGAATATAATATAAACTGACTTATATTTTGCTCTGTTATCAATAATTGACAAACATTGAGCTGAATCTTCAAAAGAGACTACAAAGTAAAAGGAACTGATGGTATATGGTGATACATATATTGTCATTAATAATTTGATATATATATATATATATATGTATATATGTACATATATATATGTTTTGATATAATCATCCACAGACACGTGTTTCAATGTTATACGACTCATCAGCGTTGCCTTACTCTAGTTAGATTCGATACTAGTACCTCTAGTTTCTGAAGACTGCAGTTCTACCACATATGCTAATCCCCGCCATACATTTTTCATAGATGTCATTCATTTGTTTCTTTTGTTTGCAATACTTTTGAACGAAAAGTCTTATATCAAAATGCTAGTTGAGAGAGAGAGAGAGAGAGAGAGAGAGAGAGAGAGAGAGAGAGAGAGAGATTTTTTTTTCAGAGGCTAGTACACTTCTGAGTTTCCTTCCTGGTGGGGTTTCGACTGGTCTCTATGAATCTCAAATTATAGCATACCCATAGTGAATAACCGTCCGTACGTAGAGGGGCGCCACATCCTCCTTGGGGTTATCCTGTTAATATGTATGGGCATAGACAGAACTCGCCAGATCTTGAGGATGAAACATTGAAAACGAATAATCGGATAGCACAAATTTAAGTGGATGCACTCATCAAGAAACTGAGAATAAGGTTTGAGAAACAACATAGCATCGCAAGCAAGCATGCTTATTTGACCATGTTAAAGCACAACTGCTCAAGTTATTGGAGTGCAATTGTCTATGTGTATGTTTGTTCTGCAGTAAATACAATCATCCATTAGATAAAACATAATAGTTGCTAACATTTCACCGTAAATTGATGTATAAACATAGTTAAGTTAAATGAATTCAATATTTATGGTAATTTTATACCAACATATATACACAATATTCAATCGTTTGCATTCCTGAAAAGTGTTCTAAATTCAAAGCTTTTGTATTTTAGAATTAAAAAATTGGTGGAATTATGAATCCGTTGTAATTGTTATCATAATTGGTATTATAGTAAAAACGCTTTCGCTGTTATATCTGCAGTTAAATTATTATATTAAAGACGTGTTTGAAGTGTTTCTGCAGTTAAGGTATCATATTAAAAACGTTTTCGAAGTGCTTCTGCAGTTTAGGTATCATAGTAAAAACGGTTCCGGGGTAGTTCTGCAGTTTAAGTTTAATATTAAAAACGCTTTTTGGGTTCTTCTGTATTTTAGGTATCAAAGTAAACACGCTTTCAGGGTAAATTGTTTTACAATTAATGAGATTAATACATTCTTTTTATTTAAACGAAATTAATCAAATTGCCAAATAAAATTTTTTTTTCATCCTAACCTATACATATGAATATTTTTTATGAAAAAAAAAAATCCTCCCCCCCCAATTTTTGTTTACCCTTCACCATACATAGAAATATTTTCAGTTAAAAAAAAAAAAAAAAATCCGAGCTGCCTCGGTCATATCTAAGAACCATACTGCAGAAGCCTCCGGGTCGTATATTGTAGAAGCACCCCCGGTGCTGGGTCCTATACTGTAGAAGCGCCCCTGCCCCCTATACTGCAGAAGCACCCATGGTCCCTATTCTACATAAGCCTCCGGGTCCTATATTGTAGAAGCACCCTCGGTGCTGGGTACTATATTGTAGAAGCACATCTGGTCCCTATATTGGAGAAGCACCCATTGTCCCTATTCTGTAGAAACCTACATTGTGTTTTTAAACGTGAGTTATCGTTCTTCCTTAGCTATCCTCATACAAATAAATTTCATTAAAAATACTTAATTGTTTTATGAACTTGAGGTATTACGTAATTAAATTACAATATGACTCAGCAATTTCAAATTACTATAAAATATAATGAAAATATCTAAATGCCCTCCCCCCCTGCCTGATGAAATATGCCGCATGGACTCCTAAGGGGTGGCTTTCTAGATTCGGGAATACTCTCATCATCTTACTCTGTGAATTTTACATAAGAATACACTTTTATATGTTATGTATATTCTCTAACTTTGTTTTAAAACCCTAAATTGTGTTTTTAAACGTGAGTTATGTTCTTCCTTAGCTATCCTCTTACAAATAAATTTCATTAAAAATGATGAATTGTTTTATGAACTTTAGGTATTACGTAATTAATTTACAATATGACTCAGAAATTTCAAATTACTATAAAATATTATGAGAAATAACTGAAAAGCCCCCCCGTGATGAAATATGTTCCATGGACCCCTAAAGAGTGGCTTTATAGATTCGGAAATACTCTCATCATCTTACTCTGAAAATTTTACATAAGAATACACTTTTATATGTTATGTATATTCTCTTACCTTGTTTTAAAAACCTAAATTGTGTTTTTAAACGTGAGTTATCGTTCTTCCTTAGCTATCCTCTAACAAATAAATTTCATTAAATATGATGAATTGTTTTATGAACTTTAGGTATTACGTAATTAAATTACAATATGACTCAGCAATTTCAAATTACTATAAAATATAATGAAAAATAACTAAAAGCTCCTCCCCTCCCTGATGAAATATGTCCTATGGACCCTTAAGGGGTGGCTTTATAGATTCGGGAATACTCTCATCATCTTACTCTGTGAATTTTACATAAGAATACATTTTTATATGTTATGTATATTCTCTAACCTTGTTTTAAAAACCTAAATTGTGTGTTTAAATGTGAGTTATCGTTCTTCCTTAGCTATCCTCTAACAAATAAATTCAAGTGGGACTTAAAAAGCTAGCGCCCGAGAAGATGAGCCCTCTGCCCATTAAAAATTGCCTGGGCAGTCCCGTCGGGATTCCCCGGTAAGGGCCCCTCAGGCAGTAAGCAATAAACTTACTCCTCCTCAAAGAGGGGAGGCAAAGCCTGTGAGTGTTGACCTCCTAGAACTGGACAGGACAAACCTTCCCCCGGTTGCCATACCGCAGAAGCCTCTACTGACATCACCATTACCGATCCCTCCTCCTTTTTATTCTGCACAATAGTTTGAAGAGAATCGTAAATGGCGTTAAAATATTATACAAACTTATCACTACAGTAGCTCTATCTAGAACATTGAGCAGTTTTCTCCCCCCCGCTTTTCATCTGCAAAATAGTCCAAAGAGAAACGTAGATGCTGTTATTCGGCATTCCCCGATAACGCGCCTCTAGCAGTGAGCAATAAACTTACTCCTCCCCTAAAGAGGGGAGGCAAAGCCTGGGAGTGTGGACCTCCTAGAACTGCACATGACAAACCCATAGACCGGCGGAATGAAGCCCCGAAGGCCAAGACGATACCAGTCTATAGGGCGCAGTACCTATCGGAACAGATACTACACTTTGATCTTAGCCAAAAGAAGTGAATTAATGTCATTTTCGGTTAAAAAAATGGCGTATAAAAGCTATGTTGAATTAGAGAAAAACGGCCTGGGGGAGTCTAAAATTCATTGTTGATATTCAAAACTAATGTAATAATTTGTTAAATAGTATTATACAATGTTTGTTGAAAGAAAATCATAGTTATTATTACTTGTTAATTTATCAATGTAATTTGAACAGTGTCTAGTGGATAGACCGCTGTACTGGTGCAGATTGGTTATAAATACTGATAGAAATACTTCTAAACATTTTTTTTTTTAATTTCCTTGCCTCCCCTCTTTGGGGAGGAGTAGGTTTATTACTTACTGTCTGAGGCGCCCTGGCCAGGCAATTTTTTTAGATTCAGCTCACTCTTTCTCTCTAGAGTGAAAATTCCCACCTTCCGACCTTGTGTCACATTCTACTTTGTGGGACGTAGATAAATAGCTGAATTTCCTTGCCTCCCCTCTTTGGGGAGGAATAGGTTTATTACTTACTGTCTGAGGCGCCCTGCCCAGGCAATTTTTTGAGATTCAGCTCACTCTTCCTCTCTAGAGTGAAAATTCCCACCTTCCGACCTTGTGTCACATTCTACTTTGTGGGACGTCGATAAATAGCTGAATTTCGGATGCTTCCTTGGTCTTTTGGCTAAGATCAAAGTGTAGTAACTGTTCCAACTGTCCTGTGCAGTTATGGGAGGTTAACCCCCTCCCATGTCTTGCCTCCCCTCTTTGGGGAGGAGTAAGTTTATTTCTTACTGTCTGAGGCGCCCTGCCCAGGCAATTTTTTGAGATTCAGCTCACTCTTCCTCTCTAGAGTGAAAATTCCCACCTTCCGACCTTGTGTCACATTCTACTTTCTGGGACGTAGATAAATAGCTGAATTTCGGATGCTTTACTTGGTCTTTTGGCTAAGATCAAAGTGTAGTATCTGTTCCCCATAGACTGGTATTGTCTTGGCCTCCGGGGCTTGATTTACGCCGGTCTATGGGATTGTCCTGTGCAGTTCTAGGAGGTCCACCCTCCCAGGCTTTGCCTCCCCTCTTTGGGGAGGAGTAAGTTTATTGCTTACTGTCTGAGGCGCCCCTACCGGGGAATGCCGACGGGGCTGCCCAGGCAATTTTTAAATGGCCAGAGTGCTCACCTCTCGAGCGCTGGCTTTTAACCCCACTTTCTCGACCCAATCTGTGGTCACATCTTACTTGTGGGAGTAAGATAAAACTGGCCTTGTGCCTTACTCCTGGGGAGGAGTAAATACCTTTCGGATGCTTCCTTGGTCTTTTGGCTAAGATCAAAGTGTAGTATCTGTTCTCATTCCCCCTATACTGGTATTGTCTTGGCCTTCTGGTCTTGATTTATGCCGGTCAATGGGTCTGTCCTGTGCAGTTCTGGGAGGTTAACCCCCTCCCAGGCTTTGCCTCCCCTCTTTGGGGAGGAGTAAGTTTATTACTTACTGTCTGAGGCGCCCTGCCCAGGCAATTTTTTGAGATTCAGCTCACTCTTCCTCTCTAGAGTGAAAATTCCCACCTTCCGACCTTGTGTCACATTCTACTTTGTGGGACGTAGATAAATAGCTGAATTTTGGATGCTTCCTTGGTCTTTTGGCTAAGATCAAAGTGTAGTATCTGTTCTGATTCCTCCATACTGTTGTTGTCTTGGCCTTAGTGTTGTCCGAAGGAACTCACCTCCATAAATAAATTGGCCTTCTGGTCTTGATTTATGCCGGTCAATGGGTCTGTCCTGTGCAGTTCTGGGAGGTTAACCCCCTCCCAGGCTTTGCCTCCCCTCTTTGGGGAGGAGTAAGTTTATTGCTTACTGTCTGAGGCGCCCTGCCCAGGCAATTTTTTGAGATTCACCTCACTCTTCCTCTCTAGAGTGAAAATTCCCACCTTCCACCCTTGTGTCACATTCTACTTTGTGGGACGTAGATAAATAGCTGAATTTCGGATGCTTTGTTTGCCTTTTAGGAAGCAAGCAAGAGGTCATTCCAGAAGTCGTCCCGGTACCATCTCCTTCTACGCCAGTGAGACGGGAGAAGACTAGGAAGTTCCCCTTTCTGCCGGGGGTAAGGATCTGTGAGGCTGATTCATTACAGGTCCAATAAGACCTCAATGGAAGGCAGAGGCGATACATAAAGCAGCTGGAGAGCTTCACCCACGTAGAAAGAAAAACAGGTGCAAGACCTCCGAAATTTAAAAAATGCACCCAAAATAATAACGTTTGTGAGGCAGGAAACCGGGAACGGGAGGGAGAAAGCATTATGGAGAATGCTTAGGGCGGCCAAGGACGCAATCTCGGAGCAACCCCTTATAGAAGAGGAGCATCCTTCATTTAAGGAAATTAAGTCCAAATGTAGTGGGAGGGTCCCCATTTATGTTCACCCCTCATTTTTTCGGGCTTTAAAATTAACTTTCCCCGTGGACGTGGGAGGTTTGGCACGAGACGGACGGATTTCGTCCGAACTGCTGACCGGCAGTCTCGGTCAGGCCTTCGGCGTCCTCACTCCCGAGGACTTTAGCCCCGTGTGTGACACTAATTGATGGGGACCACAAATTTAAACTTGGCTTGTTCGAATGTGAGGGGCATGAGATCCGAAGCAGAGTTGCTCGCGTGCTGAGGGATCTCGTGGCCCGTGAGGTAGATGTAGCTGCGATTGAAGAGACCCACTTCGATTCGTATGGGGATTGTGATGTGCTGACTGACGACTATGACGTCTACTCAGCATATGGCGATGCTCATAGTTGTGGCATCTCTTTGTTAGTGAGACGCACTCCGCCTGCGGCGGTGAGCGTTGTTCATGCAGATGCGGTGGGACGACTGGTCATGGTCGATGTTGCCGTTGAAAACAGCAAGTTTCGGATTGTTGCGGTTTATGCGCCCAACATTGCTGGCGAGAGGGTTTCCTTTTTTCGACGGTTGGAGGCGTTCCTCAAGGGTCTGGAGCGAGTAGTTTTAATGGGGGACTGGAATGCCATCCTAAACCCCAAGATAGATAAGGTCGGTGGGAATAGAGGGTCGGTGAGGTGTGAAAGCAGTCTGTCTGACCTGATGGCATCATGCGATCTTGTCGACAGATTTCGCGTTGATCACCCAGGGCGGGAGATGTGGACGTGGCATACTAGCGCGGCCTTCTGTCCGAGTACTTACTTGGACAGAATGTTAGTTAGAAGAGGCGACGTAGATTTCATATCTTGTCCCACGTTCACTTGGTTAGGACATTCGGACCATAAATTGGTTATGGCCCGATTGAACTGAAGTGATAGGCCTAGGTTGGCTGGGTACTGGAAGTTTAATACCTCCTTACTGGAGATACGCCGCTTCCAGGAACAGCTAACGTTACTACTCCAGCGGGGAGTAGTGGGGGTTGTTATCGGGAGAAGGTACTGGGTTAAAACTAAGGCTCAGATTAGAAACTTTTGTGTCCGCTACAGCCAGCGCCTCGCTCAAGATAGGGCTAGGACGCAAAAGCGAGTAGAAGATAAGATGACCCAGGCGGTGGCTGGGGGGATCCACTAGAGATAGCTTTAATTACGGGGGACCTCAATCGCTTGGCTAGCGAGCGATACAAAGGTCAAGTAGTTAGAGCTAGGTTAAAGATAGTCTCTAACGAAGCCGTTAACGTTGACGCTGTTGAGCGTAAGGCTGCTTTACGTCGTGGTTCGGATGGGCACATTCGGAAGGTGAAAAACCTGGAAGGACATACCCTGGTATCGTCTCGTGAGATCTGTGAGGGGTTCCGTGAGCATGTGGAGGAACGCTTCACCCAACTGCCCAGACTCCGCGGCCAGGAGTTTGACAGCTATTTGGCTGACTCGCCCCGCCTCGAGGCGGTTCGAGCAGCTGGCTGTGATGGCAGGATTACGGAGGGCGAGATCGTTACTGCGTTGAAGCAGGTCGGCTTGAACAAATCTCCAGGACTCGGTGGTCTGCCGTACGAAATGTATTTGAGGCTGTCGCCCATGTTTGTCCCAATTCTGAAGGATGTGTTTAACCACTGGTTTGTTCAGGAGTCAATCCCTTGACAGGTAACCAAAGGAGTGGTCACATTACTGAAGAAGGGGGACCAATCTGGTGGGGGAAATCTACTACAGGCCCATAACTCTGCTAAACACAGAGTTAAAGATTTTGGCCCGCGTTCTTGCGAACCGCCTGCAGGTTGTTATCGGTGATTTGATCAAGCCTGAGCAGAACTTTCCTGTGAAGGGGAGGTCGATTCAGAACAACTTGCATTTGATTCGCATGATCATAGAGGGGACAGAAGACGACGCTGAAGCCGCGCTGATCAATTTAGATCAGTCCAAGGCTTTCGATAGGGTCGACCATGGTTTTCTGAGGGCTGTTTTAGCGGCTGCCTGTTTTGGTCCGGACTTCCGCAGGTTGATCTCTATTCTGTATGACTCGCCGACGGCAGTGGTGCAAGTCAATGGAAAGAGGTCGGAATCGTTGGTTGTTTCTCGGTCGGTACGTCAGGGTTGTCCGCTGTCGCCCCTGCTCTACATCCTGGCGTTGGAACCCTTCCTTCGCAAATTAAGGGATGAGGCGACAACACCAGTCCTGCGCGGGATCGCTATCCCTCCTCGCAAAGCGCGAGTCAGGGTTTCCGCGTTTGCCGATGATGTCACCGTTTTCGTGTCGAGCCGTACTGACATTCGAACAGTGATTAAGGCGCTCGCTCGGTACGAAGAAGTGATAGGGGCCATAGTCAACCGCAGCAAGTCGAACGGCCTGCGGTTGGGTGCCTGAAGCGGAGAGACCGCTCTTCCAGGTGACTACAGCTGGTCGGATGGCCCGGTTCGAATCCTCGGCGTGTGGTTCGGGCCGGGCCTCCAGCTGGAAAAGAACTGGTCGGAAGTACAGACTAAGGTCGAATCGTCGGTCCGGGCTTGGATTCGAAGGAAGCTTTCCTTAAAGGCCAGAGCGGAGGCGTGCGCCACTTTCTTTCCTCTCATCCTTTACCGGCTGTCTGTACTACCACTGCCTGCGGCCCGCCTTATTGCTTTCACGCGCTTACTGTTCTCGCTTCTTTGGAAGGGCCGGAAAGCGTACGTCCGCAGACATGTCTGTACTCAAGTTCCGAGTGTGGGAGGCTTGGGGATGCCTGACTTGGCAAGTCATCGACATGCCGAGAGACTGGCTTTCCTGAGTCGGACTTGGATGGAAGACACTCCGTGGGTCCCTGCGGTCGCGAGCGCATTTCCCAACCTCATACCCGACCTCTCGGTCGAAAGTCGACGTAGGCCGAGAGGGGAGCCCTTGTTCTTCGCCGAATGCCGGGCCGCGCTTAGAGCGTTGCCGGGGTCCAGTAACCTTGCCCGGTCTTGGAAGAGACTATATCGGGATCTAGTGGAGGGTACCGCTTCGGACCCACTTGAGGAGCGGCTTGGATTGTCGAGGGAGGAGGCCCGCTCCCAGTGGAATTGGGCGCCTGGCCAGAGTTATCTCAACAATTCTGAGTATTCTCTGACCTGGTGACTGGTTCGGAACGCACTGCCCCTCTATGGCAGATTACGCAGAGATGGTTTTAGGGACGTCCCCTTATGCCCGCGCTGTGAAGACAACGAAGAAGAAACGGCCTAGCACGCCTTCTTATCCTGCAGTAAACTTCGCCATCTCTGGGGATACGTCAGGGAGGTGACGGCCCGCATCGACGCCGAGCAGCCGATGGTCCTGGATGTAGGATCTGTCATCAACAACGCAGCACCGCCGTGGTCTGGGGAGAAACGAATGGTGTTTCTAGCCATCCTAGCCGTAGCAAGACTAGTGACGTGGGTTACACGCCTTGATGAGGTTCATGGGGTTGGATCTGTTTCGGATCGGGATCTGGTAGTTTACTTTAAACACCAACTTAAAGTGAAGATCAAATGCGATTGGAAACGATTACATCGCATGGATTTCAATAGGAGATGGGTGCATGACACTAGTTTGTGCATCCGACGAGGCGCCAAGTTTGAGTTTGTGTTCCCTCCATAGTTATGGCACACGCGGTACTGGGTTCTACGGAACCCACCCCTGTAGAGTATTTTGATTTATTTAAAAAAACTGGTAACCTCTTAAACTAGTAGGAATGAAAGTTATCCTGTCCCTATTTTATTTTTGCCGGCACTAGAGAGCTTCCAAAGATTCCCACTTCCACTATTTTATTTTGTCCCCGGTCTTTTGAAACCCTTGGCATTACTATCTTGGAAGACGCCATCCACCCCATGATCCCATTCCCGATGAATTTATTTTTTGAACACTCCTCTCTTAAGTTCCCACTCCCACTTAGTGACCGACCCGCTTGTTTTCGGTCTCGTGCCGGAAAACAGTGGGCGGTCTAACACTTAGTCATGAGGGAAAGCCGGGCCATACTAACTTTTTTACCATTTTATTTCGTTCTTTATTTTTCTTTCTTTTTGGGTGTTTTTAATACTTTTTCACACTCCCACGATAATTCCTTTTTTACATCGATGTTTTTCGGGGATATTTTAAGTAGGGATCCACCCACAGAGTGAATGCGGTATTTTGGTGCAAGAATCTAGTTTAGAGTCAGCAAATGTTCTTTTTATGTTTTTTGTAAAATTTTGTGAAATAAAAAACATTGAACAGCTTGTCTGACTTATCCCCTCCCCCCTCCCCCTACATAACGGTCACTATGCCTAAGGTCTAGTGAGTTCCCAAGGGTTGTAAAATCTTCATCTGTAGATAAAGATGAGGGTTGTCCGAAGGAACTCACCTGCCTGAATAAATTGGCCTTTTGACTAAGATCAGAGTGTAGTATCTGTTCCCAGTTACGGCATTCTCGTCTTCCCAAAGACCAAGCCTCCCCCTACCGAGCCTTTTGGCTAGGTTTAAAGCGTTTTCTTTGACCAAGCCCCCTTTTTGGGCTTTTGTCACTTCCCCCCCCCCTTTTGGGGATTTTTTCTCTTTCTTGTTAAGCCCCTCTTGGGCATTTGTTTGATATTTTATTTCTTCTATTTTCAGCGTCCTATTGAGTGGCACACTTAAGCAGCTGGCAGGTTCGGGGAGACTTACGTACCGGTCTTCCGAATCGGCGGGTGTTGCACCTCTTTAGGACCCGTTTTTGAGGCTTCAAAAGTTCGAGTTGCCACCGACGTGAGCAACGACCAGGGTGTGACCGCCGAGGGCACCCTTTTGGACCTAGTCAGTCGTACTCCCTGGTACGACCTGATGATGGTGCCCGTGAAAGGGGGTTGCACACCCGAGTGCGCCCCAGTCGTAATGGAGGGGGGTTGCACACCCGAGTGCGCCCCAGTAGTAATGGAGGGGGGTTACACATCCGAGTGCGCCTTGGTCGTAATCGAGGGGGGTTGCACACCCGAGTGCGCCCCAGTCGTAATGGAGGAGGGTTGCACACCCGAGTGCGCCCCAGGAGGTGTTGCCACGCAGGGCACCTCATTGCCTGTGTCGGGGAGTGTCGCACCGAGCGGCACTCCAGTAGCGTCGGGGGCTCACACCCCACCAAGACAGAAACTCACAGCAAAAAAAATCAATACCTGGAGACGCAGAAGGATGGGGACCCCAGACCCAGAAGTCTCCAGACGAGTATCGTGAGCTCTTCAGGGAAAAATATGAGAAACTCACAGACGGGAGTACACTAAAACTCATCCCCGGTACCCTGGAGAATCTTAGGAAAAGAATAGTCTCACTGGTAACCACAGACAAAAACGGGCTAACTGGGCTCCTCAAAGAAAAAATCTTTGAAATGTTGGGGGAGCTGAAGATCCCGACAACTTACGTTTTGCGCACAATCTTACGCAATGTGGGATATCCTGCTTCTTACCCAACAAGACGCCGAGAAGATAGCAAGGGAAGATATCCTATGGAGGGGGCTGAAGATCAAGCCTAAGTACCTTAGCAAAAGGCGTACGACCGTCACGATTATCGGCGTCCCATGCTGCGTCAGCGCCGACCACTTAGGAGCAATTATGTCGCAGTATGGTGACGTCGAGGCGGTTTTTCCGGTCCGTGGTCCCCGTAACATATTAACCGGCGAGTATGTACTTAAAGTTAGGGTGGATTACACTTACTTTCACAAAATCCCAGCGCAGTTAAAGTGCGAAAAATGGACAATGTCAATTATTGTGGAAGGGAGGAGGCCACATTGTTGGCACTGCCAGACGCCGGGGAATATGGCAAAAGAGTGCCCGAAGAGAAAGCCCGTAAAGTCCCCGACGCCGGTGCCGGCAAAAACATCAAAACCGGCGGTGGTGCCAGAAAAAATGTCAACCAAACCAGCTGCAAAAATCCCAACTACAGCAGTGACTACAGCAGTGACTCCAGCAGTGACTCTATCAGTGACTCCAGCAGTGACTCTTACAGTAACAGAAGCAGTAACAGAAGCAGAAACTCCAGCAGTAACGGAAGCAGTAGATCCCTCAGAGGAGAAAACAGAAGAGGAACAAGGTTGGAGCAAGGTGGTCTCCAAGAAAGGAAAAAAGCAGAATGCTAGCCCTAACTTTGTGGCCACAGTAAAAACACCGGCTCAAAAAAAGAAGTTCCCGGCTTAATCTTCAGAATCTGAAGAGGAAGGTGGCACCGATGAGGAGAGAATGGCTGTGGAGGGTGAAGAGTAGCCAAAGCCTATCAAAGAAACACAGACACATAAGAAGAAAAAAGAAAACGGAGAGACGGAAGGGATAAAAAAGATCAATCTCAACCCGAAACGCCCAAAACCCCAATACCCCCGGTTGAGAAGAATACCTCTCCCCCTCGTAACACCCCCGCGGAGAATTCGGCATCTGCTGACAAGAAGCTCGAACCCAAAGAACCAGACAAATCTGGCCCTAAAGAAAAATAAATGCACCGGTGAGACATCTGTGAGGCGGATGCCTCGCTGGTCCAATCCGACCTGAATATTAGGCAGCGAAAGTATCTCAAGCAATTAGAGGCTTTCACGCATGTGAACGGGAAGAAAGTACAAGATCCCCGTAGCTTGGAGAATACCCCGCTGATAACCACCTTCGTCCGACAAGACAAGGGTAGCAGGGCAAGAGCCCTCTGGACGATGTTAGAAGCAGCAAAAGAACGCCATACCGGGTGTAAAACTAATAGAGGAGGAGCACCCATCATTAAGTAAATTAGCGTCCAAATGTCAGGGTAGGGTTCCCATTTATGTTTATCCCTAATTTTTTCGGGCTTTAAAGCTAACCTTTCCCCTGGACGTGGGAGGTATGTCTCAAGACAGACGGATTTCGTCCGAACTGCTGACCTGCAGTCTTGGTCAGGCCTTCGGCGTCCTCACTCCCGAGGACTTTAGGCCCGTTTGCGACATCTAATAAGGGATAATGGCTTTAAACTTGGCTACATTGAACGTGAGGAGCATGAGATCCCGAAGCAAGGCTGTTCGCGTGCTGAGGGATCTCGTGGCGCTTAAGGTAGATATTGCTGCGATCGAGTAGACCCACTTCTGTTCGTACGAAGATTGTGATCTGCTGACTGATGACTTTGAGTTGTTTTCAGCATATGGCAAAGCTTCGTAGTTGTGGTGTCTCTTTGCTTGTGAGACGCACTCGGTCTGCGACAGTGCGCGTTGTTCATACGGATGCGGAAGGACGGTTGGTCGAAGTCGATGTTGTCGTTAACAGCAGCAAGTTTCGGATCGTTGCGGTTTATGCGCCTTACTCTGTTGGTGAGAGGGTTTCCTGTTTTTATGTCCTGGCGTTGGAGCCCTACCTTCGCAAATAAAGGGACGGGGCGGCAACACCAGTCCTGCGCGGAATCGCTATCCCTCCTCACTATGCGCGAGTCAGGGTTTCCGCGTATGCCGATGATGTCACCGTTTTTGTGTCCAGCCGTGAAGACATAGATTCGGTGATTAAGGCGCTCGCTCGGTACGAAGAAGTGACAGGGGCCATTGTCAACCGCAGCAAGTCCAACGGCCTGCAGTTGGTTGCCTGGAGCGGAGAGACCGCACTTCCAGGTGACTTCAACTGGACCGATGGCCCGGTTCGGATCCTTGGCGTTTGGTTCGGACCGGGTCTCCAGCTGGAGAAGAATTGGTCGGAAGTACAGGTAAAGGTCGAATCGTCTGTAAGGGCTCGGATTCGAAGGAAACTTTCCTTGAAGGGGAGAGCGGAGGCGTGCGCCACTTACGTCTTTCCTCTCATCCTTTACCGACTGTCTGTACCCCCGCTGCCTGCGGACCGCCTTCTTGCTTTCACGCGCTTACTGTTCTCGCTTCTTTGGAAGGGCCGGAAAGCGTACGTCCGCAGACATGTCTGTACTATTCGGTCGAAGGTCGACGTAGGCTGAGAGGAGAGTCGCTGTTCGTCACCGAATGCCGAGCTGCGCTTAAGGCGTTGCCGGGGTCTAGTGACCTTGCCCGGTCTAGGAAGAGACTGTATCGGGATCAAGTGGAGGGGTCCGCTTCGGATCCGCTTGGGAGACGGCTTGGATTGTCGACGGAGGAGGCTCGGTTCCAGTGGAGTTGGGCGCCAGGCCAGATATATCTCAACAATTCTAAGTACTCTCTGACCTGGCGACTTGTTCGGAACGCACTGCCCCTCTGTGGCAGATTACGCAGGGATGGCATAAAGGGACGTCCCCTTGTGCCCGCGCTGTGAGGTCAATGAGGAAGAAACGACCGAGCACGCCTTCTTCACTTGCAGAAAATTACGTCTTCTCTGGGAGTATGTCAGAGAGGTAACGGCTCGCATCGACGCCGAGCAGCCGCTGGTCCTGGATGTTGCATTCGTCATCAACAACGTAGCGCCGCCGTGGTCTAGAGAGAAGCGAATGGTGTTTCTTGTGATCCTGGCCGTAGCTAGGTTAGTGACGTGGGTTACACGTCTAGATGAGGTTCATGGGGTTGGGTCTGTTTCGGATCGTGATCTGGTTGTTTACTTTAAGCATCAGCTTAAAGTGAAAATCAGATGCGATTGGAATCGACTACATCGCATGAATTTCAATAGAAGATGGGTGCGCAACACGAGTTTGTGCATCCGACGAGGAGCCAAGTTTGAATACGTTTTTCCCCCTTAGCATGGAGCAGGCGGTACTGGGTCCTACGGAACCCAGCCCAATGTAAATTCAAAGTGTTAGCCTAGTTGAATCTTAGCTAGTAGGAATAAATGATGTCCTGTCCTGATTTTGTTTTTGCTGGCACTAGAGAGCTTCCAAAGATGCCGACTCCACATATTTATTTTGTCCCCGGCTGATGAAACCCTTGGCAATATTATTTTGGAAGACGACATCCATTCCCGTACCCAGATCCCGATTAATTTATTTTCAGAACGCCATACTTAATTCCCACTCCTATTTAGGGGTCGACCTGCTTGTTTTCGGCCTCGAGCCGGAAAACAGTGGGCGGTCCAGACTTAGCAAGAGGGTAGGGAGGGCCCTACTAACCACCCCTTATCATTTTATTTGGTTCTTTATTTTTCTTTCTTTTTGGGTGTTTTTAATGTGTCATCCCACTCCCACGTTATTTCATGTTATTCATGTTTCATTTTGGGGATATTTTAAGTAGGGTTAAGCCATAGAGTGACTGTGAATTTTTTAGTGCAAATGTCTAGCTTAGGGTCTATTAGGTTTTTTCATTGTGCTTTTTTGTTTTTTGAAAAATAAAAAATGTCATTGTCTTTGTTTTTGCAAATGTGAAATAAAAAATGTTTTAAAAATGTGTTATAAATGTCACAATGACCCACGACCCCCTTTCCCCCTTACACAGCGGGCTTTATGCCTAAGGGTTAATACATCTGGCAGATGTAATTTTAACTCTAAGAGTTAATGTTTTGCGAGATGTATTTCTCTAAATACATTGTGGGCCTTTTGGCTAAAATCAAAGTCTAGTATCTGTTCTCGGCATTTCTACCTTGAGATCAAGTGTATTATCTAGTCCTATCCGATAGGTGTCGGTCTTACACTGTCGAATAAAAAATCAGATTATCATTTTATTATTTAATCCCTTTTCCATTGCGGCATTTCTTCTCCCCTAAAGTACAGGCTGATACGCTCCCAAGGTCGGGATCTATCTCACCGACGAGTACTCATACTCCCCCCCTCATCAAAATTTCACCTGAGGCGTTCACACCGGCGAATGCCGACACTCCACCTCCCCAAGTTTCGCCTTAGGCGCCCCACCGGCGAATACCGATACTCCCCCTCCCCTAAATTTCGCCTGCGCATGCCGACACTACCCTTTCCCAAATTTCGCCTGAGGCGACCCACCGGCGAATACCGATACCCCCCCCCCCCAATTTCGCCTGAGGCGCTCACACCGGCGAATGCCGACACTCCCCCTCCTCCCAAATTGCGCCTGAGGCGCCCCACCGGCGAATACCGATACTCCCCAAATTTCGTCTGAGGCGGTCACCGGCGAATGCCGACATTCCCCCTCCCCAGATTTGGCCTGAGGCGCTCATACCGGCGAATGCCAACATTCCCCCTCCCCAGATTTGGCCTGAGGCGCTCATACCGGCGAATGCCGACATTCCCCCTCCCCAGATTTGGCCTGAGGCGCCCCACCGCCGAATGCGGACACTGCCCCTTCCCCAAATTTGGCCTGAGGCGCTCATACCGCCGAATGCCGACACTCCCCCTTCCCCAAATTTGGCCTGAGGCGCTCATACCGCCGAATGCCGACACTCCTCCACCCCAGATTTGGCCTGAGGCGCCCCACTGCCGAATGCTGACACCCCATCTCCCCCAAATTTGGCCGTAGGCGCTCATACCGGCGAATGGTTGTAGTGTGAGTGAATTTCTTCCTGCCACTCTCTGACGTCATTTCTGGTTTATACATGATAGCATTGATTTCTTCTCAAATTAGTACTAAACAACGTTAAAAATGGTGTAAAAAGACACTCCCAAATTGGAGAAAAGTGCTCAGTCGACCCCGGAAGAGTCAATGTTTTTTCCGGTTCTGAGATATTACACGCGCCTGGGCTAGCCGGTCAGAACTATGTCACCCGTGTGACCGTTTGTTGGGTACTCTCGGAGGAGAAGCTTTACATACATACATACATACATACATACATACATACATACATACATACATACATACATACAACTGGGATTTATATAATAGATTAACGAATAGAGAGTCAATTCTATGATTTAGTAGTAAGCTCCATTTATATTATGAAAGTATATATATTGTAGTTCTTATATATATATATATATATATATATATATATATATATATATATATATATATATATATATATATATATAATTTTAAGTATGTTTATATATTTGTAAGAAAAGAATCACTTCCTGAACTAATTAACTTATTTTTTTAAATTTAGGAACACATCTGCTATGCATAGATGCTCAGCTTGTGGACTATATTTTGCTTAAGTTAGTATAATAAAAAGATGTGAAAGGGGTGAAGCCGTTTGTGAAGATTCAGATACCCCTGATCTTTGTCAAATGTACTTATAGGTATAAGACATCAAATATGATGTATTTAGGAAGCAAGTTATTATGGAGACACGTCTGATTGAAGACAATAGAATTCTCTCGTTCTTTAATTTTCTTAATTACTGTTTTGACTCGGCAATCAGGTTTCCAGTTTTCCTGTAGCAATCCGTATGGATCCAAATTTTACGAAATATCACAGGAAACCCGAAAAACTGGCTGACCGAGTTAGTAATTACAAAAATTACGTAACCAGCTTTTTCCGCTGTCTTCAATCAGACTTGTATATATATATATATATATATATATATATATATATATATATATATATATATATATATATATATATATATATATATATATATATATATTTCACATAGAAGATATTTTATTCAGTGAAGACCGAGATTAGGCCAACAAAAATAAGCATAGTAGCAAACATAATGCGAAAATCTTATGAGCCACTTTTTTAAAAGGTTTTTTCTTTTTCCTTTTTTTTTATTTGTTTTCTTTTTAAATGACCTCAATTAGGACAACACCACATTGGCTATTGTCAGTTGTTGACATTCTTATTCCAGGTGCATAAGTCCCCTGATGATCTGCCAAGCAAAAACCTGCTTGAGTAGAGAAACACGTGTTGGGAAAAACTACCACATTTACTATACTTTGCGTTTAGACACTGACCAAAGTTAAAAGTTACTCTAGGATAAAGTTTAATTAGATAGATGGCCAGTTGAATGACAAAGAATATTAAGAGAGGTTTAAAAATTATGAATCGAATAATAAAATATTATTCCTAATAAGAACGGTATATGACAAGTTTTTATTGGCATTACATTTGTACAGAAACATGTTGTAGCCATCAAGGAAGTAATATAGTGTCAACATGTTTTTCAGGTGAGAAGATATTCAAAATAAATGTGTTCATAGAAAATGGTGTTTGATATTTGGCACACGGAAGGAAAAACGTATTTTCTTTGCAATAGTGGAAGACGGCAAGTTGTTGCTGTGAAAGTTTCATAAGGTGGAACCAAGAGATTGAAGCTCTTCGAGGACTTTCTTAGGAAACAAGGTTAGAGTAGATAGAATAACAACGTCTGTTTTGTAAGAAAAGGGCAATAAAGAACAGAAGATATCACCATTTATTTGATGAAGAAGTCGATTTTGAACTCTGTCAAGGCAAGAAAGTGTGTTCTGAATAGACCCATCTGACATTTATACATGTAGAGGGTTGGATCAAAAGTAATATAATTTCGTGCATTGTAAAACACACTTTTGTTGAAAACGTGTTCGAGATTAGGTTCACCTTTATTGTCAAGAAGCTAGAATTAATAGTATTTTGTATCTAAAGTTACAATAAGTCTCACAAACTGATTGAAAATAAGTATAGATATAATCGTTCGCATATCTTAAATTTCCCAATAAATGCGTTATATATGCATGTATATATATATATATATATATATATATATATATATATAATTATTTGAAAAATACTTTATAGTCAAGTAAGCAGAACCTATTTTGCGTCTGGTTTTTAACATAAGTAAAAGTGTATTTTTTTACGTAGGAGTGTATCTAATTTGTTGATTTTTATTTCAGATGTATGTGTCTATGACGGCCAGGAATATTACCAAGGACAAGGTTGGGCAATTGAATGTGAAGCAGAGTGCATTTGTAAAAACGATAACACTGGTCTTTGGATGTGTACTTCCAAGTAAATAGACAACATATTTTAAACCTTGAAATGTTATAGTTTATAAACACGTTGCAATCAAGTTATATTCCAAATTATAATGACCCTTAATAAACATAGAGTGCGCACATAGAAACATACCCATATGTGCACATATAAGCATGAGAATATGTGGCAAAAATAAAATAGAAAATGCTTAAATATAAAGATTAACATCGGAAATCCAACATACTCTATAAAAAGCAATGCCACTGTATAAAAATAAACATGTTACTGTCCTCAGAACAAGATATCTTTACAAGGTCTGAAAATTTGGCTGGATCTGAACACACAATCGCGATATCAAAATAGTTCAACATTACAGTTTTTATATTTATTGATTTTCATTATTAATCATTATTGATCTTATATACGTTTTATCGATAAGATATTCATATTCACAAAAGTGTATACATATATATATATATATATATCCTATATAAAATTGAATGTCTTTATGTTTGTGTGTGTGTGTGTGTGCCCTATAGAAAAAATGTTAGAGAATATAGATACAATATAAAAGTGTATTCTTATGTAAAATTCACAGAGTAAGTTGAAGGGCGTATTTTCGAATCTATAAACCCACGCCTTAGGGGTCCATGGGGCAGATTTCATCGGGGGGGGGTCCTTTACAGTTATTTTTCAATGATAATTAGTACTAATTTGGAAATTATCTAATGTATTTATGTAATGTACAGCTACTCCTCAAAAACTAAGCGGCGACATGTCAAAATGTTGATATTTTTAGCACCGTACATATCCTGGGATCATAATATCTTAAAATCGCAAAAAAACGATTCACTTGCTGAGGGTCAACCGGACCAGTTTCCGACAGAGGGTAGCATTTTTTCCGTATTTTTCAGACTTTTTTCAATGTTAAATAGTATTAACTTGGGAATAATCTAATGTATTTATGTACTAATCCGATAAAAATGCTGAGTCACTGAAAACATCCCATAATCTCTTGCCAGATGTACCCGGTCTTGCCCTAAATTGTGTCCGGTTGTATCAGGTCATCCCATAACTTCTGTCCGGATAAATCAATAACATCATAAGAAGGCTACGTTAAGAGTGTGGAGTGAAACAAGGGTTGCTCAATCACATCGGCACCTGGCAACCGGTAAGAGTTATTTCAGTAGTGCCTAGGAGGTCTCCTTGATTTTCAAACGAATGTTGGTGCTTCTCAAGTATAACGGTCCCTCGAAATATTGGTGTTTCGGGCAAAAATTTTTTTTTTTCCTTGAACTTAAAATATTTCTCAGGGTTGTGAGAGAGTTAAATAAACGTTAGAGAGATTAAGGGGTCGAGGAAAATTTTAGGAGTCAGGCCAAATTTTTTAGGGGTCGGGGCAATTTTTTTTTTCTTTTTTCTTTTAACTTAAAATATTTCTCAGGGTTGTAGGAGAGTGAAAAAAAAGTTGGGGCGGGGGCTGAAGAGATTAGGGGGTCGGGGAAATTTTAGGGATCAAACCAAATTTTTGGGGGATCGGGCCAAATTTTTTTTTTTTAAAATTTAAAATATTTCTTAGGGTTGTGGAAGAGTGAAAAAAAAGTTGGGGGCGGGTTGGAGAGATTAGGGTTCGGGGAAAATTTTAGGGGTCAGGCCGAATTTTTTATGAGTCGGACCAAATTTTTTTTTCTTTTTTTGAACTTAAAAAATTTCTCAGGGTTGTGGGAGAGTGAAAAAAAGATTGGGGGTGGGTGGGCTGGAAAGATTAGGGGGTCGGGGAAAATTTTAACGGTCAGGCCAAATTTTTTAGGGGTCAGGCCAAATTTTTTTTTTCTTTTTTTGAACTTAAAATATTTCTCAGGGTTGTGGGAGAGTGAAAAAAGTTGCGGGGTGGGGGTCTGGAGAGATTAGGGTGTCGGGGAAAATTGTAGGGGTCGGGCCAAATGTTTGAGGGGTCGGGACAATTTTTTTTTTCTTTTTTGAACTTAAAATATTTCTCAGGGTTGTGGGAGAGTGAAAAAAAAGTTTAGGTGGGGGGGTGCTAGAGAGATTAGGGGGTCGGAGAAAATTTTAGGGATCAGGCAAAATTTTTTAGAGGTCGGGCCAATTTATTTATTGTTTTCTTTTTTGAACTTAAAATATTTTTATGGTTGTGGGAGAGTGAAAAAAAGCTTGGTGGGGCTGGAGAGATTAGGGGGTCGGGGAAAATTTTAGGGGTCATGCCAAATTTTTTAGGGGTTGGGCCAAATTTTCTTTTTCTTTTTTTGGACTTAAAATATTTCTCAGGGTTGTGGGAGAGTGAACACAAAGTTGGGGGGTGCTGGAGAGATTAGGAGAACGGGGAAAATTTTAGGGGTTAGGTCACATTTTTTAGAGGTCGGGCCAAATTTTTTTTTTAACTTAAAATATCTCTCAGGGTTGTGGGAGAGTGAAAGAAAGTTGGGGGTGGGTGGCTGGAGAGATTAGGGAGTGGGAGAAAATTTTAGGAGTTGGGCCAAATTTTTTCTTTTTTTCATTTTTTGAACTTAAAATATTTTTCAGGGTTGGAGGAGAGTAAAAAAGCAAATTCGGAGGGTGGGGTTAGAGAGATGGGGGGAGGGCGTCGGGGAAAATGTTAGGGGTCGGGCCAATGAATTTTACATAACATATAAAAGTGTATTCTCATGTAAAATTCACAGAGTAAGATGATGAGAGTATTCCTGAATCTATAAACCCACCCCTTAGGGGTCCATTGGGGCATATTTCATCGGGGGGGGGGGGGCTTTTCAGCTATTGTTTATTATATTTTATAGTAATGTGAAATTGCTGGGTCATATTGTAATTTAATTACGTAATACCTCAAGTTCATAAAACAATTCATCATTTTTAATGAAATTTATTTGTTAGAAGATAGCTAAGGAAGAACGATAACTCATGTTTAAAAACACAATTTAGTGATTTAAAACAAGGTTAGAGAATATACATAACATATCAAAGTGTATTCTTATGTAAAATTCACAGAGTAAGATGATGAGAGTATTCCCGAATCTATAAACCCACCCCCTTAGGGGTCCATAGGGGCGTATTTCATCAAGGGGTGACTGTTTTCAGTTATTTTTTATCATATTTTATAGTAATTTGAAAATCCTGAGTCATATTTTAATTTAATTACCTAATAATTTGAAATAACTTTTAATTTTATTTAACGTTTCTTAGCGCCAGGGACGCGCTTTTAAATTTTTAGTTCTTTGGTATTGTTTTTTAAATAAGCGACAAACGCTAATCAAACTATTGCTACTATTTTACGAAAGAAAATTATAGAAAATTACAGCATGGCCGCCAGCGATTAAAAATTCAAATTCAAGTTTAAAGTCTTAAAAAAATAAAATATAATTTTATTACGGGATCAAAAGTACAATGTAAGAATAATTAATAACTTTCATCCAAAATGTTTGTTTGTTTACATAGCCTATTTCTTTAAGAAAATCCACAGTTACGTAAAATACATATTTAGTAAAAAGAATTTACGTGAATTACATTATCATAAGTTTTTAACACATTTAAACAAGATAAGAATCATATGGGAAAAAGGGAAATAGAGGTTTGAAGGAGGGAGGGAAATAATGAGGACCAGGGAAAGAAAGACGGCTAAAGAAAGAAGAGAGATTGAAGTTTTTATATAAAGATGTTACACACACTCTTTAATTTCTACTACTTTGTTTTTTATCGCCCGGGCAACGCCGGGTAGGCCGACTAGTATATATATATATATATAGGCAGCATATTCACTTGCAGGCAAGTATTGTTGAATATTAAAGACAACTCATGTCTAGATATCCTTTGGTAGATCCTTTCAATAGAATCGACTTTAATATCAGTAATACTATTCTTAAATGTTTATAGCTATAGTTTCGTACTTACTACATAATTCCCGCCAAAAACCTCCTATAAATACTAACACATTGTCTATACCTAATTAACCTCATTCCCCCCGAAGATGGACCCAGATGTTCCAAAAGTACTTAGGAGAGAAATTCAAACTATGGAAAATTCATCATCCAAATTCCCCTCCGAAACTAAGATCCTAATTCAGACTATTGAAAAGATCTACTGAAGGATATCTAGACATGAGTTGTCTCTTATATTCAACAATATATATATATATATATATCTATCACTACACACACGGGAGCAATGGTGAGAGGTTCATCTATATTCTACTATATCAAATTGTAAAACAAAGAATTTTGTTCTGGAAAACTTTTGAACATAAAACTGTCTTAGATGCATGGGCTCATTGATTAATTTTTTTGTTTTCTCTTCATTAAGTCTTGTAAGTAGAAGTGTAGTTCGGATTACGTAACCATTGCTTCAGAATTACACGCAGAGCCCCCTTACACAAGGGGTATCCATTGTTTGTAAAGAGTTGACAGAGACTATGGATATAACGTTAATTTTAAGTTTACTTTTAATTGATTTACTTTCTGAATTTTGCAGATTTTATTAATTATTTTAACTTTATTATGGAATTCCGTTTTAACTTTTGTTATTGGTTATGGAATTCCAAATGCTAAAGAGATTGATGATCATAACATTTACGCTTAATAAGCTCTTATTGAGTGAAACGCGGAAATAACTGTGTAGCTTGCAATAAGTATATTACTACACATAGAGTTGCATAGAAATGAGCTTTGGCTAATTACACACAATACTCGTGTTTTTCTTATATGAGATCAAAAGACCTAACTAAAACCAACTAATCCCCGCTGGAGTAGTAACGTTAGCTTTTCCCGGAAGTCTCGTATCTCCAGTAAGGAGGTATTAAACTTCCAGTACCCAGCCAACCTAGGCCTATCACTTAAGTTCAACCGGGCCATAACCAATTTATGGTCCGAATGTCCTAACCAAGTGAACGTGGGACAAGATATGAAATCTACGTCGCCTCTTCTAACTAACATTCTGTCCAAGTAAGTACTCGGACAGAAGGCCGCGCTAGTATGCCACGTCCACATCTCCCGCCCTGGGTGATCAACGCGAAATCTGTCGACAAGATCGCATGAGGCCATCAGGTCAGACAGACTGCTTTTCCACCTCGCCGACCCTCTATTCCCACCGACCTTATCTATCTTGGGGTTTCGGATGGCATTCCAGTCCCCCATTAAAACTATTCGCTCCGGACCCCTGAGGAACGCCTCCAATCGTCGAAAAAAGGAAACCCTCTCGCCAGCAATGTTGGGTGCATAAACCGCAACGATCCGAAACTTGCTGTTTTCAACGGCAACATCGACCACGACCAGTCGTCCCCCCGCATCCGCATGAACAACGCTCACCGTCGCAGGTAGGGTGCGTCTCACTAACAAAGAGATGCCACAACTATGAGCATCGCCATATGCTGAGTAGACGTCATAGTCGTCAGTCAGCACATCACAATCCCCGTACGAAACGAAGTGGGTCTCCTCAATCGCAGCTAAATCTACCTCACGGGCCACGAGATCCCTCAGCACGCGAGCAGCTCTGCTTCGGGATCTCATGCCCCTCACATTCCAACAAGCCAAGTTTAAATTTGTGGTCCCCATCAATTAGTGTCACACACGGGGCTAAAGTCCTCGGGAGTGAGGACGCCGAAGGCCTGACCGAGACTGCCGGTCAGCAGTTCGGACGAAATCCGTCCGTCTCGTGCCAAACCTCCCACGTCCACGGGGAAAGTTAATTTTAAAGCCCGAAAAAATGAGGGGTGAACATAAATGGGGACCCTCCCACTACATTTGGACTTAATTTCCTTAAATGAAGGGTGCTCCTCTTCTATAAGGGGTTGCTCCGGGATTGCGTCCTTTGCCGCCCTAAGCATGTTCTATAATGCTTTCTCCCTCCCGTTCCCGGTTTCCTGCCTCACAAACGTTATTATTTTGGGTGAATTTTTAAATTTCGGGGGTCTTGCACCAGTTTTCCTCCTACATGGGTGTAGCTCTCCAGCTGCTTTATGTATCGCCTCTGCCTTCCATTGAGGTCTGATTGGACCTGTAACGAATCAGCCTCACAGATCCTTACCGCCGGCAGAAAGGGGCACTTCCTAGTCTTCTCCCGTCTCACTGGCGTAGGAGGAGGTGGTACTGGGACGACTTCTGGAATGACCTGTTGCTTGCTTTATGGAACGACTTCTGGCATGACTTCCGGCGTGACTTCCTTAGCAGCTCTTCCTGGTTCAGAGACCGGCAGCTCTACTGAGATGGGAGCCTCCCCTTCCCTCTGTCTCACCGACACTGGGGACTTATCCCGAGGGCTGTTTAAGGGAGTGTCAAACTTGAGAGGAACATTTTCCTGTTCCATTGACTCGGAGGGGGCTAAAGATTTTATGTTTTCCTCCTCTCTTGCTGACTCCCGGACTTTTTTTGCTTTTGGGTCCTTTCTTTTGGGGGGCTCAATTGCTGCTTCCACCTCCTTTCCCTCTTCCTCTGATTCTGATGAGAGGGCTGTCAGCTTCCTCTTCAAAGCTGCAGGAATCGGTCTCCCCTTGGTTGGTATATGGGTCGGGGTCGGCTTCCTCCCCTTCTTTGTGGACTCCTTATCTACTGCTGCTGACGATGATGCCGATGAAGCTGACACTGCTGGCGCTTTTTGGGAAACAGCCGCCGGGGGCTATGCTGTTATTCTTTGGGGCAGTCCTTTGCCATATGTCCCGGCGTCTGACAGCGCCAGCAATGCGGCCTTCTTCCCTCCACGATGATCGACATGGACCAGGATTCGCATTTTAACTGCGCTGGAATCGCCTGAAACCCCTGCCGGTTGACCCTCATCTTCAGCCCGTATTCTCCTGTCAGAATACCTTGTATTCCGCTAGCCGGCACCACCTCCTCGACGTCGTCATACTGCGACATTATCGCTCCCAGATGCTCGGAGTCGATGCAGCATGGTACGCCGAGAACCGAAACTGACGCGCTTCTTCTTTCCATATATTCGGGTCTTATTTTCATGCCCTTCCAGACTAAGTCTCCGCCCATTGCTAGCTTTTCTGCTACCTCCTGGGTTGGGAGCAGCACATCCCACATTGCAAAGCTTTTCCCCAGGATATAGGAAGCTGGGATCCAGCGCTTCCATCACTCTCTCCTTCAGGACTCCTACCAACCCCTTCGCCTTTGCGTCCAAAGTTACGAAGGAGATGACCCTCTTTCTCAAATTTTCCAGTGTTCCCGGAGGCAGCTTTACTGTGTTTCCTTCAGTGAACTCTTTGTATTTCTCCTCGAAGACTCTCCTATAATGTTCAGGAGTCTTCTGCTGTTGGGGCCCCCACACTGAACTACTGGGTTTAGAGGACCCAGTTACCTGCATCTTCTTTTTATTCAGGAACTGCGAACCAGAGCTGGACAGCCTTGGCCATGGTTCACTAGCCGCAATCCCCTTCCTCCTTTCCGGTCTGTGAACTGGTTTACTTGGGCCCTCTACCCCTGATAAACTTTCATCCCCTGAGGAGCACCCTAAAAATAAACCTGTGCGGTAGTTTTCTTCCGCCACCTCTAAGTCCCACGACTGGCTTTTTCTTAATTTATTTTTTTTAACAAAAGGGGTATTATCATACCTTTGGAAGAAAACTTCCGGAGACACCAATACTTTGGAACCGCTGGCGTCTCCATTTCCGAAAGGAAATCCGACAATAATGGAGTGTCGCTCGATGCGACACTCACTCGTCGCGATGAAGAGGTGCCCTGAGTGGCCATACCTCCTGGGGGGCACTCGGGTGTGCCACTCCCCGACCGGACTGGAGTGTCGCACAGCACGACACTCCCCAACAAAGATCTATATGTGCCCTGCGGAGCCACCCCTTCTGGGGAGAACTCGAGCGTGTCTCCCCCCACTCGGCGCGACACTCCCCGAAATCGCAACTGGGGCACACACGTCCGTGCTGCCCACAATCACAGGGGTGCCCTTCGCGGCCAAACCCCTCTCGCTGTCTTTAGCCAAGACAGCTCTGATTTTCGAGACCCAGGTGGCCTCCATCGAAATCTGGGTCTGTCTGCTGCCCACAACCCGGCGGGGGTTCTTCTGTAGTATTGGACCCGGGTAGCTTCTGCGGTATAGGGCCACGAGGCTTCTGCAGTATAGCAACTGGGAGTGCTAATGCATTATAGGACCACGAGGCTTCTGCGGTATAGTAACTGGGGGGTGCTTTGCTGTATAGGACCACGAGGCTTCTGCGGTATAGAAACCGAGGGTGCTGCTGCGGTATAGCAACCGGAGTGTGCTTCTGTGGTATAGGACCACGAGGCTTCTGCAGTATAGCAACCAGGGTGCTTCTGCGGTATATGACTGGGATAATTCTGCGGTATAGCAACTGGGTGTGCTTCTGCTGTATAGGACCACGAGGCTTCTGCACTATAGCCACCGGGGGGGGGGGTGCTTCTGCGGTATAGCAACCGGGGGGTGCTTCTGCGGTATAGCAACAGGAGGGTGATTCTGCAATATAGGACCACGAGGCTTCTGCAGTATAGCAACTGGGGGTGCTTCTGCGGTATAGGAACCTGAGGCTTTTGTGGTATGGTACCGGTGGGTGCTTCTGTGGTATAGGGAGCTGAATCTTCTGCGATATTGCACTAGGAGGGTGCTTCTGCGGTATAGGCACCTGAGGGTCCTGCGGTATGGTACCCAGGAGGTGCTTCTCAGGGTTGTAGGAGAGTGAAAAACAAAAGTTGGCGGGGGGGGGGGGGCCGGAGAGATTAGGGGGCGGGGAAAATTTTAGGGGTCGGCAAAATTTTTAGGGGTCAGGCCAAATTTTTTTTTTTTAACTTAAAATACTTCTCAGGGTTGTGGGAGAGTGAAAAAAAAGTTGGGGGGCTGGAGAGATAAGGGGGACAGGGAAAATTTTAGGGGTCAGGCCAAATTTCTAAGAGGTCGGGCAAATTTTTTTTTTTTAAACTTAAAATATCTCTCAGGGTTGTGGGAGAGTGAAAAAAAAGCTGAGGGGAGGCTGGAGAGATTAGGAGGTCGGGGAAAATTTTAGGGATCAGGCCAAATTTTTAAGGGGTCGGGCCAAATTTGTACTTTTTATCTATTTTTTAACTTAAAAAATTTCTCAGGGTTGTGGGAGAGTGAAAAAAAAGTTGGGGGTGGCTGGAGAGATTAGCGGGTCTGGGAAAATTTTAGGGTTCGTGCCAATTCTTTTTTTCTTATTTTAAACTTAAAACATTTATTAGAGTTGTGTGAGAGTGAAAAAAGTTAGGGGGAGCTGGAGAGATTAAAGTGTCGGGGAACATTTTAGGGGTCAGGCCAAATTTTTTAGGAGTTAGGCCAAATTTTTTTTTTTTTTTGAACTTAAAATATTTCTCAGGGTTGTGGGAGAGTGAAAAAAAAGCTGAGGGGAGGCTGGAGAGATTAGGGGGTCGGGGAAAATTTTAGGGGTCAGGCCTAATTTTTTAGGGGTCGGGCTAAATTTTTTCTTTTTATCTCTTTTTTAACTTAAAATATTTCTCAGGGTTGTTGGAGAGTGAAGAAAAAGTTGGGGAGAGGGCATGAGAGATTGGGGGTCGGGGAAATCTTTAGCGGCGATATGAACGTATAGCACGTGCACCGGAACGGCAAAAAGTACGTATTTTGCATTCGCACTGAGGCGGGAATAGGAACGTATTTAGCATTCGCACCAGAGCAGCGATATGTACATATTAATTATTCACACTAGGGCAGCGATAGGTACTTATGTAGCATGCACAACAGGGCGGCAATAGGTACGTATTTAGCATTCACACCGGGGCGGCGATAGGTACTATTCAGCATTCACACCGGGGCGGCTATAGGTACTTATATAGTATGTAATCTGGGGCGGCGATAGGTACGTATATAGTATGCGCACCGGGGTGGCGATAGATACATAAATACTATGAACACCGGGGCGGTCATGAGTACCTATATAGAAGGCGCAGATAGAGGTGTTACTTTTTATAGAAATATATCATACTATTGCCTTGGGCAACGTAGGAGAAATGGTGAGGAAAAACAGATTACGCAAAAGACAAAATTAGAAAGTAGCGGTAGAATGGGGCGACCAGAGAAGAGAAAGGTAGAAAGATAAAGAGACGGCTATAGAGAGAGGGGGAGAAATAGAAGTTTCAATATAAAGATGTTACACACGGTATTTTTCTTCAATTATATGTTTTTATGACCCCGAGCAACGCCGGGTAGCACCGTTAGTCTATTATATAAATCCCACCTGTCTGTATGTATGTATGTATATATGTATGTATGTAAAGCTTCTCCTCCGAAAGTACTCAACAAACAGTCACACGGGTGACATCATTCCGACCGGCCAGCCCAGGCGCGTGTAATATCTCAGAACCGGAAAAAAAATTGACTCTTCCAGGATCGACTGAGCACTTTTCTCCGATGGGGGTGATGGCTTTTAACTCCATTTTTCAACGTTGTTTAGTACTAATTAAAGAATAAATCAATGCTATCATGTATAATTTGAAAAATAATGCAAAGTCACGATCAACCGGAAATGACGTCAGAGAGTGGCGGGAAGAAATTCACTCACACTACAACCATTTTTTCCTTTCTTTTTTCCCTCTCACTCCTACATTTTCTTTCTTAATTATTAATAGACGCTAATATTCGTCCCCCTCCCTTTCCTATGGCCGTTCTGTTATCATTATAGGCATTACCTCCCCCTTTCAGGCCAAATTAGGAGGGGGGTCGGCATTCGCCGGTGTGAGCGCCTCAGGCCAAATTTGGGGAGGGGGAGTGTCGGCATTCGCCGGTGGGGCGCCTCAGGCGCAATTTGAAATTGCTGACTCATATTGTAATTTAATTACGTAATACCTCAAGTTCATAAAACAATTAAGTATTTTTAATGAAATTTATTTGTTAGAGGATCGCTAAGGAAGAACGATAACTCACGTTTAAAAACACAATTTAGGTTTCTACAGAATAGGGACAATGGATGCTTCTCCAGTATAGGGACCAGATGTACTTCTACAATATTGGACACAGCACCGAGGGTGCTTCTACAATATTGGACCCGGAGGCTTATGTAGAATAGGGACTATGGGTGCTTCTGCAGTATAGGGGTCAGGGGCGCTTCTACAGTATAGGACCCAGCACCGGGGGTGCTTCTACAATATACGACCCGGAGGCTTCTGCAGTATGGTTCTTAGATATGACCGAGGCACCTCGGAATTTTTTTTTCTTTCTTTAACTGAAAATATTTCTATGTATGGGGAAAGGTAAAAAAAATTGGGGGAGAGGATTTTTTTTTTTCATAAAAATATTCATATTTATGGGTTTGCATGAAAAATAATTTGTAGGGGGCGTCAAAATTTTTTATTTTCTTCTTTCTTTTTTAAACTAAAAATATATGTATGGGGAGAGTAACAAAAAATTTGAAGAGGAGGGGGGGTCAAAATTATTTTTTTCTTTTTTATTAAAAATATTTATATGTATGGGGAGGCTGAAAAATACTTTTTTTCAGTGGGAGGTAAAAATTTTTTTTTTCGTTGTTTGAACTAAAAATATTGCTATGTATTGAGGGGAGGGTTCAAAAAGTTTTCTTTTTTTTTCTTTTAAATTAAAAATAATTCTAAGTATGGGGGAGGATGAAAAAAAAGTTTTCATGGGGGAGCAAAAAAAATTTCTTTTTTTCTTTTCTTAACTAAAAATATTTATATTTATGATAGTTACAATACATGAATGAACACTATTTTGTTTTTCTGACACGACAGGGGCGTATTAATATGAGTTCTTAGGTATGCGAACTGAGCTGGAGATAGGTACATATACAGTATGTGTACCCTTGCAGAGATAGTTAAGTATATAGTATGCGCACCGGGCCGGCGATATGGTATATATATAGTATGTGCACTTAGGTGGCAATAGGTACGTATATAGTAGTGCATAGCAGTGGCGATAGGTACGTATTTAGCATTCACACCGGGGTGGCGATAGGTATGTATGTATCATTCGCACCGGGTCGGCGATATGTACATATTTAGTATTTGCACTGGGGCAGCGATAGGTACATATGTAGTATGCACACCAGGTCGGCAATAGGTACGTATATAGCATGTGCACATGGGCGGCAGTAAGTACGTATATAGCACCGGGGCGGTGATAGGTATGTATTTAGCATGCGCTCCAGGGCGGCAATCGGTACGTATATAGAACGCGCACCGGGGCGGCGATAGGTACATATATAGAACGGGCACCGTGGCGGCGAAAGGTACGTATTTAGCATTCGCACTGCGGCGGCGATAGGTACTTATATAGTATCTGCACCCAGGCAGTGATAGGTACTTATATAGTATATGCACCGAGGTTGCGATAGGTATGTATATATTATGTGCACTGGGGCGGCGATTGGCACGTATATTGTATGCGCACCGGGGTGGCGATAGATTCGTATATAGTATGAACACCGGGGTGGGGATAAGTACCTATATAGAAGGCGCAGACAGAGGTGGTACTTTTTATATAAATATGTCATACTATTGCCCTGGGAAACGGAGGGGGGGGCTTTTCAGCTTTTTTTTTTTCATTATATTTTATAGTAATTTTAAATTGCTTAGTCATATTATAATTTAATTACGTAATACCTACAATTCATAAAACGATTCATCATTTTTAATGAAATTTATTTGTTAGAGGATAGCTAAGGGAGAACGATAACTCACGTTTAAAAACACAATTTAGGTTTTTAAAACAAGGTTAGAGAATATACATAACATATAAAAGTGTATTCTTATGTAAAATTTTCAGAGTAAGATGATGAGAGTATTTCCGTATCTATAAAGCAACCCCTTAGGTGTCCATAGGACATATTTTATCAGGGGGGTCAGTTATTTTTCATTATATTTTATAGTGATTTGAAATTGCTGAGTCATATTGTAATTTAATTACGTAATACCTCAAGTTCATAAAACAATTCATCATTTTTAATGAAATTTATTCGTTAGAAGATAGCTAAGGAAGAACGATAATCACGTTAAAAACACTATTTAGGTTTTTAAAACAAAGTTTGAGAATATACATCTATTTTTTAAATCCCAGTTGTCTGTATGTATGTATGTAAAGCTTCTCCTCCGAGAGTACCCAACAAACGGTCACACGGGTGACATCATTCTGACCGGCCAGCCCAGGCGCGTGTAATATCTCAGAACCGGAAGAAAAAAATTGACTCTTCCGGGGTCGACTGAGCACTTTTCTCCAATTTGGGAGTGTCTTTTTCACCCATTTTCAACGTTGTTTAGTACTAATTTGAGAAGAAATCAATGCTATCATGTATAAACCAGAAATGACGTCAGAGAGTGGCAGGAAGAAATTCACTCACACTACAACCATATTTTCTTTTCTTTCTTTCTTCCCTCTCACTCCCACACTTTCTTTCTTAATTATAAATAGACGCTAATATTCCTCCCCCTTCCGTTCCTAGGGCCGTATTGTTATCATGATAGGCATTATCTCCTCTTTTCAGGCCAAATTGGGGGGGGGGGGAGTCGGCATTCGCCAGTGTGAGCGCCTCAGGCCAAATTTGGGGGATGGGGAAGTATCGGTATTCGCCGGTGGGGCGCCTCAGGCCAAATCGCCGGGGGGGGGGGGAAATGTCGGCATTCGCCGGTATGAGACCCTCAGGCCAAATTTGGGGGAGGAGGAGTGTCGGCATTCGGCGGTTGGACGCCTCAGGCCAAGTCTGGGGAGGATGTCGGCATTCGCCGGTATGAGCGCCTCAGGCCAAATTTAGGGGAGGGGAGTGTCGGCATTCGGCGGTGGGGCGTCTCAGGCCAAATCTGGGGGAGGGAGGTATGTCGGCATTCGGCGGTGGGGCGCGTCAGGCCAAATCTGGGGGAGGGGGATGTCGGCATTCGCCGGTATGAACGCCTCATGCCAAATTTGATGGAGGAAGAGTGTCGGCATTCGGCAGTATGAGCGCGTTAGGTCAAATCGATGGGGGGGGGTGTCGGCATTCGCAGGTGGGGCTACTCAGGCGAAATTCGGGGAGGGGGGGGGGTGTAAAAATACGCCGGTGGTGCGCCTCAGGCGAAATTTGGGGGAGGGGGAATGTCGGCATTCGCCGGTATGAGCGCTTCATGCCAAATCTGGGAGGGGGAATGTCGGCATTCGTTGGTATGAGCGCCTCAGGCCAAATCTGGGGAGAGGGAATGTCGGCATTCGCTGGTATAAGCGCCTCAGGCCAAATCTGGGGGGGGGGCGTCGGCATTCGCCAGTATGAGCGCCTCAGTCGAAATTTGGGGAGGAGGAGTGTCGGCATTCGGCGGTTGGGTGCCTCAGGCCAAATCTGGGGAGGGGGGAATGTCGGCATTCAGCAGTCGGGTGCCTCAGGCCAAATCTGGGGAGCGAGAATGTCGGCATTCGCCGGTGGGGCGCCTCAGGCGTTATTTGGGGGAGGGGGAGTGTCGGCTTTTTGCGGTGGGCGCCTCAGGCCAAATCTGGGGAGGGGGAATGTCGGCATTCGCCGGTATTACCGCCTCAGGCCAAATCTGGGGAGGGGGAATGTCGGCATTCGTTGGTATGAGCGCCTCTGGCCAAATCTGGGGAGGGGGAATGTCGGCATTCGCCGGTATGAGCGCCTTAGGCCAAATCTGGGGAGGGGGAGCGTCGGCATTCGCCGGTGTGAGCGCCTCAGGCGAAATCTGGGGAGGGGGAATGTCGGCATTCGCCGGTGTGAGCGCCTCAGGCGAAATTTGGGGGAGGAGGGAGTATCGGTATTCGCCGGTGGGGCGCCTCAGGCGAAATTTGGGTGGAGGGGGTGTTGGCATACGCCGGTGGGGCGCCTCAGTCGAAATTTGGGGGAGGGTAGTGTCGGCATTCGCCGGTGAAATTTGTGGGACGGGGGGGGGGAGTATGAGTACTCGTGATAGATCTTGACCTTGGGAGCGTACCTTGGGAGCGTATCAGCCTGTACTTTAGGGGAGAAGAAATGCCGCAATGGAAAAGAGATTAAAAAATAAAATGATAATCTGATTTTTGATTCGACAGTGTAAGACCAACACCTATCGAATAGGACTAGATAATACACTTGATCTCAAGGCAAAAATGCCGAGAACAGATACTACACTTTGATCTTAGCCAAAAGGCTCATTTATTTAGGCAAGTGAGTTCCTTCGGACAACCTTCATCTTTATCTACAGATGAAGATTTTACAAACCTTGGAAACTCACCAGACCTTAGGCATAGCGCCCGTTATGTAGGGGGAGGGGGGTCGGGGATAACTGAGACAAGCTGTACAATATTTTTTATTTCAAAATTTTTTACAAACAACAGAAAAGAAACATTTGCTGACTCTAAACTAGATACTTGCACCAAAATACCGCATTCACTCTGTGGGTGGATCCATACTTAAAATATCCCCGAAAAAAAATCGATGTAAAAATGGAATTATCGTGGGAGTGTGAAAAAATATTAAAAACACCCAAAAAGAAAGAAAAATAAAGAACAAAATAAAATGATAAAAAAGTTAGTATGGCCCGGCTTTCCCTCATGGCTAAGTGTTAGACCGCCCACTGTTTTCCGGCACGAGACCGAAAACAAGCGGGTCGGTCACTAAGTGGGAGTGGGAACTTAAGAGAGGAGTGTTCAAAAATAAATTCATCGGGAATGGGATCGTGGGGTGGATGGCGTCTTCCAAGATAGTAATGCCAAGGGTTTCAAAAGACCGGGGACAAAATAAAACAGTGGGAGTGGAAATCTTTGGAAGCTCTCTAGTGCCGGCAAAAATAAAATACGGGCAGGATATCTCTCATTCCTACTAGTTTAAGAGTTTACCAGTTTTTTAAAATAAATCGAAAAACTCTACAGGAGTGGGTTCCGTAGAACCCAGTACCGCGTGTGCCATAACTATGGAGGGAACACGAACTTAAACTTGGCGCCTCGTTGGATGCACAAACTAGTGTCATGCACCCATCTCCTATTGAAATCCATGCGATGTAATCGTTTCCAATCGCATCTGATCTTCACTTTAAGTTGGTGTTTAAAGTAAACTACCAGATCCCGATCCGAAACAGATCCAACCCCATGAACCTCATCAAGACGTGTAACCCACGTCACTAGTCTTGCTACGGCTAGGATGGCTAGAAACACCATTCGTTTCTCCCCAGACCACGACGGTGCTGCGTTGTTGATGACAGATGCTACATCCAGGACCATCGGCTGCTCGGCGTCGATGCGGGCCGTCACCTCCCTGACGTATTTCCAGAGATGTCGAAGTTTGCTGCAGGTAAAGAAGGCGTGCTCAGCCGTTTCTTCTTCGTCGTCTTCACAGCGCGGGCATAAAGGGGACGTCTCTTAAACCATCTCTGCGTAATCTGCCATAGAGGGGCAGTGCGTTCCGAACCAGTCGCCAGGTCAGAGAATACTCAGAATTGTTGAGATAACTCTGGCCAGGCGCCCAATTCCACTGGGAGCGGGCTTCCTACCTCGACAATCCAAGCCGCTCCTCAAGTGGGCCCGAAGCGGTACCCTCCACTAGATCCCGATATAGTCTCTTCTTAGACCGGGCAAGGTTACTGGACCCCGACAACGCTCTAAGCGCGGCCCGGCATTCGGTGAAGAACAAGGGATCCCCTCTCGGCCTACATCGACCAAGAGGTCGGGTATGACGTTGGGAAAGGCGCTCCCGACCGCAGGGACCCACGGAGCGTCTTCCATCAAAGTCCGACTCAGGAAAGCCAGTCTCTCGGCATGTCGATGACTTGCCAAGTCAGGCATCCCCAAGCCTCCCACACTCGGAACTTGAGTACAGACCTGTCTGCGGATGTACACTTTCCGGCCCTTCCAAAGAAGCGAGAAGAGTAAGCGCGTGAAAGCGATAAGGCGGGCCGCAGGCAGTGGTAGTACAGACAGCCGGTAAAGGATGAGAGGAAAGACGTAAGTGGCGCACGCCTCCGCTCTGCCTTTTAAGGAAAGCTTCCTTCGAATCCAAGCCTGGACCGACGATTCGACCTTTGTCTGTACTTCCGACAGGTCTTTTTCCAGCTGGAGGCCCGGTCCGAACCACACGCCGAGGATTCGAACCGGGCCATCCGACTAGCTGAAGTCACCTGGAAGAGCGGTCTCTCCGCTTCAGGCAGCCAACCGCAGGCCGTTGGACTTGCTGCGGTTGACAATGGCCCCTGTCACTTCTTCGTACCGAGCGAGCGCCTTAATCACCGTTGGAATGTCAGTACGGCTCGACACGCAAACGGTGACATCATCGGCAAACGCGGAAACCCTGACTCGCGCTTTGCGAGGAGGGATAGCGATCCCGCGCAGGACTGGTGTTGTCGCCTGATCACTTAATTTGCGAAGGAAGGGTTCCAACGCCAGGATGTAGAGCAGGGGCGACAGCGGACAACCCTGACGTACCGACCGAGAAACAACGAACGATTCTGATCTTTTTCCATTGACTTGCACCACTGCCGTCGGCGAGTCATACAGAATAGAGATCCACCTGCGGAAGTCCGGACCAAAACCGGCAGCCGCTTAAACAGCTTTCAGGAAACCATGGTCGACCCTATCGAAAGCCTTGGACTGATCTAAATTGATCAGCGCGGCTTCAGCGTCGTCTTCTGTCCCCTCTATGATCATGCGAATCAAATGCAAGTTGTTCTGAATCGACCTCCCCTTCACAGCAAAGTTCTGCTCAGGCTTGATCAAATCACCGATAACAACCTGCAGGCGGTTCGCAAGAACGCCGGCCAAAATCTTTAACTCTGTGTTTAGCAGAGTTATGGGCCTGTAGTCGTCTAAATTTCCCCCACCAGGTTGGCCCCTCTTCTTCAGTAATGTGATCACTCCTTTGGTTTTCTGTCCAGGGATTGACTCCTGAACAAACCAGTGGTTAAACACATCCTTCAGAATTGGGACAAACATGGGCGACAGCCTCAAATACATTTCGTACGGCAAAACATCGAGTCCTGGAGATTTGTTCAAGCCGACCTGCTTCAACGCAGTAACGATCTCGCCCTCCGTAATCCTGCCATCACAGCCAGCTGCTCGAGCCGCCTCGAGGCGGGGCGAGTCAGCCAAATAGCTGTCAAACTCCTGGCCGCGGAGTCTGGGCAGTTGGGTGAAGCGTTCCTCCAAATGCTCACGGAACCCCTCACAGATCTCACGAGACGATACCAGGGTATGTCCTTCCAGGTTTTTCACCTTCCGAATGTGCCCATCCGAACCACGACGTAAGCCAGCCTTACGCTCAACAGCGTCAACGTTCACGGCTTCGTTAGAGACTCTCTTTAACCTAGCTCTAACTACTTGACCTTCGTATCGCTCGCTGGCCAAGCGATTGAGGTCCCCCGTAATTAATGCTATCTCTAGGGGATCCCCCCAGCCACCGCCCGGGTCATCTTATCCTCTACTCGCTTTTGCGTCCTAGCCCTATCTTCGGCGAGGCGCTGGCTGTAGCAGACACAAAAGTTTCTAACCTGAGCCTTAGTTTTAACCCAGTACCTACTCCCGATACCCACCCCTACTAATTCCCGCTGGAGTAGTAACATTAGCTGTTCCCGGAAGTCTCGTATCTCCAGTAAGGAGGTATTCAACTTCCAGTACCCAGCCAACCTAGGCCTATCACTTAAGTTCAACCGGGCCATAACCAATTTATGGTTCGAATGTCCTAACCAAGTGAACGTGGGACAAGATATGAAATCTACGTCGCCTCTTCTAACTAACATTCTGTCCAAGTAAGTACTCGGACAGAAGGCCGCGCTAGTATGCCACGCCCACATCTCCTGCCCTGGGTGATAAACGCGAAATCTGTCGACAAGACCGCATGAGGCCATCAGGTCAGACAGACTGCTTTCACACCTCGCCGACCCTCTATTCCCACCGGCCTTATCTATCTTGGGGTCTCGGATGGCATTCCAGTCCCCCATTAAAACTACTCGCTCTGGACCCTTGAGGAACGCCTCCAACCGTCGAAAAAAGGAAACCCTCTCGCCAGCAATGTTGGGCGCATAAACCGCAACGATCCGAAACTTGCTGTTTTCAACGGCAACATCGACCACGACCAGTCGTCCCACCGCATCCGCATGAACAAGGCTCACCACCGCAGGCGGAGTGCGTCTCACTAACAAAGAGATGCCACAACTATGAGCATCGCCATATGCTGAGTAGACGTCATAGTCGTCCGTCAGCAAATCACAATGTACATACGAACCGAAGTGGGTCTCTTCAATCGCAGCTAAATCTACCTCACGGGCCACGAGATCCCTCAGCACGCGAGCAGCTCTGCTTCGGGATCTCATGCCCCTCACATTCCAACAAGCCAAGTTTTAATTTGTGATCCCCATCAGTTAGTGTCACACACGGGGCCAAAGTCCTCGGGAGTGAGGACGCCGAAGGCCTGACCGAGACTGCCGGTCAGCAGTTCGGACGAAAATCGTCTGTCTTTGGCCAGACCTCCCACGTCCAAGGGGAAAGTAAGTTTTAATGCCCGAAAAAATGAGGGGTGAACATAAATTGGGTCTCTCCCTGGACATTTAAAATTTAATTTAGTCAATGACGGGTGCTCCTCATCCATTAGCTTCATCCCGAGAATTGCCTCCTTGCCAGCCTCCAACATTCTCAAAATGGCCCTCACCCTGCTGCCCTTATCTTGGCGAACAAGGCTGATGATCATGGGTGCTTCCTTGAAGTTTTGGGGATTGTCGACGCGTTTACCCCTTACATGGCTAAAAGCCTCCAGCTGTCGAAGGTACTTTTTTGCCTCTCGTTGAGGTCTGAATAGACTTGCGAGGCGTTCGCTTCGCATATCCTCTCGCCGGGCTTGAAAGGGTACTTTTTGGACTTGTCTTGTCTGAGTACCGATGGAGGAGTAGGTTTTTGCTCTTTGGTGGGAGCTTCTTCCGGCTCCTTAACAATAGGTGCCGCGAGTTCGGGCTTCTCCGTAGTCTTTTCCGCTGCGGCCACCAAACTCTCTTCCGGGGTATTCAAAAGGGGAGGGGGGTTGCTCGACCGATTCTGAGGGCGGTCGGGCAATGTCACTGTCAAGGCTGTCCATTTTCCCCCTCTTCTTCCCTCTTTTCTTCCTCTTTGTTTTCTTTAATTTTCTTGGCCTTTGAGTCCTTCTCCTTTTCCTTCTGCTTCTCGACTCCCTCCACGGCCCTCTTCTCCTTCTCTGTTCTGTGTCTTCCTCGGATGGTGTGTTCGGGTTAGGGTTGGAAGCTGGTTTCTTCCCTTTTCTGGAAACCACCTGGAAACCATCACTTGTGGGAGTCTCAACTCCAGCGGCTGCTGCTGCCTCTGGTGCTGGCACTGATGTCTTCTCAGGCCCCTTGGATGTTTTCGACACAGCCGCCGGGGGTTTTGACGTCTTCTCCGGCACTTTAGGTGTTTTCCTTTTAGGGCAGTCCTTTGCCATATGTCCCGGCGTCTGGCAGTGCCAACAATGTGGCCTACGTCCTTCCACAATGATAGACATGGACCAGGTCTCACATTGCAGCTTTGAAGGGATTTTCAGAAGTTTGCGTGGGTAACCCTCATCTGGAATTTAAATTCCCCCGTCAAGATGTTCCGGGGGCCGCGGACCGGAAGAACCGCCTCGACGTCACCATATTGTGACATGATCGCTCCCAAATGTTCAGCATCAATACAGCATGGGACGCCGAGAATTGTAACGGTTGTCCGCCTTTGCGCCATGTATTCCGGTTTTATTCGGATATGTCTCCAGGTCCTGTCGCTCATGGACATTTTCTCGGCCTCCTCCTTGGTCGGGAGCAAAATGTCCCACATGGCGTAGGATCTTCGCATGATGTACGTAGCAGGTATCTTCAGGTCACCCAGCAAGTTTTACATGATGTCCTGTTTGACCCAAGTCAGACCGTTAAACTTGGCGTCCAACGTTATCAATGAGACTATACGCAGTCTCAGACTCTCCAGGGTACCGGGAACAAGTTTGATTTTGTTCTCCTCGGTATAAGGCACGTATTTCTCCCTGAAGAGCTGACGATACTCCTCTGGGGTCTTTTGAGTCTGGGGTTCCCATCCTGCTGAATTTCCGGGGGCCTTGGGAGCCGTCTTCATTGGAGACATCTGACCAGCAGGGATTGGAGACCCAGAGCTGCTTAGTGCTGGCCATGCCTCTTTTGTTGTTTTAGAGGCTTCCCTCTTTTCTTTCCCACTATTCTTTGAACGTTGGTGTACTTCCCTCTCAGAAGCGTCTGATGATGAATCATCCGAGGAGCACCCTACATTTTGAGCCACCTCTAAATCTAGAGAATGGCTCCCGGTTAGTTATTTGTTTGACCCTTTTCAAAAGGAGTGTTGTCTTAATTGGCAAAGAACTCTTCATGAGAAACGGTCACTCTTAGGATCCCTTCGAAATCCCCGAAATGCAATCGTGGATCGCTATCAGGCACAGAACCTGAAACTGGGGCGCCACCGGCTGTGGTAATCCCCGAATCGAAAACCGAAGAGATTTGCGAGCACTCGGGTGTGCCATCCCCCGACCGGACTGGAGTGTCGCACTGCACGACACTCCCCAACAAAGCTCCAGAGGTGCCCTGCGGGGCAACACCTCCTGGGGCGCACTCGAGCGTGTCTCCCCCCCACCGACCGGACTGGAGTGTCGCACGGCACGACACTCCCCACCACAGATCCAGAGGTGCCCTGCGGGGCGGCAACACCTCCTGGGGAGTACTCGAGTGTGTCTCCCCCCACCGACCGGACTGGAGTGTCGCACGGCACGACACTCCCCACCACAGATTCAGAGGTGCCCTGCGGGGCGGCAACACCTCCTGGGGAGCACTCGAGCGTGTCTCCCCCCACCGACCGGACTGGAGTGTCGCTCGGCGCGACACTCCCCGAACTCGCAACTGGGGCGCACACGTCCGTGCTGCCCATTATCACAGGGGTGCCCTTCGCGGACACACCCCTCTTGCTGTCTTTAGCCAAGACAGCTCTGGCTTTTCAGACCCAGGTGGCCTCCATCTAAATCTGGGTCTGTCTGCCGACCACAACCCGCCGATTCGGAATCGCCTAATAGGTACGTGAGTCTTCCCCGAACCTGCCGGCTGCTTAAGTTGGGACAAGCAGTCAGACTCTGAAAAAAGGTTAATTAAAATTAATTGCAAAAAAAGTGGCTACAAGAAAGATGGCTCCCCGAAAAGGGGAGCCGAAGAGACAAAGCTCTACCAAAGAGAGCTGCCTCCCCAACAGGGGAGGAATTAGATAGAGAAAGGTGAGAAACTTAGCTCTACCAACGGGGAGCTGCCTCCCCAACGATCATGCGAATCAAATGCAAGTTGTTCTGAATCGACCTCCCCTTCACAGCATAGTTCTGCTCAGGCTCGATCAAGTCAGCAATAACAACCTGCAAACGATTCGCAAGAACACGAGCCTAAATCTTTAACTCTGTGTTTAGCAGAGTTATGGGCCTGTAATCATCTAAATTCCCCCCACCAGGTTAGCTCCCCTTCTTAAACAATGTGACCACTCCTTTGGTAACCTGCCCAGGAATCGAGCCCTGAGCAAGCCAGTGGTTAAACACATCCTTCAGAAGAGGAACAAACATGGGCGACAGCCTCAAGTAAACTTCGTATGGCAGACCCTCGAGTCCTGGAGATTTGTTGTAGCCGACCCGCTTCAACGCAGTAATGATCTCACCCTCTGTAACGTCCCCATCAAAGCCAGCCAAATAGCTGTCAAACTCCTGGCCGCGGAGTCGTGGTAGTTGGGTAAAGCGATCCTCCAAATGCTCGCGGAACCCCTCGCAAATCTCACGAGTAGATACTAGGGTATGTCCTTCCAGGTTATTCACCTACCGAATGTACCCATCCGAGCCACAACGTAAAGCAGCCTTGCGCTCAACAGCGTCAACGTTCACAGCTTCGTTAGAGACTTTCTTTAACCTAGCTCGAACTACTTGACCTTCATATCGCTCGCTAGAAGAGCGATTGAGGTCCCCCTTAATTAAGGCTATCTCTAGGGGATCCCCCCAGCCACCGCCCGGGTCATCTTATCATCTACACGCTTCTGTGTCCTAGCCCTATCTTGAGCGAGGCGCTGGCTACAGCAGACACGAAAGCGTCTAACATGAACCTTAGTTTTAACCCACCAACTACTCCCGATAACCGCCCCCACTAAAGCCCGCTGAAGTAGTAACGTTAGCTTGTCCCGGAAGTCGGGTATCTCCAGTAAGGGGGTATTCAACTTCCAGTACCCAGCTAACCTAGGCCTATCGCTTAAACTCAAACGGGCCATAACCAATTTATGGTCCGAGTAACCTAACCAAGTGAACGTGGGACAAGATAAGAAATCTATGTCGCCTCTTCTAACTAACATTCTGTCCAAGTAAGTACTCGGACAGAAGGCCGCGCTAGTATGCCACGTCCACATCTACCGCCCTGGGTGATCAACGCAAAATTTGTCGACAAAATCGCATGAGGCGATCAGGTCAGACAGACTGCTATCACACCTATCCGACCCTCTATTACCCCCGACCTTATCTATATTGGGGACAAAGACGGCATTCCAATCCCCCATTAATACTACACACTCCGGATCCCCGAGAAACGTCTCCAACCGTCGAAAAAAGAAAACCTTCTCACCAACAGTGTTAGGCGCATAAACCGCAACGATCCGAAACTTGCTGCTGTCAACGGCAACATCGACTACGACCAACCGTCTTTCCGCATCCGTATGAACAACGCGCACTGTCACGGACAGAGTGCGTCTCACTAGCAAAGAGACACCACAACTACGAACATTGCCATATGCTGAAAACAACTCAAAGTAATCAGTCAGCACATCACAATCCCCGTACGAACAGAAGTGGGTCTCCTCGATCGCAGCAATATCTACCTTAAGCGCCACGAGACTCCTCAGCACGCGAACAGTCTTGCTTCGGGATCTCATGCACCTCACGTTCAATGTAGCCAAGTTTAAAGCCATTATCCCTTATTAGATATCGCAAACGGGCCTAAAGTCTTCGATAGTGAGGACGCCTAAGGCCTGACCAAGACTGCCGGTCAGCAGTTCGGACGAAATCTGTCCGTCACGAGCCAGACCTCCCACGTCCAGGGGAAAGGTTAGCTTTAAATCCCGAAAAAATGAGGGATGAACATAAATGGGGACCCTCCCCTGACATTTGAACGCTAATTTACTTAATGATGGGTGCTCCTCCTCTATTAATTTTACACTCGGTATGGCGTCGTTTGCTGCTTCCAACATCTTCCAGTGGGCTCTTGCCCTGCTACCCTTGTCTTGTCGGACGAAGGTGGTTATCAGCGGGGCTTTCTCGAAGCTACGGGGATCTTGTACTTTCTTCCCGTTCACATGCGTGAAAGCCTCTAATTGCTTGAGATACTTTCGCTGCCTAATATGCAGGTCGGATTGGACCAGCGAGGCATCCGCCTCACAGATTCTAAGTCCCGGCAAGAACGGGAACTTTTATGATCTTTCCTGTCTCACCGGTGCATTTTTTTTTCTTTAGGGCCAGATTTGTCTGTTTTTTTCGGTTCGAGCTTCTTATCAGCAGAAGCCGAATGGTCCGCGCGGGTGTTAAGAGAGGGAGGGGTATTCTTCTCAACCGGGGGTATTGGGGTTTGGGGCGTTTCGGGTTTAGAGTGATCTTTTTCATTTCTTTTTTCTTCTTATGTGTCTGTGTTTCTTTGATAGGCTTTGGCTACTCTTCACCCTCCACAGCCATTCTCTCCTCATCGGTGCCACCTTCCTCTTCAGATTCTGAAGATTAAGCCGGGAACTTCTTTTTTTGAGCCGGTGTTTTTACTGGAACCACCAAGTTAGGGCTAGCATTCTGCTTTTTTCCTTTCTTGGAGACCACCTTGCTCCAACCTTGTTCCTCTTCTTCTGTTGTTTTCTCCTCTGTGGGATCTACTGCTTCCGTTACTGCTGGAGTTTCTGCTTGTGTTACTGCTTCTGTTACTGTAGGAGTCACTGTTGGAGTCACTGCTGGAGTCACTGCTGGAGTCACTACTGGAGTTACTGCTGTAGTTGGGATTTTTGCAGCTGGTTTGGTTGACATTTTTTCTGGCACCACCGCCGGTTTTGATGTTTTTGCCGGCACAGGCGTCGAGGACTTTACGGGCTTTCTCTTCGGGCAATCTTTTGCCATATGCCCCGACGTCTGGCAGTGCCAACAATGTGGCCTCCTCCCTTCCACAATAATTGACATTGTCCATTTTTAGCACATTAGCTGTGCTGGAATTTTGTGAAAGTAAGTGTAATCCACCCTAACTTTAAGTACATACTCCCCGGTTAGTATGTTACGGGGACCACGGACCGGAAAAACCGCCTCGACGTCACCATACTGCGACATAATTGCTCCTAAGTGGTCGGCGCTGACGCAGCATGGGACGCCGATAATCGTGACGGTCGTCCGCCTTTTGCTTAGGTACTCAGGCTTGATCTTCAGCCCCCTCCATAGGATATCTTCCCTTGCTATCTTCTCGGCGTCTTGTTGGGTAGGAAGCAGGATATCCCACATTGCGTAAGATTGGCGCAAAACGTAAATTGTCGGGATCTTCAGATCCCCCAACATTTCAAAGATTTTTACTTTGAGGAGCCCAGTTAGCCCGTTTTTGTCTGTGGTTAGCAGTGAGACTATTCTTTTCCTAAGATTCTGCAGGGTACCATGGATGAGTTTTAGTGTACTCCCGTCTGTGAGTTTCTCATATTTTCCCCTGAAGAGCTCACGATACTCGTCTGGAGACTTCTGGGTCTGGGGTCCCCATCCTGCTGCGTCTCCAGGTATTGATTTTTTTGCTGTGAGTTTCTGTCTTGGTGGGGTGTGAGATTTGGACGTACCCCTTAGAGCTGGCCAAGCCTCTTTTGGCGTTTTTTGAAGCACCGTTTTTGTCTTCTTTTGTCTAGTTTGTTGCTGACCGTCGGTTTCTGAGCCGTCGGATGACGAATCCCCCGAGGAGCACCCAAGAAATAATTTTGGTGAATAATTCCTCTGGGCTACAATTAAGTCCAGAGATTGACTTTTGTGCAATTTGGAGGGTTTTTTCCGGGAAAAAGGGAACATTGTAGTACGCCCTAAATTCGGCTTGCGAAAGAGTGGGTATTTGTATATTGGAAGGAAAATCCCCGAACCTAAGCCCTGGGTCGTCATCGGACCCGACAACCCCTGATGCGGTACACGGACCTGGGACGTACTGGGACGTGTCTCCTTCTAACGAAACCTGAACTGAAGTGCCGCTCGGTGCGACCTCCCCATCACGACTGGAGCGCACTCGGGTGTGCAACCCCCCTGAACCTGAGCTGAAGTGCCGCTCGGTGCGACACCCCCCACAACCGAAACTGAGGTGCCTTGCGTGGCCACACCTCTTATGGCGTACTCGGGTGTGCAACCCCCTAATCCAACTAGAGTGCCGCTTGGTGCGACACTTTCCGACACAGGCAATGAGGTGCCCTGCGAGGCAACACCTCTTGGGGCGCACTCGGGTGTGCGACCCTCCGATGCTACTGGAGTGCCGCTCGGTGCGACACTCCCCGACACAGGCAATGAGGTGCCCTGCGTGGCAACACCTCCTGGGGCGCACTCGGGTGTGCAACCCCCCTCCATTACGACCGGTCTGCACTCGGGTGTGCAGCCCTCCTCCATTACGACTTGGGCGCACTCGGGTGTGCAACCCCCCTTCACGGGCACCATCATCAGGTCGTACTCGGGAGTACGACTGACTAGGTCCAAAAGGGTGCCCTCGGCGGTCACACTCTGGTCGTTGCTCACGTCGGTGGCAACTCGAACTTTTCAAGCCTGGCTGGCTTCCATAAAAAACGGGTCCTAAAGAGGTGCAACAACCGCCGATTCGGAATCGAGGAGACCGTCACCGAAGATCGGTACGTAAGTCTCCCCGAACCTGCCATCTGCTTAAGTGTGCAATTCAATAGGACGCTGAATAAGGAAGAAATAATATATTAAACAAATGCCCAAGACGGGCGAAACAAGAAAGAGAAAAAATCCCCAAATAGGGGAGGAAAAAAGTGACAAAAACCCCAAAAGGGGGCTTGGTCAAAGAAAACGCTTTAAACCTAGCCAAAAGGCCCGGCAGCAAGGACGCCTGGTCTTTGGGAAGACGAGAATGTTTTATCTGAGAACAGATACTACACTCTGATCGTAGCCAAAACGCCCACAATGTATTTAGAGAAATACATCTCGCAAAACATTAACTCCTAGAGTAAAAATTTCATCTGCTAGATGTATTAACCCTTAGGCATAAAAGCCCACTGTGTAAGGGAGAAAAGGGGGGGGGGTCGGGGGTCATTGTGACATTTAGTACACATTTTTAAAACATTTTTTTATTTCACATTAGCAAAAACAAAGACAATGACATTTTTTATTTTTCAAAAAACAAAAAAGCACAATAAAAAAACTTAATCTACCCTAAGCTAGACATTTGCACTAAAAAATTCGCTGTCACTCTATGGCTTAACCCTACTTAAAATATCCCCAAAATGAAACATGAATAACATGAAATAACGTGGGAGTGGGATGCCACATTCAAAACAACCAAAAAGAAAGAAAAATAAAGAACCAAATAAAATGATAAGGGGTGGTTAGTAGGGCCCTCCCTACCCTCTTGCTAAGTCTGGACTGCCCACTGTTTTCCGGCTCGAGGCCGAAAACAAGCAGGTCGACCCCTAAATGGGAGTGGAAATTAAGTGGGGCGTTCTGAAAATAAATTAATCGGGATCTGGGTAATATTGCCTAGGGTTTCATCAGCCGGGGACAAAATAAATATGTGGAGTGGGCATCTTTGGAAGCTCTCTAGTGCCGGCAAAAACAAAATCAGGACAGGACATCATTTATTATTACTAGCTAAGATTCAACTAAGCTAACACTTTGAATTTACATTGGGCTGGGTTCCGTAGGACCCAGTACCGCCTGCTCCATGCTAAGGAGGAAAAACGTATTCAAACTTGGCTCCTCGTCAGATGCACAAACTAGTGTTGCGCACCCATCTTCTATTGAAATCCATGCGATGTAGTCGTTTCCAATCGCATCCGATTTTCACTTTAAGCTGATGCTTAAAGTAAACAACCAGATCACGATCCGAAACAGACCCAACCCCATGAACCTCATCTAGACGTGTAACCCACGTCACTAACCTAGCTACGGCCAGGATCACAAGAAACACCATTCGCTTCTCTCTAGACCACGGCGGCGCTACGTTGTTGATGACGAATGCTACATCCAGGACCAGCGGCTGCTCGGCGTCGGACCGAGCCGTTACCTCTCTGACATACTCACAGAGAAGACGTAATTTTCTCCAAGTGAAGAAGGCGTGCTCAGCCGTTTCTTCCTCATTGTCCTCACAGCCCGGGCACAAGGGAACGTCCCTTAAGCCATCCCTGCATAATCTGCCATAGAGGGGCAGTGCGTTCCGAACAAGTCGCCAGGTCAGAGAGTACTCAGAATTGTTGAGATAACTCTGGCCTGGCGCCCAACTCCACTGGGAGCGAGCCTCCTTCGTCGACAATCCAAGCCGTCTCCCAAGCGGATCCGAAGCGGACCCCTCCACTAGATCCCGATACAGTCTCTTCCTAGACCGGGCAAGGTCAATTGTCCCCGGCAACGCCTTAAGCGCAGCTCGGCATTCGGTGACGAACAGCGACTCTCCTCTCGGCCTACGTCGACCTTCGACCGAGTGGTCAGGTATGAGGTTGGGAAAGGCGTCCTCAACCGCAGGGACCAACGGAGCGTCTTCCGTCAAAGTACGACTCAAGAAAGCCAGTCTCTCAGCATGTCTATGACTTGCCAAGTCAGGCCTCCCCAAGCCTCCATCACACGGACGTTGCGTGCAGACCTGTCTGCGGACGTATGCTTTCCGCCCCTTCCACAGAAGTGAACAGAGCAAGCGCGTGAAAGCAAGAAGGCGGTCCACAGGCAGCGGTAGTACAGACAGTCGGTAAAGGATGAGAGGAAAGACGTAAGTGGCGCACGCCTCCGCTCTCCCCTTCAAGGAAAGTTTTCTTCGAATCCAAGCCCTCACAGACGATTCGACCTTTGCCTGTACTTCCGACCAATTCTTCCCCAGCTGGAGACATTGTCCGAACCAAACGCCAAGGATCCGAACCGGGCCATCGGTCCAGTTGAAGCTACCTGGAAGTGCGGTCTCTCCGCTCCAGGCAGCCAACCGCAGGCCGTTGGACTTGCTGCGGTTGACAATGGCCCCTGTCACTTCTTCGTACCGAGCGAGCGCCTTAATCACCGCTTCTATGTCTTCACGGCTGGACACAAAAACGGTGACATCATCGGCATACGCAGAAACCCTGACTCGCGCATAGTGAGGAGGGATAGCGATTCCGCGCAGGACTGGTGTTGCTGCCCCGTCCCTTAATTTCAGAAGGAAGGGCTCCAACGTCAGAACATAAAGCAGGGGCGACAGCGGACAACCCTGACGTACCGAACGAGAAACCACGATCGACTCCGAAAGCCTACCGTTTACTTGCACCGCTACCGTCGGCAGACGGTACAGAATCGAGACCCACTTGCGGAAGTCCGGATTAAAACCGGCAGCCTCTAGAACAGATTCCAAGAAACCATGGTCGACCCTATCGAAAGCCTTGGACTGATCTAAATTGATCAGCGCGGCATCAGTGTCGTCTTCTATACCCTCTAGGATCGTGCGAACCAGATGCAAATTGTTTTGAATCGACCTCCCCTTCACAGCATAGTCCTGCCCAGGCTCGATCAAGTCAGCGATAACAACCTGCAAACGATTCGCAAGAACACCGGCCAAAATCTTTAACTCTGTGTTTAGCAGAGTTATGGGCCTGTAATCATCTAAATTCCCCCCACCGGGTTGGCCCCCCTTCTTCAACAATGTGACCACTCCTTTGGTAACCTGCCCAGGGATCGAGCCCTGAGCAAGCCAGTGGTTAAACACATCCTTCAGAAGAGGAACAAACATGGGCGACAGCCTCAAGTAAACTTCGTATGGCAGACCATCGAGTCCTGGAGATTTGTTGTAGCCGACCCGCTTCAACGCAGTAATGATCTCACCCTCTGTAACGTCACCATCACAGCCAGCTGCTCGGGCTGCCTCTAGGCGGGGCGAGTCAGCCAAATAGCTGTCAAACTCCTTGCCGCGGAGTCTGGGTAGTTGGGTGAAGCGATCCTCTAAATGCTCGCGGAACCCCTCGCAAATCTCACGAGTAGATACTAGGGTATGTCCTTCCAGGTTATTCACCTACCGAATGTACCCATCCGAGCAACGACGTAAAGCAGCCTTGCGCTCAACAGCGTCAACGTTCACAGCTTTGTTAGAGACTTTCTTTAACCTAGCTCGAACTACTTGACCTTCATATCGCTCGCTATTGAGGTCCCTCTTAATTAAGGCTATCTCTAGGGGATCCCCCCAGCCACCGCCCGGGTCATCTTATCCTCTACACGCTTCTGTGTCCTAGCCCTATCTTGAGCGAGGCGCTGGCTATAGCGGACACAAAAGCATCTAACATTAACTTTATTTTGTACCCACCAACTACTCCCGATAACCGCCCCCACTAAAGCCCGCTGAAGTAGTAACGTTAGCTTGTCCCGGAAGTCGGGTATCTCCAGTAAGGGGGTATTCAACTTCCAGTACCCAGCTAACCTAGGCCTATCGCTTAAACTCAAACGGGCCATAACCAATTTATGGTCCGAGTGACCTAACCAAGTGAACGTGGGACAAAATAAGAAATCTATGTCGCCTCTTCTAACTAACATTCTGTCCAAGTAAGTACTCGAACAGAAGGCCGCGCTAGTATGCCACGTCCACATCTACCGCCCTGGGTTATCAAACCGAAATCTGTCGACAAGATCGCATGAGGCGATCAGGTCAGACAGACTGCTATAACACCTATCCGACCCTCTATTACCCCCGACCTTATCTATCTTGGGGTCAAGGATGGCATTCCAACCCCCCATTTATAATACACGCTCCGGACCCCCGGGAAACGTCTCCAACCGTCGAAAAAAAGGAAACCCTCTCACCAGCAATGTTGGGCGCATAAACCGCAACGATCCGAAACTTGCTGCTGTCAACGCCAACCGTCTTTCCGCATCCGTATGAACAACGCGCACTGTCGCGGACAGAGTGCGTCTCACTAGCAAAGAGACACCACAACTACGAACATTGCCATATGCTGAAAACAACTCAAAGCCATCAGTCAGCACACCACAATCCCCGTACGAACAGAAGTGGGTCTCCTCGATCGCAGCAATATCTACCTTAAGCGCCACGAGATCCCTCAGCACGCGAACGGCCTTGCTTCGGGATCTCATGCGCCTCACGTTCAATGTAGCCAAATTTAAAGCCATTATTACTCCTAATCAGTGTTACAAACGAGACTAAAGTCCTCGGGAGTGAGGACGCCGAAGGCCTGACAGAGACTGCCGGTCAGCAGTTCGGACGAAATCCGCCTGTCTCTAGACAGGCCCCCCACGTCCAGGGAGAAAGTCAGTTTGAGTGCCCGAAAAAATGAGGGGTGAACATAAGCAGGGACCCTCCCCATACATCTGGCAGCCAGCTTACGTAATGACGGGTGCTCCTCATCTATTAGCTTCATTCCCTGAATCACCTTTTTACCCGCCTCCACCATCCTCCCTTTGCCCTGCTCCCATTTTCCTGGCGAATAAATGTTGTTAACATTGGGGCATCCATAAAGTTCAGCGGATTCTTGACCTGTTTGCCCTTCACATGGGTGAAGGCCTCCAGCATTTTGAGGTATTTTTTCTGTCGGCCATTCAAATCCGCCTGTGTCTGTGTAGCATTGGCCTCGTAAATCCTTTCATCAGGGAAAAAAGGATACTTCTTGTTTTTTCCATATTTTACTCCCGGTGGAGTCGGAAGTTTAGCTTCCTCGACAGGGGCTCTTTCTGCTTCCTCTGTCCTGGTAGTCGGGTATCTATCTATGGGCTTATTTGAGGGGGTATCCAAAAGGGGAGGGGTGTTTTGCGCAACCTCATTTGAAGGTGACGGGGATTGGGTTTTGGGGGGTTGAGCAAGTTCAGTGCCACTGCTTTCTATCATTTCGTCTTTTGACTCTTCTTCTTCAACCATCGCTTCCTCTGCTGCTTCCTTTGTCTCTTTAATTTTTTTAGCTTTATTTTACTTAGGCTTTTCTGAGTCCACTCCTTCAACGACCATTATCGTCTTGCACTCATTTGATTTCTCATCCTCCTCTGACGAGTGGGTCGACAATTTTCGTTTCACCGCCGGAGTGGGTGTATTTACTGGTTCAACAGGAGTTTTTGTCCCCTGAATAGGGGGTTTGTCAACCGGAGCCGATTTGGAGGTAACGGTGGTCTTCTTTGCTTTTTTGCCCATTACGGTACTCCACTTGGGGGAATCGTTCTCCGTCCCGCCTGCCTCTACTGTGTTTGCTTGAGGCACCACAGGTGTCTTTTTCTGTGTTGAAGGCACAAACGCCGGGGACTTCGCTGGAATCCTTTTCGGGCAATCTTTTGCCATATGCCCCGGCGTCTTACAGCTCCAGCAATACGGCCTCCTTCCCTCCACAATGAGTGACATTGCCCAGGATTCGCACTGTAATTGCGCGGGGATGTCCAAAAAGCCTTTATGGTTTACTCTCATCTTTAACTTGTACTCCCCTGTTTGGATGTTCCTGGGGCCACGGACAGGAAAGATTGCCTCGACGTCACCATACTGTGACATAACTGCTCCTAGATGGTCGGAGCCAATACAGCATGGGACGCCGAGGATTGTGATGGTCGTCCTTCTTTTCCCCTGATATTCTGGCTTAATTTTTAACCCTTTCCATATCAGGTCCTGTCTTGCCACTTTCTCGGCATCCTGCGCTGATGGAAGCAGGATATCCCACATGGCATAAGATCGCTGAACTACGTATGTTGCTGGGACGTTCAAGTCCCCCAACATCTCGAACATTTTGTCCTTTGTAACACTTGTCAACCCCTTCGCTTTAGCGTCCGTCGTTACTAAAGACACAATCCTCAACCATAAGCTTTCAAGGGTGTCAGGGATAAGCTTTATTGTGCTACCTTGGGTATACGCTTCGTACTTTTCCTTAAAAAGCTGTTTATACTCGTCAGGGTTTTTTTTGCGCTGTAGGTCCCCACGCTGCCACATTCCGAGAAGTTCTTGGGGTCTGCGTAACTTCATTGGTCTGAGATTCTGTTTCCGCAGGGATTGGAGCACTACCCAACACTGGCCATGAGTCTGCTTGCTTTGTGGATGCCCCCGTTTCAACTTAGGCCTTGCTTGCTTTTGCTGTTTAGCACGGTTTTCCGAGGAGTCCCGATCTGACCCCGATGAGGAGCACCCCCAAATAAAACTAGGTCTATAGTTTTGTTTTTGTGCCATCCCCAAATCCAGGGAATTGCATTTTCTTAAGGGTTCTGGACTTTTTGGGTGATTGAAAGGAACATCATCCATAACCGCAAAGAATTCTTTCTTAGTCCTTATACCTCGACTAGTTTTGACTGGCGTTATGAAGTCCCCAAAACCCAGATCTTTGTTTTCAGCAGACATAACCCTCGGCCTGGAACGCGGAACTGAGACATCAACTGACGAGCCAATCTGGGCGCACTCGGGTGTGCTAACCCTATCCACATCTGGGATGCCACTCGATGCGGCGTTCCTCCACGTACGTGAGGTGCCTGGCGTGGCCACACCTCCTTGGGCGCACTCGAGTGTGCCACCCACCAACACAACTGGAGTGTCGCCCGGCGGCACGACACTCCCCGACGGATCTGAGGTGCCCGGCGAGGCAACACCTCCTGGGGCGCACTCGGGTGTGCAACCCCCCTCCAATACAACTGGGGCGCACTCGGGTGTGCAACCCCCCTCCAATACGACTGGGGCGCACTCGGGTGTGCAACCCCCCTCCAATACGACTGGGGCGCACTCGAGTGTGCAACCCCCCTCCAATACGACTGGGGCGCACTCGGGTGTGCAATCCCCCTCCAATACGACTGGGGCGCACTCGGGTGTGCAACCCCCCTCCGTATCAACTGGGGTGCACTCGGGTGTGCAACCCCTCTTCACGGGCACCATCATCAGATCGTACTCGGGAGTACGACTGACTAGGTCTAAAAGGGTGCCCTCGGCGGTCACACCCTGGTCGTTGCTCACGTCCGTGGCAACTCGAACTTTTGAAGCCTGGCTGGCTTCCATCGAAAAAACCGGGTCTGAAAGAAGCACGACACCCGTCGATTCGGAGACGAGGAGACCGTCACCGAAGACCGGTACGTAAGCCTCCCCGAAACCTGCCAGCTGCTTAAGTGCGCACCTCAGACAGACGCTGTAACAAAAAGAAAAAATATAATTAAATGCCCAAGAGGGGCGAACAAACCTGACTGTAGGACTAGACCCGCCGATTCGGAGACGAGGAGAACTTCACCGTTTTACGGGTTCGTCAGTCTCCCCGAAACCTGCCAGCTGCTTCAGTCAGCCCAACAGTCAGGGAAAAGAAGAAAAGAAAAATAAGAAAAAAGTCCCAAGAAGGGAAAAAAAGTGACAAAATCCCCAAAAGGGGCTTGGTCAAAGAAAACGCTTTAAACCTAGCCAAAAGGCCCGGTAGCGAGGACGCCTGGTCTTTGGGAAAACGAGAATGTCGTAACTGAGAACAGATACTACACTCTGATCTTAGCTAAAAGGCACACAAAGCATCCGATATTCAAATTATTTATCCCAAAAATTGTACATTGCACAATAGTAAGATGTGGCACAAGGCCAAAAAGGGGGTATGGGGGGAAAGTGGGGGTCGGGGGTCGTCCACTTCGTCTAAAAATACCCTAGAAACTAGTTTCAGTCACCATAATACTACATTCACTCTATAGACTTATACTACTTAAAATATCCCCAGGTGTTTGAAAGGAATTTATTTACAAAAAATATGTATATGTGAAATGATGGGAGTGGGATAACAAAAAACTAAGCCTTAAATAATCCCCCCAAAATAAATAAAAATAAAAGGGATGATAAAAATAAAGAACAAAATAAAATGCTAATTATGGTAAGTTAGTAGGGTCTCCTCATCCTATCTAAGGTATGAGCTGCTCGCTGTCTTCCGGTAAGAACCGAAAACAAGAAAGTCAGCTCCTAATTTGGAGTGGGCGTTTCTATGGGGGGCAAAAGAAATGGAGGGATGGGTTTTTCGGGATGTGCGGTGTCCTCCAGGATAAGAGCTATTAGGGCGGGTTAGGGGTGCGAAAATAAATTTGGGAGCGGGCATCCTGGAGGAGTTCTAACACCTAAAAATAAAGATGGGGGTAAAGAGCTCATTTATACTACTAGCTAATAGGGACTGCGCCAAAAAATTGGATTGTCAGGGTAAGGAAATGTTTTCCTTTTTCAAAAAAGAGACCTACGGTCGGCGTGTGCCATGCCTAGGCAGGGAACACGAACTCGAACTTATTCCGCGTGAACACGGATAAACTAGCGGTGTGTATCCACCTACTTTTGAAAAGTGAGGAAGGCAACCTCCTTCTATCAGATTTGATTTTGATTTTAAGCTGATGCTTGAAATACGAAATCAAATCATAATAAGAAGGCGGCACACCCACGCCCTATGTCTAAGCGTGAAGTGTACACAACGAGTCTAGCTACGGCTAAAATCGCGAGCAAAACCATACGTTTCTCCCTGGGCCACAAGGGGTCCATGTTGAAGACAACGGATGCTAAATCCAAGCACGTCACCCGATCGGGGGTTATGCGAGCCGTCACCTCGTTGACATACGTCCAATATTCACGATGTTTAGAGCAGGTGAGAAAGGCGTGCTCCGCCGTTTCAATCTCATCTTCCTCGCAACGTGGGCAAAAGGGGTCCATAACCAGACCAATATTGAATCGTATGCCATTGAGGGGTACCGCATTTCGAACCAATCGCCAGGTCAGAGAGAACTCAGTATTGTTGAGATGGCTCCGGCCAAGTGGTCAGGGATGAGGTTGGGAAAAGCGTTCTCAACTGCAGGGCCCCACGCAGACTCCTCTGTCAAGGTTCGGCTCAGGAATGATAACCGCTCGGCATACAAATGGCTCGCCAAGTCGGGCATTCCCAAGCCTTCCACATCAGGACGTTGAGTACAGACCTGTCTACGGACTAGCGGCTTCCCATTTGCCCACAAAAGCGAGAAAAGGAGACGCGTCAACACCGCTCGGCGGTCCGCAGGCAGAGGTAGTACAGCCAATCGATAAAGGATGAGCGGAAAGACGTAAGTGGCGCACGCCTCAGCTCGGCCTTTTAGGGAAAGCCCCCATTCGAAGCCAAATCCTTACAGACGCTTCGACCTTAGACTGTACTTCCGACCAGTTTTTATCAAGCTAGAGACCCGGTCCGAACCATACGCCGAGAATCCGAACCGGGCCATCTGTCCAGTTGAAAAGGCCCGGGAGCGCAGCCGCGCCGCTCCAGGCAGCCAACCTTAGGCCGTTGGATTTGCTAAGGTCGACTATGGCCCCTGTGACTTTTTCGTACCTTTTGAGTGCCCTAGTCACCGCGATAATGTCTCGAAAGCACGACACGAACACGGTGACATCATCGGCATACGCGGAAACCCTGGCTCGCGCACCACCAGGAAGAGCAATACAGCGTAGGGCCAGTCCAGGCTCCCCGATCCTAAGCCTGCGGAGAAAAGGCTCCAAGGCAAGGACGTAAAGCAGGGGAGACAGCGGACATCCCTGACGTACCGACCGAGAGACGGCAAAAGACTCCGATCGCATTCTATTAACCTGCACCACTGCCGTCGGCCCGCGATACAAAATGGAGATCCATCTGTAGTGTCTTGCATTTGGAGACAACGTGTTTCATAATTACCTCACTTACATTGTATAGTTGTCTCCCTTTGTATATTTCTCTTCTGTATATAAACGAAAGCTGACGTGTATCTCCCTCTTTAGAAAAAGGTCTCGGAAGCGTAAACATCAAACCATGTCTCTCTTTCTTATTCATTCTACGTTCTCGCTTCGCATTGTATGAATAAGTATCTATTAGTCGCCAGCCGAATATTAATAGATTCACATAACAATTGACAAGCGAGAACACAATAAATGGCGACGAGAATTTTAAACAACTCACGTTTAAAAAAAAAGAAAAAGAAAAAAAAACACTTCAAATGAAAGTCGTTACAAGGCCACGAGAATTTTAAACAACTCACGTTTAAAAAAAAAAAAAAAGAGAAAAAACACTTCGAATGAAAGTCGTTACAAGGCCACAAGAATTTTAAACAGCTCACGTTTAAAAAAAAAAAAAAAAAGAAAAAAAAACACTTCAAATGAAAGTCGTTACAAGGCCACGAGAATTTTAAACAACTCACGTTAAAAAAAAAAAAAAAAGAGAAAAAACACTTCGAATGAAAGTCGTTACAAGGCCACAAGAATTTTAAACAACTCGCGTTTAAAAAAAAAAAAGAGGAAATACGAAGAAACAAAACGAAAACTAAACGATACGAAGAACAAAACGAAAGAACATAACACACGGAATGAATAAAGAGACAATTTTGACCAAACTTTGATGTTGCTCCGGAACTTTTCGAAGAGCCCGTGCCAAAACAAAAACGGTGAAGTTTTGCACGGAAACCTTCAGATACTGAAAAGGCAAGAAAGAAACAGGTCCCTGGCCGAAACGAAAGAGGAAAACAGACAAATGCGGCCAAACTCTGATATTGCCCAAAATCATTCAAAGAGTCCGTATCAGAGACAAAGAACAGAAGTTATTCAAGCCCAGACATAATTCTACTACATAAGAAGAGAGCTGGCAAAGTCCCAAAAAGTGCCACGTACCTTGGCAGAAAGGACAGATAGTCTCTATACAGTGCCCACGTGCAAACAACGACTAGTTGATTTAGCAGGGAATGCTATCAACACTTCGAATGAAACAAAATAAACCAAGAACACTGAAGGAAAAAAAAAAAACCCCAAAAAACAACGTAACTGGGATAAAAACTCCTTAAAGGAAAAAACAAAACAAAAAAAACAACGAATAACGTAAACAACCAGATTTATCGGTGTAGCGCACAGTTAAAAAAAAAAAAAAACCCGGAATCTAACACCTTTGATTCCCACGTGGCAATAATGCACGAAGAAAGGAAGAAAAAAGGAAAAGAAGAGAAGCAGTGACATATGCAGACGGAGAAAGAAGGAGAGAGTTTCGACGTCCAACCCAAGACAACTCTTCACGCGGACAAATTCAGACAGCTCCCCTGAAGAAGAGAGAATAGGAATCAAAAACAGGTTGATTCAAAAGAGTCGAAAGTCGATTTCCCCCCCCCCCTCATCCTGCAGACGACGTAAGTTGGTCTTCAATTACGTATCTTGCAAAGAAAAAGAAAAAACGATTTCCTCCTTGACTGAGACAATTGTATAATCGGTGATCCCCCTTGAAATCAGAGAATCACCATGGACATATTGCATGCATAAGTGATGGACAATAATGGACTGTACTCCCCCCACTTATCATACGCACGCACGCGTACACTTAATTAAGGTGGAGAGAGGTGTAGTGTCTTGCATTTGGAGACAACAACGTGTTTCATAATTACCTCACTTACATTGTATAATTGTCTCCCTTTGTATATTTCTCTTCTGTATATAAACGAAAGCTGACGTGTATCTCCCTCTTTAGAAGAAGGTCTCGGATGCGTAAACATCAAACCATGTCTCTCTTTCTTATTCATTCTACGTTCTCGCTTCGCATTGTATGAATAAGTATCTATTAGTCGCCAGACGAATATTAATAGATTCACATAACAATTGACAAGCGAGAACATTATACCATCTGCAGAAGTCCGGTGTAAAACCGGCGGTCTCTAAAACAGATCCCAGGAACCGATGGTCGACCCTGTCAAAAGCTTTGGACTGATCTAAATTGATCAGCGCGGTTTCGGTGTCGTTTTTTATTCCTTCTATGATCGTGCGCATCAGATGCAAGTTGTTCTGAATCGATCTCCCCTTCACAGCATAATTCTGATCAGGTTCGACCAACTCACCGATAACAAGCTGCAACCGATTGTCAAGAACTTTGGCCAAAATCTTTAAATCTGTGTTTAGCAGAGTTATGGGCCTATAATCATCTAAATCCCCACCATCTTGGCCCTTTTTCTGAAGCAATGTGATCACTCCCTTGGTGACTTGACTAGGGATAGAACCCTGTTCAAACCAGTGATTGAACACATTGACCAGAATAGGTACGAAGATGTGCGACAGCCTCAATAACAATTCATAGGGCAAACCATCCAGTCCCGGAGATTTGTCGTAGCCGACCTGCTTCAGTGCAGCCAAGACCTCACACTCTGTAACGCGCCCATCACAACTAGCCGCTCGGGCCACCTCCAGGCGGGGCGAGCCAGCTAAATAGCTGCCAAACTCCTCGACGCGGAGTCCGGGCAGTTGGGTGAACCGCTCCATGAAATGCTCACGAAATCCCCGGCAAATCTCCCGAGTCGACACAAGGGTGTGTCCTTCCGGGTGTTTGACTTGACGAATGAGACCGACCGAGTTGCGACGAAGTGGAGTTCTACGCTCTGCCGCGTCAACATTCACGGCTTCGTTGGACACTCTTTTTAGCCTAGATCTAACTACTTGACCCTCATACCGCACGTTAGCCGCACGTTTCAGGTCCCCCTTAGCTAGTTCTATGCCTAGGGAATCCCCCCCCCAGCCACCGCCCGGGCCAGCTTAGTTTCTAAACGCTTTTCTGCTTTGGCCTTATTTAAGGCGACGCGTTGGCTATATTGAACAGAAAAGCACCTAATGCCAACTTTGGCGTTAACCAACCACTTACTCCCGGTTACCGCCCCCACTAATCCCTTTTGAAAGTTAAGAGATAGCTGTTCCCGGAAGTCACGTATCTCCAGTAAGGAGGTATTTAACTTCCAGTACCCAGCTACCTTGTGTGTCTTAGGACCTAAATCCAGACTGGCCACAAGTAACTTGGGGTCAGAATGGCCTAACCAGTGGAACGTGGGACAAGAGATATAATATACGTTGCCTCTTCTAACTAACAATCGATCCAAGTAAGAACTTGGAAGGAAAGTGCCGCTAGCGAGCCACGTCCACATCTCCCGCCTCGGGTGATCGACACGAAATCTGTCGACCAGATCGCATTATGCCATCAGATCAGACAGACTTGTCTCACACCCATCCGACCCACTAGGTCCCCCCCACCTTATCTATCCTGGGATTAAGGATGGCATTCCAATCACCCACTAAAATTAGCCGCTCCGAACCACCGAGGAACCCCTCCAACCCCCGGAAAAAGGAAACCCTCTCACGAATGGTATTGGGCGCATAAACCGCGACGATTCGAAACATGGCACTATTCACGGCAACATCAGCCACGACCAGTCTGCCATCAGCATCCGCATGAACAACGTTTACCCTTGCTAACAGAGTGCGTCTAACTAACAGAGAAACTCCCCGAGCAAAACGGTCACCAAATGCTGAAAAAACATCGAAATGCTCCGACAGCAGTCGGTGATCGTCTATCGAAACATAGTGAGTTTCCTGTACCGCAGCCACATCTAATTCAAAAGCCTTGAGATCCCCCAGTATGCGGGCTGCCTTGCTTAAGGATCTCAAGCCTCTCGCGTTCAAGCTTCCTAACTTTAAGTTCGTGGCCATTACACTAGTCAGTGTCAATCAACGACCTGAAATCTTTGTCTGTGAGGATGCCGACGGCATGCCCGATATTGCCAGTGAGCAATTCCGACGACGCGCGGCCGTCTCGGGAGATGCCTCCAACATCCAGGGGGAATGTTATCTTTAGGGCTCTATAAAATGAGGGGTGGACGTATATAGGGATCCTCCCTTCGCATTTGTCCCTCAGATCGTCGAGGGAGTCGTGCCCTTCTTCCACCAATGTTAGGCCCAGGATCGCCTCCTTAGCTGCTTCAATCATTCGCCACATGGATTTGGTGCGGCGCACCTTCGTCTTCCTGACGAAAGTGATCAGCAAGGGGACATCCGGGAAGCTGGACGGGTTGGTGGTGTTCAGACCCTGGGCCTTCGTTAGGAGCTGCAGTGGCTTAATTATACTTCTCTGCTGAGGTGTGAGCTCGGCAGCGGCGTGATGCAGGTCTGCATCACAAATGAGGTCCCCTGGCAGGAAGGGGAGCTTTCTCGTTTTCTCCGTTCGTGACGGAGAGGGTGACGCATTTTGTTTCTTGGCCTCTTTGGCCGCTTTGGATGTTTTGGCCACCGACTCTTTCTTTTGAGACAGAGAGCGGGAGCCAGCTGGGGTGTTCAGTTGGGGGAGGGGGATTTCTGCTCAGTGGTGGGTTTGGATTTCGGGGGTTCGGGGGACTGAGCAGAAGAGATAGTTTTTCCCGTGCGCTTGGCAATTTTTTTTATCCCGAGTGATTTTTCTCTCTGTCTCCGGAGCCGGAGCCGGGCCAGCGTCATCCTCCATCTTCTCCCCTTCCGAGTCTGATGATGAAGGTGCTGACAAGGGAAGCTCAGTTTTCCTCTTGGTAGCCGCTGCCGTGACAGTGGTGAGCAAATCTGCATCCAGTGACTTTGTGGGACCCCGCATCCCTTGTTCATCAGAGGGCTGCACTTTTTTAGAAGAGGACTTCTGTGGTCTTCCTTTTCGGACCACCTGGCTGAAACCCTCCTCATCCACGCCTCCTTTGGTCGATGGTGGAGGAGCTGCTGATGTCACTGGACCTCCCGGGACTGCGGCAGAAGGGGTCTTCTTGGTTGGCGCCTTCTTCGGGCAATTTTTGGCCATATGCCCATTCTGCTCGCAGTGCCAGCAATGTGGCCTCCTGCCCTCCACAATTATTGACATGGACCAGGCGTCGCACTTGAGCAGGAGCTGGATATTGTTGAAGCTATCTCGGTCCAAACGAATCTTAATCTTGTAGTCCCCTACCATTAGGTTATGGGGACCACGGACCGGGATTATGGCTTCGACGTCCCCATATTGACTCATCACTGCACCTAGTTGCTCCGAGTCAATATAGCAGAAGACGCCAAGGACAGTAACTAGTGTCCTCCTCCTGCTCAAGTACTCCGGCCTGAGGATCAGATGTTTATGCCTCAGGTCGGCCCTGGCCACCTTTTCTGCAGCTTCCTCTGTGGGAAGAAGTAGGTCCTATGTTGCATAGCCCCTTCGGCAAACGTATGTTGCCGGGACTTTGAGGGCCCACAAGATCTCGCCTATGGTTTCAATTTGGACACCAGCCAACCCTTTGGTTCTGGAGTCGATGGTGACTAGCGAAACAATTCGCTTCGCTAGCCGTTCCACCGCTTCCGGAGCTGCTTTAATAACGCTACCGTCGGTTAGTTCCTTGTAGGTGGTCTCGAACAACCGACGGTACTCCGAAGGGCTCCTTTGTGACTGGGGTCCCCACTTGTCTTCTTTAGCTGGTGATGATAGGGCAGGAGTGTTGATTGCCGCCGGAGTTGATGGTGATATAGTTTTCGGCGGCGACGGCGTCTTCTACCCGGGAGGTAATGACCACACACTTGGTGTCTCAGCTGGGGCTGCTGTGAGGGACGGCCACTCCATTGGAGATGCTACTGGGTTTGAAACAGGTGGAGTGGCCACCTTAGTCCCTGTTTTGCCAGTGACATCTGCTGCTCAAGTCTTTTTCGTGGTGCGAGCAACCCCCATCTTTCTGGGCCTGGACTGCCGCATGCCAGTCCGGGCCGGACTTTCTGATGCCAGGTGCATCACCTCCATGCTGCTATTGCTGCTATTACTGCTGCTTCTGCTTTTGCTGCTGTCGCTGCCTTCACTGCTGCTGTCGCTGCCTTCACTGCTGCTGCCAAACAGTTCCTGGTGGAGGTCCAGCATGCGGTACTGAGCAGAGTCCCGATCACTGGGGGCTAACGGCTGATCTGGGTTGGTGGCCCCTTTTTTGTGGGACTCCACTGACTTGGTTGCTCTTACTCTTGGAAGCAGGCGGCCTTTTCGCCTGCGACCAGGCGGGCTGACAGTTGAAGCCCGGCGAGAGATTGGTGCAGTGGGGAGTTTTTCCCACCGACCCAGATCATCTCTCTGATCCGAGCTATCGAAACCTGCACTGCCGGGAACAGCAGCGAAATAACTAGCAGGGCTATCGCTTAAGGCGGTAGACCCTGATCTACCTCCAGTGCTGGGGCGGGAACTGGCAGACGTTCTGGGCATGGAGCTTAGAGCGGCATGTCCGTCTGATCGTTTGGGGTCTGCTCCCGCCCCGACATGAGACCTACGCCTCATCTCGGAATAGGAGCCCGAGCTAGACAAAACCTTTCCAGCAGAGCTCGGACCACTCCTCCCCTCTCCACTCATTTGACCCCCGGCTTGACCCGCCGATTCGGATCCGAGGAGACTTTCACCGTTTTACGGGTTCGTCAGTCTCCCCGAAACCTGCCAGCTGCTTAAGTCAGCCCAACAGTCAGGGAAAAGAAAAGAAAAATAAGAAAAAGTCCCAAGAGGGGACAAAAAAGTGACAAAAGCCCCAAAAGGGGGCTTGGTCAAAGAAAACGCTTTAAACCTAGCCAAAAGGCCCGGCAGCAAGGACGCCTGGTCTTTGGGAAGACGAGAATGTCGTAACTGAGAACAGATACTACACTCTGATCTTAGCCAAAAGGCCCACAATGTATTTAGAGAAATACATCTCGCAAAACATTAACTCTTAGAGTTAAAATTACATCTGCCAGATGTATTAACCCTTAGGCATAAAAGCCCGCTGTGTAAGGGGGAAAGGGGGGGGTCGGTGTTATTGTGACATTTATAACACATTTTTTTAACATTTTTTATTTCACATTAGCAAAAACAAAGACAATGACATTTTTTATTTTTCAAAAAACAAAAAAGCACAATGAAAAAACCTAATCTACCCTAAGCTAGACATTTGCACTAAAAAATTCACAGTCACTCACTGGCTTAACCCAACTTAAAATATCCCCAAAAGTTGGCGCCCAACTCCACTGGTAGCGAGCCTCCTCCGTCGACAATCCAAGCCGTCTTCCTAGCGGATCCGAAGCGGACCCCTCAACTAGATCCCGATACAGTCTCTTCCTAGACCGGGCAAGATCACTGGACCCCGGCAACGCCTTAAGCGCAGCTCGGCGTTCGGTGACGAACAGCGACTCTCCTCTCGGCCTACGTCGACCTTCGACCGAGTGGTCGGGTATGAGGTTGGGAAAGGCGTCCTCAACCTCAGGGACCCATGGAGCGTCTTCCGTCAAAGTACGACTCAGGAAAGCCAGTCTCTCAGCATGTCTATGACTTGCCAAGTCAGGCATCCACAAACCTCCATCACACGGACGTTGCGTACAGACCTGTCTGCGGACGTATGCTTTCCGCCCCTTCCACAGAAGTGAAAAGAGCAAGCGCGTGAAAGCAAGAAGGCGGTCCGCAGGCAGCGGGAGTACAGACAGTCGGTAAAGGATGAGAGGAAAGACGTAAGTGGCGCACGCCTCCGCTCTCCCCTTCAAGGAAAGTTTCCTTCGAATCCAAGCCCTCACAGACGATTCGACCTTTGCCTGTACTTCCGACCAATTCTTCTCCAGCTGGAGACCCGGTCCGAACCAAACGCCAAGGATCCGAACCGGGCCATCAGTCCAGTTGAAGTCACCTGGAAGTGCGGTCTCTCCGCTCCAGGCAGCCAACCGCAGGACGTTGGACTTGCTGCGGTTGACAATGGCCCCTGTCACTTCTTCGTACCGAGCAAGCGCCTTAATCACCGCTTCTATGTCTTCACGGCTGGACACAAAAACGGTGACATCATCGGCATACGCGGAAACCCTGACTCGCGCATAGTGAGGAGGGATAGCGATTCCGCGCAGGACTAGTGTTGCCGCCCCGTCCCTTAATTGGCGAAGGAAGGGCTCCAACGCCCGGACATAAAGCAGGGCCGACAGCGGATAACCCTGACGTACCGAACGAGAAACCACGAACGACTCCGAAAGCCTACCGTTTACTTGCACCGCTACCGTCGGCAGACGGTACAGAATCGGGACCCACTTGCGGAAGTCCGGATTAAAACCGGCAGCCTCTAGAACAGATTCCAAGAAACAAAGGTCGACTCTATCGAAAGCCTTGGACTGATCTAAATTGATTAGCGCGGCATCAGTGTCGTCTTCTATACTTTCTAGGATCGTGCGAACCAGATGCAAATTGTTTTGAATTGACCTCCCCTTCACAGCATAGTTCTTCTCAGGCTCGATCAAGTGAGCAATAACAACCTGCAAACGTTCTGCAAGAACACGGGCCAAAATCTTTAACTCTGTGTTTAGCAGAGTTATGGGCCTGTAATCATCTAAATCCCCCCACCAGGTTGGCTCCCCTTCTTCAACAATGTGACCACTCCTTTGGTAACCTTCCCAGGGATCGAGCCCTGAGCAAACCAGTGGTTAAACACATCCTTCAGAAGAGGAACAAACATGGGCGACAGCCTCAAGTAAACTTCGTATAGCAGACCATCGTGTCCTGGAGATTTGTTGTAGCCGATTTGCTTCAACGCAGTAATAATCTCACCCTCTGTAACGTCCCCATCACAGCAAGCTGCTCATGCGGCCTCTAGGCGGGGCGAGTCAGCCAAATAGCTGTCAAACTCCTTGCCGCGGAGTCTTGGTAGTTGGGTGAAGCGATCCTCCAAATGCACGTTGAACCTCTCGCAAATCTCACGAGTAGATACCAGGGTATGTCCTTCCAGGTTATTCACCTTCCGAATGTACCCATCCGAGCCACGACGTAAAGCAGCCTTACGCTCAGCAGCGTCAACGTTTACAGCTTCGTTAGAGACTTTCTTTAACCTAGCTCGAACTACTTGACCTTCATATCGCTCGCTAGCCAAGCGATTGACGTCTCCCTTAATTAAGGCTATCTCTAGGGGATCCCCCCAGCCACCGCCCGGGTCATCTTATCATCTACACGCTTCTGTGTCCTAGCCCTATCTTGAGCGAGGCGCTGGCTATAGCGGACACAAAAGCGTCTAACATGAACCTTCGTTTTAACCCACTAACTACTCCCGATAACCGCCCCCACTAAACTCCGCTCAAGTAGTAACGTTAGCTTGTCCCGGAAGTCGAGTATCTTCAGTAAGGAGGTATTCAACTTCCAGTACCCAGCTAAACTCAAACGGGCCATAACCAATTTATGGTCCGAGTGACCTAACCAAGTGAACGTGGGACAAGATAAGAAATCTATGTCGCCTCTTCTAACTAACATTCTGTCCAATATGTACTCGAACAGAAGACCGCGCTAGTATGCCACGTCCACATCTCCCGCCCTGGGTGATCAACGCGAAATTTGTCGACAAGATCGCATGAGGCGATCAGGTCAGACAGACTGCTATCACACCTATCCGACCCTCTATTACCCCCGACCTTATCTATCTTGGGGTCAAGGAAAGTTTCCAATCCCCCATTAATACTACACGGACCCCCGAGAAACGTTTCCAACCGTCGAAAAAAAGGAAAACCTCTCACTAACAGTGTTAGGCGCATAAACCGCAACGATCCGAAACTTGCTGCTGTCAACGGCAACATCGACTACGACCAACCGTCCTTCCGCGTCCGTATGAACAACGCGAACTGTCGTGGACAGAGTGCGTCTCACTAGCAAAGAGACACCACAACTACGAACATTGCCATATGCTGAAAACAACTCAAAGTCATCAGTCAGCACATCACAATCCCCGTACGAACAGAAGTGGGTCTCCTCGATCGCAGCAATATCTACATTAAGCGCCACGAGATCCCTCAGCACGCGAACAGCCTTGCTTCGGGATCTCATGCCCCTCACGTTCAATGTAGCCAAGTTTAAAGCCATTATCCCTTATTAGATGTCGCAAACGGGCCTAAAGTCCTCGGGAGTGAGGACGCCGAAGGCCTGACCAAGACTGCCGGTCAGCAGTTCGGACGAAATCCGTCCGTCTCGAGCCAGACCTCCCACGTCCAGGGGAAAGGTTAGCTTTAAAGCCCGAAACAATGAGGGATGAACATAAATGGGAACCCTCCCCTGACATTTGGACGCTAATTTACTTAATGATGGGTGCTATTCCTCTATTAATTTTACACCCGGTATGGCGTCCTTTGCTGCTTCAAACATCTTCCAGAGGGCTATTGCCCTGCTACCCCTGTCTTGTCGGACGAAGGTGGTTATCAACGGGGCTTTCTCGAAACTACGGGGATCTTGTACTTTCTTGCCGTTCACATGCGTGAAAGCCTCTAATTGCTTGAGATACTTTCGCTGCCTAATATGCAGGTCGGATTGGACCAGCGAGGCATCCGCCTCACAGATTCTAAGTCTCGGCAATAACGGGAACTTTTTTGATATTTCCCGTCTCACCGGTGCATTTTTCTTTTCTTTAGGGCCAGATTTGTCTGGTTCTTTGGATTCGAGCTTCTTGTCAGCAGAAGCCGAATTCTCCGCGGGGGCGTTAAGAGCGGGAGAGGTATTCTTCTCAACCGGGGGTATTGGGGTTTGGGACGTTTTGGGTTGAGAGTGATCTTATTCATTCCTTTTTCCTTCCGTCTCTCCGTTTTCTTTTTTCTTCTTATGTGTATGTGTTTCTTTGATAGGCTTTGGCTCCTCTTCACCCTCCACAGCCATTCTCTCATCATCGGTGCCACCTTCCTCTTCAGATTCTGAAGATTGAGCCGGGAACTTCCTTTTTTGAGCCGGTGTTTTTACTGTGGCCACCAAGTTAGGGCTAGCATTCTGCTTTTTTCCTTTCTTGGAGACCACCTTGCTTCAACCTTGTTCCTCTTCTGTTTTCTCCTCTGAGGGATCTACTGCTTCCGTTACTGCTGGAGTTTCTGCTTCTGTTACTGCTTCTGTTACTGGAGGAGTCACTGCTGGAGTCACTGCTGGAGTCACTGCTGGAGTCACTGCTGTAGTCACTGCTGTAGTTGGGATTTTTGCAGCTGGTTTGGTTGACATTTTTTCTGGCACCACCGCCGGTTTTGATGTTTTTGCCGGCACCGGCGTCGAGGACTTTACGGGCTTTCTCTTCGGGCACTCTTTTGCCATATTCCTCGGCGTCTGGCAGTGCCAACAATGTGGCCTCCTCCCTTCCACAATAATTGACATTGTCCATTTTTCGCACTTAAGCTGTGCTGGAATTTTGTGAAAGTTAGTGTAATTCACTCTAACTTTAAGTACATACTCCCCGGTTAGTATGTTACGGGGACCACGGACCGGAAAAACCGCCTCGACGTCGCCATACTGCGACATAATTGCTCCTAAGTGGTCGGCGCTGACGCAGCATGGGACGCCGATAATCGTGACGGTCGTCCGTCTTTTGCTAAGGTACTCAGGCTTGATCTTCAGCCCCCTCCATAGTATATCTTCCCTTGCTATCTTCTCAGCGTCTTGTTGGGTAGGAAGCAGGATATCCCACATTGCGTAAGATTGGCGCAAAACGTAAATTGTCGGGATCTTTAGCTCCCCCAACATTTCAAAGACTTTTTCTTTGAGGAGCCCAGTTAGCCCATTTTTGTCTGTGGTTACTAGTGAGACTATTCTTTTCCTAAGAGTCTGCAGGGTACCATGGATGAGTTTTAGTGTACTCCCGTCTGTGAGTTTCTCATATTTTCCCCTCGAAGAGTTCACGATACTCGCCTGGAGACTTCTGGGTCTGGGGTCCCCATCTTGCTGCGTCTCCAGGTATTGATTTTTTTGCTGTGAGTTTCTGTCTTGGTTGGGTGTTAGATTTGGACGTACCCCTTAGAGCTGGCCAAGCCTCTGTTGGCGTTTTTTGAAGCCCCGTTTTTGTCTTTCTTTGTCTAGTTTGTTGCTGACCGTCGGTTTCTGAGCCGTCGGATGACGAATCCCCCGAGGAGCACCCAAGAAATAATTTTGGTGAATAATTCCTCTGGGCTACAATTAAGTCCAGCGATTGACTTTTGTGCAATTTGGAGGGGTTTTTCCGGGTAAAAGGGAACATTGTAGTACGCCCTAAATTCGGCTTGCGAAAGAGTGGGTATTTGTATATTGGACGGAAAATCCCCGAACCTTAGCCCTGGGTTATCATCGGACCCGGCAACCCCTGATGCGGTACACGGACATGGGACGTACTGGGACGTATCTCCTTCTAACGAAACCTGAACTGGAGAGCCGCTCGGTGCGACCTCCCCCAGCACGACTTGGGCGTACTCGGGTGTGCAACCCCCCTGAACCTGAGCTGGAGTGCCGCTCGGGTCGACACCCCCCACAACCGAAACTGAGGTGCCCTGCGTGGCAACACCTCCTGGGGCGCACTCGGGTGTGCAACCCCCAATCGAACTGAAGTGCCGCTCGGTGCGACACTCACAGACACAGGCAATGAGGTGCCCTGTGTTGCAACACCTTCTGGGGCGCACTCGGGTGTGCAACCCCCGTCCATTACGACTGGGGGGCAATCGGGTGTGCAACCCCCCTCCATTACGACTGGGGCGCCCTCGAGTGTGCAACCCCCCCTTCACGGGCACAATCATCAGGTCGTACTCGGGAGTACGACTGACTAGGTCCAAAAGGGTGCCCTCGGCGGTCACACCTTGGTCGTTGCTCACGTTGGTGGCAACTCAAACCTTTGAAGCCTGGCTGGCTTCCATCAAAAACGGGTCCTTAAGAGGTGCAACACCCGCCGATTCGGAATCGAGGAGACCGTCACCGAATACCAGTACGTAAGTCTTCCCGAACCTGGCAGCTGCTTAAGTGTGCCACTCAATAAAACGCTGTAAAAGGAAGAAATAAAATATTAAACAAATGCCCAAGAGGGGCGAAACAAGAATAAGAAAAAATCCCAAAAAGGGTGAGGAAAAAAGTGACAAAAGCCCCAAAAGGGGGCTTGGTCAAAGAAAACGCTTTAAACCTAGCCAAAAGGTCCGGTAGCGAGGACGCATGGTCTTTGGGAAGACGAGAATGTTTTATCTGAGAACAGATACTACACTCTGATCTTAGCCAAAAGGCCTACAATTTGTTTAGATGGATACATCCTGGAAAACATTAACTCTTAGAGTTAAAATTACATTCCCAGAATGCATACCACCTGAGACATAAAAGCCCACTGGGAAGGAGGTAGGTGGGGGTCGGGGATCATTGTGACATTTATACAACTTTTTAAAACATTTTTTATTTGACAACAAGTTTTTAAAAATAGACAAAACAAAGACACTTTTTATTTGACAAAAGAACAAAATGCACAATGACAAAAACCTACTCTACCCTAAGCTAGACATTCACACTAAAAAATTCGCAGTCACTCTATGGCTTAACCCTACTTAAAATATCCTCAAAATGATACATGAAAACATGAAATAACGTGGGAGTGGGATGACACATTAAAAGCACCCAAAAAGAAAGAAAAATAAAGAACCAAATAAAAGGATAAGGGGTGGTTAGTAGGACCCTCCCTACCCTCTTGCTAATTTTGGACCGCCAACTGTTTTCCGGCTCGATGCCGAAAACAAGCAGATCGACCCCTAATTGGGAGTGGGAATAAAGTGGGGCGTTCTGAAAATAAATTAATCAGGATCTTGGTACGGGAATGGATGGCGTCTTCCAAGGGTTTCATCAGACGGGGACAAAATAAATATGTTGAGTGGGCATCTTTGGAAGCTCTCTAGTGGCGGCAAAAAACAAAATCGGGACAGGACATCACTTATTCTTACTAGCTTATAGTTCGACTAGGCTTATAAAAAATATTTTGTTTTATACTAGGCTGGGTTCCGTAGGACCCAGTACCGTCTGCGCCATGCTAAGGCGGAGAAAACATATTCAAACCTGGACCATCGTCGGATGCACAAACTAGTGTTGTGCACCCATCTTCTATTGAACTCCATGCGATGTAGTCGTTTCCAATCGCATCTAATTTTCACTTTAAGCTGATGCTTAAAGTAAACAACCAGATCACGATCCGAAACAGACCCAACCCCATGAACCTCATCTAGACGTGTAACCCACGTCACTAATCTCGCTGTGGCTAGGATCGCCAGAAAAACCATTCTTTTCTCCCTAGACCATGGCGGTGCAACGTTGTTGATAACGTATGCTACATCAAGTACCATCGGCTGCTTGGCGTCGATGCGGGCCGTTACCTCTCTGACATACTCCCAGAGACGACGAACTTTGCTGCAAGTGAAGAAGGCGTGCTCGGCCGTTTCTTCCTCATTGTCCTCACAGCGCGGGCATAAAGGAACGTCCCTTATGCCATCCCTGCGTAATCTGCCATAGAGGGGCAGTGCATTTCGAACCAATCGCCAGTTCAGAGAATACTCAGAATTGTTGAGATAACTCTGGCCTGGCGCTTAACTCCACTGGGAGCGAGCCTCCTCACTCGACAATCCAAACCGCCCCCCATGCGGATCCGAAGCGGACCCCTCCACTAGATCCCGATATAGTCTCTTCCTAGACCGTGCAAGGTCACTGGACCCCGGCAACGCCTTAAGCGCGGCTCGGCATTCGGCGACGAACATGGACTCCTCTCTCGATCTACGTCGACCTTCGACCGAGTGGTCGGGTATGAGGTTGGGAAAGGCGTCTTCAACCGCAGGGACCCACGGAGCGTCCTCTGTCAGAGTACGACTCAGGGAAGCCAGTCTCTCGGCATGTCGATGACTTGCCAAGTCAGGCATCCCCAAGCCTCCATCGCACGGACGTTGCGTACAGACCTGTCTGCGGACGTATGCTTTCCGCCCCTTCCACAGAAGTGAAAAGAGCAAGCGCGTGAAACCAAGAAGGCGGTCCGCGGGCAGAGGGAGCACAGACAGTCGGTAAAGTATCAGAGGAAAGACGTAAGTGGCGCACGCCTCAGCTCTCCCCTTCAAAAGAAAGTTTGCTTCGAATCCAAGCCCTTACAGACGATTCGACCTTTGCCTGTACTTCCGACCAATTCTTCTCCAGCTGGAGACCCGGTCCGAACCTAACGCCACAGATCCGAACCGGACCATAGGTTTAGCTGAAGTCACGATGAAGTGCGGTCTCTCTCCGCTCCAGGCAGCCAACCGCAGGCCGTTGGACTTGCTGCGGTTGACAATGGCCCCTGTAACCTCTTCGTAACAGGCGAGTTCCTTAATGACCGCTTCTATGTCTTCACGGCTGGACACAAAAACGGTGACATCATCGGCATACGCGGAAACCCTGGCTCGCGCATAGTGAGGAGGGATAGCGAATCCGCGCAGGACTGGTCGACCCTATCGAAAGCCTTGGACTGATCTAAATTGATCAGCGTGGCTTCAGTGTCGTCTTCTATACCCTCTAGGATCGTACGGACCAGATGCAAGTTGTCTTGAATTGACCTCCCCTTCACAGCATAATTCTGCTCAGGCTCGATCAAATCAGCGATGACAACCTGCAAACGATTTCCAAGACACCTCGCTGCGCTGATCCCAATCTAGATTGACCACCCCCTACCTTCTCCCCTTTTCTTTTTCTCAGTAGCCCCTTACGTCTACAGTGGCGGCCTGCCTTGTTTGGGGTGAACTTTGTTAAAAAAAAAAAAAAAAAAAAAAGAACACGGGCCAAAATCTTTAACTCTGTGTTTAGCAGAGTTATAGGCATGTAATCATCTAGATTCCCTCCACCAGCTTGGCTCCCCTTCTTCAACAATGTGACCACTCCTTTAGTAACCTGTCCAGGGACCGAAACCTGAACAAACCAGTGGTTAAACACATCTTTCAGAAGATGAACAAACATAGGCGACAGCCTCAAGTAAACTTCGTATGACAGACCATCGAGTCCTAGAGATATGTTTTTGCCGACCCGCTTCAACGCAGTAATGATCTCACCCTCTGTAACCATGCCATCACAGCTAGTTGCTCGAGCCGACTCTAGGCGGGGAGAGCCAGCCAAATAGCTGTCAAACTCCTGGACGCGGAGTCTGGGTAGTTGGGTGAAACGTTCCTCCGAATGCTCGCGGTACCCCTCGCAAATCTCACGAGTCGATACCAGGGTATGTCCTTCCAGGTTATTCACCTTCCGAATGTACCCATCCGAGCAACGACGTAAAGCAGTCTTACGCTCAACAGCGTCAACGTTTACAGCTTCGTTAGAGACTTTCTTTAACCTCGCGCAAACTACTTGACCTTCATATCGCTCGCTAGCCAAGCGATTGAGGTCCTCCTTAATTAAGGCTATCTCTAGGGGTTCCACAAGCAACCGCCCGGGTCATCTTATCCTCTACACGCTTCTGTGTCCTAGCCCTATCTCGAGCGAGGCGTTGGCTATAGCGGACACAAAAGCGTCTAACGTGAGCTTTAGTTTTAACCCACCAACTACTCCCGATAACCGCCCCCACTAAACTCCGCTCAAGTAGTAACGTTAGCTTGTCCCGGAAGTCGGATATCTCCAGTAAGGAGGTATTCAACTTCCAGTACCCAGCTAACCTAGGCTTATCGCTTAAATTCAAACGGGCCATAATCAATTTATGGTCCGAGTGACCTAACCAAGTGAACGTGGGACAAGATAAGAAATCTATGTCGCCTCTTCTAACAAACATTCTGTCCAAGTAAGTACTCGAACAGAAGGCCGCGCTAGTATGCCACGTCCACGCATTAGGCGATCAGGTCAGACAGACTGCTATCACACCTATCCGACCCTCTATTACCCCCGACCTTATCTATCTTCGGGTCAAGGACGGCGTTCCAATCCCCCATTAAAACTACTCGCTCCGGACCCCCGAGAAACGTCTCCAACCGTCGATAAAAGGAAACCCTCTCACCAGCAATGTTGGGCGCATAAACCGCAACGATCCGAAACTTACTGTTTTCAACGGCAACATCGACTACGACCAACCGACCTACCGGATCCGTATGAACAACGCTCACTGTCGCAGACAGAGTGCGTCTCACTAGAAAAGAGACACCACAACTACGGACATTGCCATATGCTGAGATGACGTTATAGTCGTCAGTCAGCACATCACAATCCCCATACGAAACGAAGTGGGTCTCCTCGATCGCAGCTATATCTATCTTAAGGGCCACGAGATCCCTCAGCACGCGAACAGCCTTGCTTCGAGATCTCATGCCCCTCACATTCAATGTGGCCAGGTTAAAAGCCATTTTCCCTTACTTATATGTTGCAAATGGGCTAAAAGTCCTCGGAGGTAGGACGCCGAAGGCCTGACCAAGACTGCCGGTCAGCAGTTCGGACATCCAGAGGAAAGGTTTATTTAAGTGCCCGAAATAATGAGGGGTGAACGTAAATCGGGACCCTCTCCGGACATTTCGACGCTAATTTTTTAAAAAATAGGTTCTTCACATCTACTAGTCTCACACCTGGTATGTCGACCCTTGCCGCCTCCAACATTCTCCAGAGAGCCTTTGCCCTACTACCTTTATCTTGTCGGACGAAGGTAGTTATCAGGGGGATGTTATTGAAGTTACGTGGATCCTGTACCTTCTTCCCTTTCACATGTGTAAATGCCTCCAATTGCTGGAGATATTTCAGCTGCCGGACATTCAAATCGGATTGAACCAGTGAGGCGTCCGCCTCACAGATTCTTTCCCCAGGCAGGAACGGAAACTTTTTTGACCTTTCTTGTCTAGGAGGAGGTGAGGAGGTTTTTTCAATGGGAGTCACTTCAGGCTTCTCCGTACTCTTTTTCTCCACCTCTTGTGTCCCTTTCACGATTTTCTCTTGGGTTTCTACCCTAGGTTCTTCAACCATTGCCACGGGTTCTTCAACCATTGCCACGGGTTCTTCACTCACTGAAGGGGTATTGTAAAGGGGAGGGGTACATTGCTCAACCAAATCTGTCGGGACTGGGGATTGGAGTTCTGCGGGTTGAGCAATTATTTCGTCTTTTTTATCTTTGGTTTCACGGATTTTTTTCGGTTTTGGGTCTTTCGCCTTAGATGTCTGGGCTTCGTCTCCTTCCACTGTCATCCTTTATTCTTCCGCTTGTCTTTCTTCATCAGATTCCGATGACGAGGGGTCACTAAGCTTTCTTTTTACGGCTGATTATGGGGCTATCTCAGGCCTTGGAGACACCTTCTTCCCTTTCTTGATCACCACCGTACTCCAGTTTTCCTGGCCTTCTTCCTGCTTTTCTGTCTGGTCTACTACCTCCTTTTCAGCTACGGGTGTGGGGGCCTTCGGAGTCGCTACTATTTTTTGTACCGGAGCCACAGGTGTTTTAGGTTTCTCCGGGTTTCTTTTTGGGCACACCTTTGCCATATGACCTGGCGTCTGGCAGTGCTAGCAATAAGGTCTTCGCCCTTCCACAATTAGGGACATCACCCATTCTTCGCAGTTTAGTTGAGCCGGGATTCTGAGGAAGTTCTTATGATCTACCCTTATTTTTATCTTGTAATCCCCATTACCGATGTTTCGAGGCCCGCGCACTGGGATTACCCCCTCGACGTCACCATACTGTGACATGATTGCCCTCATGTGATCAGGGCTAATGCAGCATGGGACGCCGAGGATTGTGACTACAGTTCGCCTTTTTTCCAGATACTCTGGTTTTATTTTCATATTCTTTCAAGTAAAATTTCCCTTGGCCACCTTTTCAGCCTCCTGCAGATTGGGGAGCAAAATATCCCACATCGCATATGATTTTTTAACGATATAGGTTGCTGGGATATTTAACTCCACCAACATATCCATCATTCGTTCCTTAGTAACTGTGATGAGGCCTTTTAATTTCAGGTCTGTTGTTACCAAAGATAGGATTCGAAGTCTTAAGCTTTCCAGCGTCCCCGGAATGAGTTTGATCTGGTTTCCCTCCGTCAGACTTGCATACTTTTCTTGGAAGAGAGCCCGATACTCTTCGGGAGTTTTCTGCGCTTGTGGGTCCCAGCCTGTAGTTTTTATCATTGCAGAGATGTTCTTCTTTTGGAGTTTCTGGCCAGCCGTAATTTGAGTATCTTGGCTTTTCAATGTAGGCCACGCCTTTGTAGCAAGATTTGGGGCCCCGTTTTTAACTTTTGATTGAAGTTGACTTTGAATTTTTTCCGGACCCTCTTCCTCTGTTGAATCTGAATCTGACTCATCTGAGGAGCACCCTAAAAACATTTTGGGTTGTAATTCTTTTCGGCTATCTTTAGGTCCAAAGAATTACACTTCCTTAACTGTGGATTCTTAGGCATGTTAAACGTGTTCTTTTTCATTTCAGCGAAAAATTCCTCCTGGGAGATAAGTACTTTGGGGATAGAATTTTGATGATCAAAGTCCCCAAAGATGATAGAATCTGGGACGTCATCGGGTGTGTCCATCCCCTCGACTGAAGAAACCAGGTCGCATTCGGGTGTACGACCCCCTGAGGCTACTGGAGTGCCGCTCGGTGTGACACTCCCCAACACAGACAACGAGGTGCCCTGCGAGGCCACACCTCTTGGGGCGCACTCGGGTGTGCAACCCCCCTGAACCTGAGCTGGAGTGCCGCTCGGTGCGACACCCCCACAACTGAAACTGAGGTGCCCTGCGTGGCAACACCTCCTGGGGCGCACTCGGGTGTGCACCCCCCCATCTAACTGGAGTGCCGCTCGATGCGACACTCCCCGACACAGGCAATGGGGCGCACTCGGGTGTGCAACCCCCCTCCATTACGACTGGGGCGCACTCGGGTGTGCAATCCCCCTTCACGGGCACCATCATCAGATCGTACTCGGGAGTACGACTGATTAGGTCTAAAAAGGTGCCCTCGGCGGTCACACCCTGGTCGTTGCTCACGTCGACCTTCAACCGAGTATGAGAGGAAAGACGTAAGTGGCGCACGCCTCAGCTCTCCCCTTCAACGAAAAGTTTCCTTCGAATCCAAGCTCTTACAGACGATTCGACCTTTGCCTGTACTTCCGACCAATTTTTCTTTAGCTCGAGACCCGGTCCAAACCAAACGCCAAGGATCCGAACCGGGCCATCGGTCCAGTTGAAGTCACCTGGAAGTGCGGTCTCTTCGCTCCAGGCAGCCAACCGCAGGCCGTTGGACTTGCTGCGGTTGACAATGGCCCCTGTAACCTCTTCGTACAGAGCGAGCGAGCGTCTTAATCACCGCTTCTATGTCTTCACGGTCGGACACAAAAACGGTGACATCATCGGCATACGCGGAAACCGTGGCTCGCGCATAGTGAGGAGGGATAGCGATTCCGCGCAGGACTGGTGTAGCTGCCCCGTCCCTTAATTGGCGAAGGAAGGGCTCCAACGCCAGGAGATAAAGCAGGGGCGACAGCGGACAACCCTGACGCACCGAACGAGAAACCACGAACGATTCCGACAGCCTACCGTTTACTTGCACCGCTACCACCGGCAGACGGTACAGAATGGAGATCTACTTGCGGAAGTCCGGATTAAAACCGGCAGCCTCTAAAACAGATTCCAAAAAACCATGGTCGACCCTATCGAAAGCCTTGGACTGATCTAAATTGACCAGCGCGGCTTCAGTGTCGTCTTCTTTTCCTCTCTAGGATCGTACGGACCAGATGCAAATTGTTTTGAATTGACCTCCCCTTTAACAGCATAATTCTGCTCAGGCTCGATCAAATCAGCGATGACAACCTGCAAACGATTCGCAAGAACACGGGTCAAAAACTATTAACTCTGTGTTTAGCAGAGTTATGGGCCTGTAATCATCTAGATTCCCTCCACCAGGTTGGCTCCTCTTCTTCAACAATGTGACCACTCCTTTGGTAACCTGTCCAGGGACCGAACCCTGAACAAACCAGTGGTTAAACACATCCTTCAGAAGAGGAACAAATATGGGCGACAGCCTCAAGTAAACTTCGTACGGCAGACCATCGAGTCCTGGAGATTTGTTTTTGCCGACCTGCTTCAACGCAGTAATGATACTACCCTCTGTAACCATGCCATCACAGCTAGCCGCTCGAGCCGCCTCTAGGCGGGGCGAGCCAGCCAAATAGCTGTCAAACTCCTGGACGCGGAGTCTGGGTAGTTGGGTGAAACGTTCCTCCGAATGCTCGCGGAACCCCTCGCAAATCTCACGAGTCGATACCAGGGTATGTCCTTCCAGGTTATTAACTTTCCGAATGTACCCATCCGAGCCACGAGGTAAAGCAGCCTTACGCTCAACAGCGTCAACGTTTACAGCTTCGTTAGAGACTTTCTTTAACCTCGCGCAAACTACTTGACCTTCATATCGCTCGCTAGCCAAGCGATTGAGGTCCTACTTAATTAAGGCTATCTCTAGGGGTTCCACAAGCAACCGCCCGGGTCATCTTATCCTCTACACGCTTCTGTGTCCTAGCCCTATCTCGAGCGAGGCGTTGGCTATAGCGGACACAAAAGCGTCTAACGTGAGCTTTAGTTTTAACCCACCAACTACTCCCGATAACCGCCCCCACTAAACTCCGCTCAAGTAGTAACGTTAGCTTGTCCCGGAAGTCGGGTATCTCCAGTAAGGAGGTATTCAACTTCCAGTACCCAGCTAACCTAGGCCTATCGCTTAAATTCAAACGGGCCATAACAAATTAATGGTCCCAATGACCTAACCAAGTGAACGTGGGACAAGATAAGAAATCTATGTCGCCTCTTCTAACTAACATTCTGTCCAAGTAAGTACTCTAACAGAAGGCCGCGCTAGTATGCCACGTCCACATCTCCCGCCTTAGGTGATCAACGCGAAATCTGTCGACAAGATCGCATGAGGCGATCAGGTCACACAGACTGCTATCACACCTATCCGACCCTCTATTACCCCCGACCTTATCTATCTTCGGGTCAAGGACGGCGTTCCAATCCCCCATTAAAACTACTCGCTCCGGACCCCCGAGAAACGTCTCCAACCGTCGATAAAAGGAAACCCTCTCACCAGCAATGTTGGGCGCATAAACCGCAACGATCCGAAACTTACTGTTTTCAACGGCAACATCGACTACGACCAACCGACCTACTGCACCTGTGTGAACAACGCTCACTGTCGCAGACTAGGTGCGTCTCACTAGAAAAGAGACACCACAACTACGGACATTGCCATATGCTGAGATGACGTCATAGTCGTCAGTCAGCACATCACAATCCCCATACGAAACGAAGTGGGTCTCCTCGATCGCAGCTATATCTACCTTAAGGGCCACGAGATCCCTCAGCACGCGAACAGTCTTGCTTCGAGATCTCATGCACCTCACATTCAATGTGGCCAGGTTTAACGCCATTAGCCCTTACTTATATGTCGCAAATGGGCCTAAAGTCCTCGGGAGTGAGGACGCCGAAGGCCTGACCTAGACTGCCGGTCAGCAGTTCGGACGAAATTCGCCCGTCTCGAGCCAGACCTCCCACGTCCAGAGGAAAGGTTAATTTAAGTGCCCGAAATAATGAGGGGTGAACGTAAATCGGGACCCTCTCCGGACAATTCGACGCTAATTTAAAAAAAAATGGGTTCTCCACATCTACTAGTCTCACACCTGGTATGGCGACCCTTGCCGCCTCCAACATTCTCCAGAGGGCCTTTGCCCTACTACCTTTATCTTGTCGGACGAAGGTAGTTATCAGGGGGATGTTATTGAAGTTACGTGGATCCTGTACCTTACTTCCCTTTCACATGTGTAAATGTCTCCAATTGCTGGAGATATTTCAGCTGCCGGACATTCAAATCGGATTGAACCAGTGAGGCGTCCGCCTCACAGATTCTTTCCCCAGGCAGGAACGGAAACGTTTTTGACCTTTCTTGTCTAGGAGGAGGTGAGGAGGTTTTTTCAATGGGAGTCACTTCAGGCTTCTCCGTACTCTTTTTCTCCACCTCTTGTGTCCCTTTCACGATTTTCTCTTGGATTTCTACCCTAGGTTCTTCAACCATTGCCACGGGTTCTTCAACCATTGCCACGGGTTCTTCACTCACTGAAGGGGTATTGTAAAGGGGAGGGGTACATTGCTCAACCAAATCTGTCGGGACTGGGGATTGGAGTTCTGCGGGTTGAGCAATTATTTCGTCTTTTTTATCTTTGGTTTCACGGATTTTTTTCGGTTTTGGGTCTTTCGCCTTAGATGTCTGGGCTTCGTCTCCTTCCACTGTCATCCTTTATTCTTCCGCTTGTCTTTCTTCATCAGATTCCGATGACGAGGGGTCACTAAGCTTTCTTTTTACGGCTGATTATGGGGCTATCTCAGGCCTTGGAGACACCTTCTTCCCTTTCTTGATCACCACCGTACTCCAGTTTTCCTGGCCTTCTTCCTGCTTTTCTGTCTGGTCTACTACCTCCTTTTCAGCTACGGGTGTGGGGGCCTTCGGAGTCGCTACTATTTTTTGTACCGGAGCCACAGGTGTTTTAGGTTTCTCCGGGTTTCTTTTTGGGCACACCTTTGCCATATGACCTGGCGTCTGGCAGTGCTAGCAATAAGGTCTTCGCCCTTCCACAATTAGGGAGATCACCCATCCCTCGCAGTTTAGTTGAGCCGGGATTCTGAGGAAGTTCTTATGATCTACCCTTATTTTTATCTTGTAATCCCCATTACCGATGTTTCGAGGCCCGCGCACTGGGATTACCCCCTCGACGTCACCATACTGTGACATGATTGCCCTCATGTGATCAGGGCTAATGCAGCATGGGACGCCGAGGATTGTGACTACAGTTCGCCTTTTTTCCAGATACTCTGGTTTTATTTTCATATTCTTTCAAGTAAAATTTCCCTTGGCCACCTTTTAAGCCTCCTGCTGATTGGGGAGCAAAATATCCCACATAGCATATGATTTTTTAACGATATAGGTTGCTGGGATATTTAACTCCACCAACATATCCATCATTCGTTCCTTAGTAACTGTGATGAGGCCTTTTTATTTCAGGTCTGTTGTTACCAAAGATAGGATTCGAAGTCTTAAGCTTTCCAGCGTCCCCGGAATGAGTTTGATCTGGTTTCCCTCCGTCAGACTTGCGTACTTTTCTTGGAAGAGAGCCCGATACTCTTCGGGAGTTTTCTGCGCTTGTGGGCCCCAGCCTGTAGTTTTTATCATTGCAGAGATGTTCTTCTTTTGGAGTTTCTGGCCAGCCGTAATTTGAGTATCTTGGCTTTTCAATGTAGGCCACGCCTTTGTAGCAAGATTTGGGCCCCGTTTTTAACTTTTGATTGAAGTTGACTTTGAATTTTTTCCGGACCCTCTTCCTCTGTTGAATCTGAATCTGACTCATCTGAGGAGCACCCTAAAAACATTTTGGGTTGTAATTCTTTTCGGCTATCTTTAGGTCCAAAGAATTACACTTCCTTAACTGTGGATTCTTAGGCATGTTAAACGTGTTTTTTTTTCATTTCAGCGAAAAATTCCTCCTGGGAGATAAGTACTTGTGGGGATAGAATTTTGATGATCAAAGTCCCCAAAGATGATAGAATCTGGGACGTCATCGGGTGTGTCCATCCCCTCGACTGAAGAAACCAGGTCGCATTCGGGTGTACGACCCCCTGAGGCTACTGGAATGCCGCTCGGTGTGACACTCCCCAACACAGACAACGAGGTGCCTTGCGAGGCCACACCTCTTGGGGCGCACTCGGGTGTGCAACCCCCCTGAACCTGAGCTGGAGTGCCGCTCGGTGCGACACCCCCACAACTGAAACTGAGGTGCCCTGCATGGCAACACCTCCTGGGGCGCACTCGGGTGTGCACCCCCCCATCCAACTGGAGTGCCGCTCGATGCGACACTCCCCGACACAGGCAATGGGGCGCACTCGGGTGTGCAACCCCCCTCCATTACGACTGGGGCGCACTCGGGTGTGCAACCCCCCTTCACGGGCACCATCATCAGATCGTACTCGGGAGTACGACTGACTAGGTCTAAAACAGTCTATCCACTAGACACTGTTCAAATTACATTGATAAATTAACAAGTCATAATAACTATGATTTGCTTTCAACAAACATTGTATAGTATTTAGCAAATTATTACATTAGTTTTGAATATCAACAATGAATTTTAGACTCCCCCAGGCCGTTTTTCTCTAATTCAACATAGCTATTATAAGCCATTTTAAAAACCGAAAATGACATTAATTCACTTCTTTTGGCTGAGATCAAAGTGTAGTATCTGTTCCGATGGATACTGCGCCCCATAGACTGGTATCGTCTTGGCCTTCGGGGCTTCATTCCGCCGGTCTATGGGTTTGTCATGTGCAGTTCTAGGAGATCCACACTCCCAGGCTTTGCCTCCCCTCTTTAGGGGAGGAGTAAGTTTATTGCTCACTGCTAGAGGCGCGTTATCGGGGAATGCCAGATAACAGCATCTACGTTTCTCTTTGGACTATTTTGCAGATGAAAAGCGGGGGGGGGTCGGTTAGAGTTATTTCATTAGTGCTCCAGAAGCCTCCTTGACTTTTTAAATACTCGGCGTTGTCTGGGAGAAAACTGCTCAATGTTCTAGATAGAGCTACTGTAGTGATAAGTTTGTATAATATTTTAACGCCATTTACGATTCTCTTCGGACTATTGTGCAGAATAAAAAGGAGGAGGGATCGGTAATGGTGATGTCAGTAGAGGCTTCTGCGGTATGGCAACCGGGGGAAGGTTTGTCCTGTCCAGTTCTAGGAGGTCAACACTCCCAGGCTTTGCCTCCCCTCTTTGAGGAGGAGTAAGTTTATTGCATACTGCCTGAGGCGCCCCTACTGGGGAATCCCGACGGGACTGCCCAGGCAATTTTTAATGGTCAGAGGGATCATCTTCTCGTGCGCTAGCTTTTTAAGTCCCACTTGAATTTATTTGTTAGAGGATAGCTAAGGAAGAACGATAACTCACATTTAAACACACAATTTAGGTTTTCAAAACAAGGTTAGAGAATATACATAACATATAAAAATGTATTCTTATGTAAAATTTACAAGGTAAGATAATGAGAGTATTCCCGAATCTATAGAGCCACCCCTTAAGGGTCCATAGGACATATTTCATCAGGGAGGGGAGGGGCTTTTAGTTATTTTTCATTATATTTTATAGTAATTTGAAATTGCTGAGTCATATTGTAATTTAATTACGTAATACCTAAAGTTCATAAAACAATTCATCATTTGTAATGAAATTTATTTGTTAGAGGATAGCTAAGGAAGAACGATAACTCACATTTAAAAACACAATTTAGGTTTTTAAAACAAGGTTAGAGAATATACATAACATATAAAAGTGTATTCTTATGTAAAATTCACAGACTGAGATGATTAGAGTATTCTCGAATCTATGAAGCCACACCTTAGGAGTCCATGCGGCATATTTCATCAGGGGGGGCGTTTCAGTTATTTTTCATTATATTTTATAGTAATTTGAAATTGCTGAGTCATATTGTAATTTAATTACGTAATACCTCAAGTTCATAAAACAATTCATTATTTTTAATGAGATTTATTTGTTAGAGGATAGCTTTTTAAAACACAATGTAGGTTTCTACAGAATAGGGACAATGGGTACTTCTCCAATATAGGGATCAGATGTGCTTCTACAATATAGGACACAGCACCGAGGGTGCTTCTACTATATAGGACCCGGAGGCTTATGTTAAATAGAGACCATGGGTGCTTCTGCAGTATAGGGGCCAGGGGCGCTTCTACAGTATAGGACCCAGCACCGTGGGTGCTTTTACAATATACGACCCGGAGGCTTCTGCAGTATGGTTCTTTGATATGACCGAGGCACCTCAGAAACATTTTTTTTTTTATTAACTGAAAATATTTCTATGTATGGGGAATGGTAAACAAAAATTGGGGGGGGGGGAGGATTTTTTATTTCATAAAAAATATTCATATGTATAGGTGAGGATGAAAAAATTTTTTTAGGGGGGTGTCGAAAATTTTTTTTTTTCCTTTTTCTTTTTTAAACTAAAAATATATGTATGGGGAGGGTAAAAAAAAATTTGAGGGGGAGGGGGTCAAAATTTTATTTCTTTTTCATTAAAAATATTTATATGTATGGGGAGGATGAAAAATATTTTTTTTCGGGCGGGGGAGTAAATTTTTTTTTTTCGTTGTTTGAACTAAAAATATTCCTATGTATGGGGGTAAGGGGTCAAAAATTTTTCTTTTTTTTTTCTTTTAAATTAAAAATATTTCTAAGTATGGGGGAGGATAAAAAAAAAATTTTCTTGGGGGAGCAAAAAAAATTTATTTTTTTCTTTTATTAACTAAAAATATTTATATTTATGATAGTGACACTACATGAATGAACACTATTTTGTTTTTCTGCCACGACAGGGGGGTATTAATATGAGTTCTTAGGCATGCGAACTGGGCTGGAGATAGGTACATATACAGTATGTGTACCCTTGCAGAGATAGTTAAGTATATAGTATGCACATGAGGGCGGCGATAGGTACTAATATAGTATGCGTACTGGGCCGGCGATGTGGTATATATATATAGTATGTGCACTGGGGTGGCAATAGGTACGTATATAGTAGTGCATAGCAGTGGCAATAGGTACGTATTTAGCATTCACACCGAGGTGGCGATTGGTATGTATTTAGTATTCGCACCGGGTCGGCGATATGTACATATTTAGTATTTGCACTGTGGCAGCGATAGATACATATGTAGTATGCACACCAGGTCAGCAATAGGTAGGTATATAGCATGTGCACATGGGCGGCAGTAATTACATATATAGCACCGGGGCGGTGATAGGTATGTATTTAGCATGCGCTCCAGGGCGACGATCGGTACGTATATAGAACGCGCACCGGGGCGGCGATAGGTACATATATAGAACAGGCATCGAGGCGGCGAAAGGTACATATTTAGCATTTGCAACGGGGCGGCAATAGGTACTTATATAGTATCTGCACCCAGGCAGCGATAGGTACTTATATAGTATCTGCACTGGGGTTGCGATAGGTATGTATATATTATGAGCACTGGGACGGCGATAGGTATGTATATTGTATGCGCACCGGGTTGGTGATAGATTCATACATAGTATGAACACCTGGGCGGAGATAAGTACCTATATAGAAGGCGCAGACAGAGGTGGTACTTTTTATATAAATATGTCATACTATTGCCCTGGGAAACGTAGGATGAAATGGTGGGGAAGAAACAGCTTTCGCAAAAGACAACTTGAGAAAGTAGCGGTGAAATGGGGCGACCAGGGAAGAGAAAAGTAGAAATATAAAGAGATGGTTATAGAGAGAGGGAGAGAAATAGAAGTTTCAATATAAAGATGTTACACACACGAGTTTTCTTCAATTTAATGTTTTTATCACCCCGAGCAACGCTGGGTAGCCCTACTAGTCTATTATATAAATCCCACCTGTCTGTATGGATGTATGTATGTATGTATGTATGTAAAGCTTCTCCTCCGAAAGTACCCAACAAACAGTAAATCGAGTGATATCATTACGACTGTAGTGATAGGTTTGGAAAATATTTTAACGCAATCTTCGTTCCCCTTGGGACTATTTTGCAGATGAAAAAGAGGGAGGATATATAAGTGATTTCAGTAGTGCTTAGGAGGCCTCCTTGACTTTCAAAGTACTCGGCGTTTTCCTGGAGAAAAGTGTTCAATGTCTTAGATAGAGCTACTGTAGTGATAGGTTTAGATAATATTTTAACAGCATATACGCTGAAAAGGATAAGGGAATCAATGAGTGTGATTTCATTAGTGCTCATGAGGACTCCTTGATTTTCAAAGTACTCGGCGTTGTCCGGGAGAAAAGTGCTCAATATCCTAGATAAAGCTACTGTATTGATAGGTTTGGAAAATATTTTAACGCCATCTTCGGTCCCCTTTTGGACTATTTTGCAGATGAAAAAGAGGAAGGATACCAAACTGATTTCAGTAGTGCTCAGGAGTCGTCCTTTATTTGGAAAGTACTCGGCGTTGTCCGGGAGAAAAGTGCTCAATATCTTAGATAGAGCTACTGTAGTAGTAGGTTTGGATAATATTTTAACAGCATTTACGCTGAAAGGATGGGGGAATCAATAAGAGTTATTTCAGTAGTGCTAAGAAGGCCTCCTTGATTTTCAAGGTACTCGGCGTAGTCCGGGGGGACAGTGCTCAATATCCTAGATAGAGCTACTCTAGTGATAGGTTTGGAAAATATTTTAACGCCATCTTCGTTCCCCTTTGGACTATTTTGCAGATAAGAAGGAGAGAAGATACCTAAGTGATTTCAGATATACTCAGGAGGCGTCCTTGATTTTGAAATTTATCAGCGTTGTCCAGGAGAAAAGTGCTCAATGTCTTAGATAGAGCTACTGTAGTGATAGTTTTTGAAAATATTTAAACGTCATCTTTGGTCTCCTTTGGACTATTTTGCAGATCACAAGGTTTGGATAATATTTTAACAGCATCTAGCTGAATAGGATGTGGGAATCCGTAAGAGTGATTTCAGTAGTACCTAAGAGACCTCCTTGATTTTAAAATTACTCAGCGCTGTCTGGGAGAACAGTGCCGAATATCTTATATTGAGCTACTGTAGTGATAGGTTTGGAAAAATATTTTAACGCCATCTTCGTTCCCCTTTCGACTATTTTGCAGATCACAAGGTGGGAGGATACTTTAGTTATTTCAGTCGTTCTCAAAAAGCCTCATTGATTTTGAAAGTACTCAGCGTTGTCCTAGATAGAGCTACTGTAGTGATAGGTTTGGATAATATTTTAACAGCATCGACGCTGAAAAGGATGGGGGAATCGATAAGAGTTATTTCAGTAGTGCTTATGGGGCCTCCTTTATTTTTAAAGTACTCGGCGTTGTCCGGGAGAAAAGTGCCCAATATCCTAAATAGAGCTACTATACTGATCGGTTTGGAAAATATTTTAACGCTAACTTCGTTCCCCTTTGGACACTATTTTGCAGATGAAAAAGCGGGAGAATATATAAGTTATCTCAGTAGTGCTCAGGAGACCTCCTTGATTTTGAAAGTACTCGGCGTTGTCCAGGAGAAAAGTGCTAAATGTCCTAGATAGAGCTACTGTAGTGATAGGTTTGGTTAATATTTTAACAAACTACGCTGAAAAGTATGGGGGACTCGATAAGAGTGATTTCAGTAGTGCTCATGAAGACTCCTTGATTTTCAAATTACTCGGCATTGATCAGGAGAAATGTTCTCAATATCCTAGATAGAGCTACTGTAGTGATAGGTTTGGAAAATATTTTAACGCCATCTTCGTTCCCCTTAGGACTATTTTGCAGTTGCAAAGGAGAGAGGATACGTAAGTGATTTCAGTAGTGCTCAGGAGGACTCCTTAAATTCAAAGTAATCGGCGTTGTCCGGGAGAAAAGTGCTCAATGTCTTAGACCTACTGTTGTGATAGGTTTGGATAATATTTTAACAGCATCTACACTGAAAATGATAGAGGAATCGATACAAGTAGTTTCAGTAGTGCTCATGAGTCTTCCTTGATTTTCAAATTACTCGGCGTTGTCTGGGAGAAAAGGGCCCAATATCCTAGATAGAGCTACTATAGTTATAAGTTTGGAAAATACTTTAACGCTATTTCTGTTCCATTTTGGACTATTTTGCAGATGAAAAAGAAGGGAGAATACCTAAGTGATTCGAGTAGTGCTCAGTAGTTCTCATGAGGCCTCCGTGATTTTCAAAGTTTTCAGCATTGTCCGGGAGAAAAGTGCTCAATGTCCTAGATAGAGCTACTGTAGTGATAGGTTAAGATAATATTTTAACAGCATTTACGCTGAAAAGGATGGGGGGATCGATAAAAGTTATTTTCGTAGTGCTCAGGTGGGGTCCTATATTTTCACTGTACTCGGCGTTGTCCGGGAGTAAAGTGCTCATAATCCTAGATAGAGCTACTTTAGTGATAGGTTTGGAAAATATTTTAACACCATCTTCGTTCCCCTTTACACTATTTTGCAGATAAAATGGAGAGAGGATACCTAAGTGATTTCTGTAGTTCCCAGGAGGCGTCCTTAATTTGTAAATATACTCGGCGTTGTCCAGAAGAAAAGTGCTCAATGTCTTAGATAGAGCTTCTGTAGTGATAGGTTTGGATAATATTTTAACAGCATCTACGCTAAAAAGGATGGGTGAATCCGTAAGAGTGATTTCAGTAGTGCTCATAAGGCCTCTTTGATTTGCAAAATACTCATCGTTGTCTAGGAGAAAAGTGCCCGATATCCTAGATAGAGCTACTGTAGTGATAGGTTTGGAAAATATTTTAACGCAATCTTCGTTTTCCTTGGGACTATTTTGCAGATGAAAAAGAGGGAGGATATATAAGTGATTTTAGTAGTGCTCAGGAGGCCTCCTTGACTTTCAAAGTACTCGGCGTTCTCCAGGAGAAAAGTGCTCAATGTCTTAGATAGAGCTAATGTAGTGATAGGTTTGGATAATATTTTAACAGCATCTATGCTGAAAAGGATGGGGGAATAGATAAGAGTGATTTTATTAGCGCCTATGAGGCATCGTTGATTTTCAAAGTACTTGGCGTTGTCCGGGAGAAAAGTGCTAAATATCTTAGATAGAGCTACTGTACTGATAGGTTTGGAAAATATTTTAACGCCATCTTCATTCTCTTATGGGCTATTTTGCAGATGAAAAGGAGGGAGGATACCTTAGTTATTACAGTAGTGCTCAGGACGTCCTTGATTTTTAAAGTACTCGGCGTTGTCTGGGAGAAAAGTGCTCAATGTCCTAGATAGAGCTACTGTAGTGATAGGTTTGGATAATATTTTAACAGCATCGACGCTGAAAAGGATGGGGGAATCGATAAGAGTGATTTCAGTAGTGCTCAGGAGGAGCCATTGATTTGTAAATTACTCGGCGTTGTCTGGGTAAAAAGTGCTCAGTATTTTAGGGAGTGCTACTGTAGTGAGAGGTTTGGAAAATATTTTAACGCCATCTTCGTCTCCCTTTGGACTATTTTGCAGATGAAAAGGAGGGAGGATACCTAAGTGATTTCAGTAGTGCTCAAGAGGCCTCCTTTATTTTCAAAGTACTCAGCGTTGTCCGGGAGAAAAGTGCTCTATGCCTAAGATAGAGCTACTGTAGTGATAGGTTTGGATAATATTTTAACAATCTACGTTTAAAAATATAGGGGAATCGATAAGAGTGATGTCATTAGTGCTCATGAGGCCTCCTTGATTTTCAAAGTAGTCGGCGTTGTCCGGGAGAAAAGTGCACAATATCCTAGACAGAGCTACTGTAGTGATAGGTTTGGATAATATTTTAACAGCATCTACGCTGAAAAACGATTGCCGGAATCGATAAAAGTGATTTCAGTAGTGCTCAGGAGGCCTCCTTGATTTTTAAATTACTCAGCATTGTCAGGGAGAAAAGTACCCTATATCCTAGATAGAGCTACTGTAGTGATAGGTTTGGAAATATTTTAACGCCATCTTCGTTCCCCTTTGGACTATTTTGCAGATCAGAAGGAGAGAGGATATCTAAGCGATTTCAGTAGTGCTCAAGAGGCCTCCTTAATTTTCAAAGTACTCGGCGTTGTCTGGGAGAAAAGTGCTCAATGTCATATATAGAGATACTGTAGTGATAGGTTTGGATAATATTTTTACAATCTATGCTGGAAAGGATGGGGGAATCGATAAGTGTGATTTCAGTAGTGCTTAGGAGGACTCCTTGATTTTCAAATCACTTGGCGTTGTCCGGGAGAAAAGTGCTCTATGCCTATGATAGAGCTACTGTAGTGATAGGTTTGGTTAATATTTTAACAAACTACGCTGAAAAGTATGGGGGACTCGATAAGAGTGATTTCAGTAGTGCTCATGAAGACTCCTTGATTTTCAAATTACTCGGCATTGATCAGGAGAAATGTTCTCAATATCCTAGATAGAGCTACTGTAGTGATAGGTTTGGAAAATATTTTAACGCCATCTTCGTTCCCCTTAGGACTATTTTGCAGTTGCAAAGGAGAGAGGATACGTAAGTGATTTCAGTAGTGCTCAGGAGGACTCCTTAAATTCAAAGTAATCGGCGTTGTCCGGGAGAAAAGTGCTCAATGTCTTAGACCTACTGTTGTGATAGGTTTGGATAATATTTTAACAGCATCTACACTGAAAATGATAGAGGAATCGATACAAGTAGTTTCAGTAGTGCTCATGAGTCTTCCTTGATTTTCAAATTACTCGGCGTTGTCTAGGAGAAAAGGGCCCAATATCCTAGATAGAGCTACTATAGTTATAAGTTTGGAAAATACTTTAACGCTATTTCTGTTCCATTTTGGACTATTTTGCAGATGAAAAAGAAGGGAGAATACCTAAGTTATTCGAGTAGTGCTCAGTAGTTCTCATGAGGCCTCCGTGATTTTCAAAGTTTTCAGCATTGTCCGGGAGAAAAGTGCTCAATGTCCTAGATAGAGCTACTGTAGTGATAGGTTAAGATAATATTTTAACAGCATTTACGCTGAAAAGGATGGGGGGATCGATAAAAGTTATTTTCGTAGTGCTCAGGTGGGGTCCTATATTTTCACTGTACTCGGCGTTGTCCGGGAGTAAAGTGCTCATAATCCTAGATAGAGCTACTTTAGTGATAGGTTTGGAAAATATTTTAACACCATCTTCGTTCCCCTTTACACTATTTTGCAGATAAAATGGAGAGAGGATACCTAAGTGATTTCTGTAGTTCCCAGGAGGCGTCCTTAATTTGTAAATATACTCGGCGTTGTCCAGAAGAAAAGTGCTCAATGTCTTAGATAGAGCTTCTGTAGTGATAGGTTTGGATAATATTTTAACAGCATCTACGCTAAAAAGGATGGGTGAATCCGTAAGAGTGATTTCAGTAGTGCTCATAAGGCCTCTTTGATTTGCAAAATACTCATCGTTGTCTAGGAGAAAAGTGCCCGATATCCTAGATAGAGCTACTGTAGTGATAGGTTTGGAAAATATTTTAACGCAATCTTCGTTTTCCTTGGGACTATTTTGCAGATGAAAAAGAGGGAGGATATATAAGTGATTTTAGTAGTGCTCAGGAGGCCTCCTTGACTTTCAAAGTACTCGGCGTTCTCCAGGAGAAAAGTGCTCAATGTCTTAGATAGAGCTAATGTAGTGATAGGTTTGGATAATATTTTAACAGCATCTATGCTGAAAAGGATGGGGGAATAGATAAGAGTGATTTTATTAGCGCCTATGAGGCATCGTTGATTTTCAAAGTACTTGGCGTTGTCCGGGAGAAAAGTGCTAAATATCTTAGATAGAGCTACTGTACTGATAGGTTTGGAAAATATTTTAACGCCATCTTCATTCTCTTATGGGCTATTTTGCAGATGAAAAGGAGGGAGGATACCTTAGTTATTACAGTAGTGCTCAGGACGTCCTTGATTTTTAAAGTACTCGGCGTTGTCTGGGAGAAAAGTGCTCAATGTCCTAGATAGAGCTACTGTAGTGATAGGTTTGGATAATATTTTAACAGCATCGACGCTGAAAAGGATGGGGGAATCGATAAGAGTGATTTCAGTAGTGCTCAGGAGGAGCCATTGATTTGTAAATTACTCGGCGTTGTCTGGGTAAAAAGTGCTCAGTATTTTAGGGAGTGCTACTGTAGTGAGAGGTTTGGAAAATATTTTAACGCCATCTTCGTCTCCCTTTGGACTATTTTGCAGATGAAAAGGAGGGAGGATACCTAAGTGATTTCAGTAGTGCTCAAGAGGCCTCCTTTATTTTCAAAGTACTCAGCGTTGTCCGGGAGAAAAGTGCTCTATGCCTAAGATAGAGCTACTGTAGTGATAGGTTTGGATAATATTTTAACAATCTACGTTTAAAAATATAGGGGAATCGATAAGAGTGATGTCATTAGTGCTCATGAGGCCTCCTTGATTTTCAAAGTAGTCGGCGTTGTCCGGGAGAAAAGTGCACAATATCCTAGACAGAGCTACTGTAGTGATAGGTTTGGATAATATTTTAACAGCATCTACGCTGAAAAACGATTGCCGGAATCGATAAAAGTGATTTCAGTAGTGCTCAGGAGGCCTCCTTGATTTTTAAATTACTCAGCATTGTCAGGGAGAAAAGTACCCTATATCCTAGATAGAGCTACTGTAGTGATAGGTTTGGAAATATTTTAACGCCATCTTCGTTCCCCTTTGGACTATTTTGCAGATCAGAAGGAGAGAGGATATCTAAGCGATTTCAGTAGTGCTCAAGAGGCCTCCTTAATTTTCAAAGTACTCGGCGTTGTCTGGGAGAAAAGTGCTCAATGTCATATATAGAGATACTGTAGTGATAGGTTTGGATAATATTTTTACAATCTATGCTGGAAAGGATGGGGGAATCGATAAGTGTGATTTCAGTAGTGCTTAGGAGGACTCCTTGATTTTCAAATCACTTGGCGTTGTCCGGGAGAAAAGTGCTCTATGCCTATGATAGAGCTACTGTAGTGATAGGTTTGGATAATATTTTAACAATCTACGTTGAAAAGGATGGAGGAATCGATAAGAGTTATGTCATTATTGCTCATGAGGCCTCCTTGATTTTATAAGTAGTCGGCGTTGTCCGGGAGAAAAGTGCTCAATATCCTAGATAGAGCTACTGTAGTGATAGGTTTGGAAAATATTTACACGTCATCTTCGTTCTCTTTTGGACTATTTTGCAGATGAAAAGGAGGGAGGATACGTAAGTGATTTTAGTAGTGCTCCAGAGGCCTCTTTGATTTTCAAAGTAATCGGCGTTGTCCGGGAGAAAAGTGCTCAATGTCTTAGAGCTACTGTAGTGATAGGTTTGGATAATATTTTAACAGCATCTACGCTAAAAAGGATGGGAGAATCTATAAGAGTGATTTCAGTAATGCTCATGAGGCCTCATTGATTTTCAAATTACTCGGCGTTGTCCGGGAGAAAATTGCTCAATATTTTAGATAGAGCTACTGTAGTGATAAGTTTGGAAAATATTTTAACGCCATCTTCGTTCCCCTTTGGACTATTTTGCAAATGAAAAGGAGGGAGGATATCTAAGGGATTTCAGTAGTGCTCAGGAGGCCTTCTTTTATTTTCAAAGTACTCAGCGTTGTCCAGGAGAAAAGTGCTCAATGTCCTATATAGAGCTACTGTAGTGATAGGTTTGGATAATATTTTTACAATCTATGCTGAAAAGGATGGGATAATCGATAAGAGTGATTTCAGTAGTGATCAGGAAGACTGCTTGATTTTCAAATTACTCGGCATTATCTGGAAGAAAAGTGCTCAATATCCTAGATAGAGCTACTGTAGTGATAGGTTTGGAAAATATTTTAACGCCATCTTCGTTTCCCTTTTGTCTATTTTGCAGATGACAAGGAGGGAAGATACGTAAATTATTTCAGTAGTGCTCAGTAGACCTGCTTGATTTTCAAAGTACTCGGCGTCGTCAGGGAGAAAAGCGCTCAATGTCCTATATAGAGCTACTGTAGTGATAGGTTTTGATAATATTTTAACACAATCTTCGTTTTCACTTTGGACTATTTTGCAGATGAAAAGGAGAGGGTGGTCAGTAAGAGTTATTTCAGTAGTAGCTTCGGCGGCATTGCATTTAGGGAGTGCTTCTGCGGTATAGGAACCTGAGGCTTCTGCATTATGGCACCAGGGGGGTGCTTCTGCCGTATAGAAACCGGGGGGGGGGGTTTCTACTGCGGTATAGGAACCTGAGGTTTGTGAGGTATGGCACCCGGGGGTGCTTCTGCTGTATAGAAACCGGGGGGAGGGTTCTTCTGCAATATAGCAACTGGGAGGTACTTCTGTGGTATAGCAACCGGAGGGTGGGTCTGCAATATATAAACTTGAGGTTTCTGCGGTATAGCAACCGGGGGGGGGGTTCTTTTGCGGTATAGGAGCCTGGGGCTTTTGCGGTATTGCCCTCAGGAGGTGCTTCTGCGGTATAGGGGGTGCCTCTATGGTATTGGACTTGGGGGGTGCTTCTGCAGTATAGAAACCTGAAGCTTCTGCGGTATAGCAACCAAGGGTGGGATGCTTCTGCGGTATAGGACCACGAGGCTTCTGCGGTATAGCAACCGGTGGGGGGTGCTTCTGCAGTATAGCAACCGGGGGTGCTTCTTCGGTATAGCAACGGGGGAAGGGGTGTATCTGTAGTATGGCACCTGGGGGGTGTTTTTGCAGTATAGGAACCTGAGGCTTCTGTGGTATGACACCCTAGGGGGTGCTTCTGCGGTATGGCACCCAGGGGTTTCTTCTGCGGTATGGCACCCAGGGGAGTGCTTCTGCGGTATAGAATCACGAGGCTTCTGCGGATAGCAACCAGGGGTGGGGAGCTTCTGCGGTATAGGACCACGAGGCTTCTGCGGTATAGTATTCGCACTGGGCCGGTGATTGGTACGTATTTCGCATTCGCACTGTGGCTGTGATAGGAACATATGTAGCATTGCACCGGGGCAGCAATAGGTACGTATGTAGCATTCACACTGGGGCAGCGATAGGTACGTATATAGCATGCATACCGGGGCAGCAATGGGTACTTATATAGTATATGCACCGGGGCGGCAATAGGTACGTATATAGTCTGCGCACCATGGTGGCGATACACACGTATATAGTATGAATACCGGAGCCGAGATAAGTACCTATATAGAAAGCGCAGATAGAGGTGGTACTTTTTATAGAAATATGTCATACTATTTCCATGGGCAACGTAAGAGAAATGGTGGGGAAGAAGCAGCCTTCCCAAAAGGCAAAATTAAAAAGTAGCGGTGAAATAGGGCGACCAGGGAAGAGAAAGGTAGAAAGATAAATAGACGGCTATAGAGGAGGGGGGCAATAGAAGTTTGAATATAAAGATGTTACACGCGATTTCTCCTCAATTATATGTTTTTATGACCCCGAGCAACGCCGGGTAGCCCCGCTAGTCTATTAGATAAATCCCACCTGTCTGTATGTTTGTATGTATGTATGTATGTAAAGCTTATCCTCTGAAAGTACCCAACAAATGGTCACACGGGTGACATCATTCTGACCGGCCAGCCCAAGCGCGTGTAATATCTTGGAACCCGAAAAAAAAATGACTCTTCCGGGGTCAACTGAGCACTTTTCTCCAATGGGGGGTGGCTTTTAACTCGATTTTTGAACGTTGTTTAGTACTAATTTAAGAAGAAATCAATGCTATCATGTATAATCTGAAAAATAATGCAAAGTCATGATAAACCAGAAATGACGTCAGAGAGTGGCAGGAAGAAATTCACTCACACTACAACCAGTTTCTAGACGCTAATATTCCTCCCCCCCCCTCCCTTCCTATGGCCGTTCTGTTATCATGATAAGCATTACCTTCTCCTTTCAGGCCAAATTGGAGGGGGGGATCGGCATTCGCGGGTGTGAGTGCCTCAGGCCAAATTTGGGGGAGAGGGGAGTATCGGTATTTGCCGGTGGGGCCCCTCAGGCCAAATCTGGGGAGGGGCAATGTCAGCATTCGCCGGTATGAGCGCCTCAGGCGAAATCTGGGGAGGGGGATGTTGGCATTTGCCGGTATGAGCGCCTCAGGCGAAATCTGGGGAGGGGGAGTGTCGGCATTCGTCGGTATGAGCGCCTCAGGCCAAATCTGGGTGAGGGGGAAGGGGATGTCGGCATTCGCCTGTATGAGCGCCTCAGGCCAAATCTGGGGAGGGGGGAGTGTCGGCATTCGCCGGTATGAGCGCCTCAGGCCAAATTTCGGGGAGGGGGAGTGTCGGCATTCGCCGGTATGAGTGCCTCAGTCAAAATCTGGGGAGGGGTAATGTCGGCATTCGCCGGTTGAGCGCCTCAGGCCAAATCTGGGGAGGGGGAGTCATTCCCCGGTATGAGTGCCTCAGGCCACATCTGGGGAGGGGGAGTGATTCGCCGGTATGAGCGCCTCAGGCCAAATTTGGGGGAGGGGGAGTGTCGGCATTCGCCGGTATGAGCGCCTCAGGCCAAATCTGGGGAGGGGGAATGTCGGCATTCGCCGGTGACCGCCTCAGACGAAATTTGGGGGAGGGGGAGTATCGGTATTCGCCGGTGGGACGCCTCAGGCGAAATTTGGGAGGAGGGGGAGTGTCGGCATTCGCCGTTGCCTCAGGTAAAATCTTGGGGAGGGGGAATGTCGGCATTTACCGGTATAAGGGCCTCAGGCGAAAATCGGGGAGGGGGCCTCAGGGTAAATTTAGGGAAGGGGGTAGTGTAGGCGCCTAAATGGATACTGTGGCCTCTAGCAAATGAAAACATAAATGATAATCTGATTTTTGATTTGAGAGTGTAAAATCGGCAATACACTGATAAGGGCACAAGGCACAGAGAACGTTAAATACTACACTTTGATCTTAGCCAAAGTTATTTAGGCCGGTTAATTCCCTCGGACAATCTTCATCTTTATCTACAGATGAAGATTTTACAAACCTTGGGAACTCACCAGACTTTAGGCATAGCGCCCGTTATGTAGGGGAGGGGGGGTCGGGGATAAGTAAGACAAGCTGTTCACTGTTTTTTATTTCACAAAAAAATTTTACAAAACAAGAAAACAACATTTGCTGGCTCTAAACTTGATTCTTGCACCAAAATACCGCATTCACTTTGTGGGTGGATCCCTACTTAAAATATCCCCCAAAAACATTGCTGTAAAACATGAATTATCGTGGGAGTGGGATAAAATATTAAAAATACCCAAAAAGAAAGAAAAAGAAAGAACAAAATAAAATGATAAAAAGGGGGGGGGGGTTAGTATGGCCCGGCTTTCCCTCATGGCTAAGTGTTAGATCGCCCACTATTTTCCGGCACGAGACCGATAAACAAGCGGGTCGGTCACTAAGTGGGAGTGGGAATTTAAGAGAGGAGTGTTCAAAAATAAATTCATCGGGAATAGGATCAAAGGGTGGATGGCGGCTTCCAAGATAGTAATGCCAAGGGTTTCAAAAGACCGGGGACAAAATAAAACAGTGGAAGTGGGAATCTTTGGAAGCTCTCTAGTGCCGGCAAAAAATAAAATAGGGACAGGATATCTCTCATTCCTACTAGTTTAGAGTTTCTCTTTTAGTTAAAAAAGTCTACAAGGGGTGGGTTCCGTAGAACCCAGTACCGCGTGTGCCATAACTATGGAGGGAACACGAACTCAAACTTGGCGCCTCGTCGGATGCACAAACTAGTGTCATGCACCCATCTCCTATTGAAATCCATGCGATGTAATCGTTTCCAATCGCATCTGATCTTCATTTTAAGTTGGTGTTTAAAGTAAACTACCAGATTATGATCCGAAACAGATCCAACCCCATGAACCTCATCAAGACTGCGTTGTTGATGACAGATGCTACAACCAGGACCATCGGCTGCTCGGCGTCGATGCGGGCCGTCACCTCCCTTACATATTCCCAGAGACGTCGAACTTTGCTGCAAGTGAAGAAGGCGTGCTCGGCCGTTTCTTCTTCGTCGTCTTCACAGCGCGGGCATAAGGGTACGTCCCTTGAACCATTTCTGCGTAATCTGCCATAGAGGGGCAGTACGTTCCGAACCAGTCGCCAGGTCACAGAATACTCAGAATTGTTGAGATAACTCTGGCCTGGCGCCCAACTCCACTGGGAGCGAGCCTCCTCCCTCGACAATCCAAGCCGCTCCTCAAGTGGGTCCGAAGCGGTACCCTCCACTAGATCCCGATATAGTCTCTTCCTAGACCAGGCAAGGTTACTGGACCCCGGCAACGCTCTAAGCGCGGCCCGGCATTCGGTGAAGAACAAGGGCTCCCCTCTCGGCCTACGTCGACCTTCGACCGAGAGGTCGGGTATGAGGTTGGGAAATGCGCTCCCGACCGCAGGGACCCACGGAGTGTCTTACATCAAAGTCCGACTCAGGAAATCCAGTCTCTCGGCATGTCGATGACTTGCCAAGTCAGGCATCCCCAAGCCTCCCACACTCGGAACTTGAGTACAGAATTGTCTGCGGACTTACACTTTCCGGCCCTTCCAAAGAAGCGAGAAGAGTAAGCGCGTGAAAGCGTGAAGGCAGCCACAGGCAGTGGTAGTACAGACAGCCGGTAAAGGATGAGAGGGAAGACGTAAGTGGCGCACGCCTCTGCTCTGCCTATTAAGGAAAGCTTCCTTCGAATCCAAGCCCGGACCGACGATTCGACCTTTGTCTGTACTTCCGACCAGCTGGAGGCCCGGTCCGAACCATACGCCGAGGATTCGAACCGGGCCATCCGACCAGCTGAAGTCACCTGGAAGAGCGGTCTCTCCGCTCCAGGCACCCAACCGCAGGCCGTTCGACTTGCTGCGGTTGACTATGGCCCCTGTCACTTCTTCGTACTGAGCGAGCGCCTTAATCACCGTTTGAATGTCAGTACGTCTCGACACGAAAACGGTGACATCATCGGCGAACGCGGAAACCCTGACTCGCGCTTTGCGAGGAGGGATAGCGATCCCGCGAACGACTTGTGTTGTCGCCTCATCCCTTAATTTGCGAAGGAAGGGTTCCAACGCCAGGATGTAGAGTAGGGGCGACACCGGACAACCCTGACGTACCGACCGAGAAACAACCAACGATTCCGACCTCTTTCCATTGACTTGCACCACTGCCGTCGGCGAGTCATACAGAATAGAGATCCACCCGCGAAAGTCCGGACCAAAACCGGCGACCGCTAAAACAGCTTTCAGGAAACCATGGTCGACCCTATCGAAAGCCTTGGACTGATCTAAATTGATCAGCGCGTCTTCAACATCGTCTTCTGTCCCCTCTATGATCATGCGAATCAAATGCAAGTTGTTCTGAATCGACCTTCCCTTCACAGCAAAGTTTTGCTCAGGATTGATCAAATCACCGATAACAACCTGCAGGCGGTTCGCAAGAACGCGGGCCAAAATCTTTAACTCTGTGTTTAGCAGAGTTATGGGCCTGTAGTCGTCTAAATCCCCCCCCCCCAGGTTGGTCCCCCTTCTTCAGTAATCTGACCACTCCTTTGGTTACCTGTCCAGGGATTGACTCTTGAGCGAAACAGTGGTAAAACACATCCTTCAGAATTGGGACTAACATGGGCGACAGCCTCAAATACATTTCGTACGGCAGACCATCGAGTCCTGGAGATTTGTTGTAGCCGACCTGCTTCAACGCAGTAACGATCTCGCCCTCCGTAATCCTGCCATCACAGCCAGCTGCTCGAGCCGCCTCGAGGCGGGGCGAGTCAGCCAAATAGCTGTCAAACTCCTGGCCGCGGAGTCTGGGCAGTTGGGTGAAGCGTTCCTCCAAATGCTCACGGAACCCTTCACAAATCTCACGAGACGATACCAGGGTATGTCCTTCCAGGTTTTTCACCTTCCGAATGTACCCATCCGAACCACGACGTAAAGCAGCCTTACGCTCAATAGCGTCAACGTTCACGGCTTCGTTAGAGACTTTCTTTAACCTAGCTCGAACTACTTGACCTTCATATCGCTCGCTGGCCAAGCGATTGAGGTCCCCCGTAATTAATGCTATCTCTAGGGGATCCCCCCAGCCACCACCCGGGTCATCTTATCCTCTACTTGCTTTTGCGTCCTAGCCCTATCTTGAGCGAGGCGCTGGCTTTAGCGGACACAAAAGTTTCTAACCTGAGCCTTAGTTTTAATCCAGTACCTACTCCCGATAACCACCCCCACTAATCCCCGCTTGAGTAGTAACGTTAGGTGTTCCCGGAAGTCGCGTATCTCCAGTAAGGAGGTATTTAACTTCCAGTACCCAGCCAACCTAGGCCATAACCAATTTATTGTCTGAATATCCTAACTTAGTGAACGTGGGACAAGATATGAAATCTACGTCGCCTCTTCTAACTAACATTCTGTCCAAGTAGGTACTCGGACAGAAGGCCGCGCTAGTATACCACGTACACATCTCCCTCCCTGGGTGATCAACGCGAAATCTGTCGACAAGATCGCATGAGGCCATCAGGTCAGACAGACTGCTCTCACACCACGCCGACCCTCTATCCCCACCGGCCTTATCTATCTTGGGGTCTAGGATGGTATTCCAGTCTCCCATTAAAACTACTCGCTCCGGACCCTTGAGGAACGCCTCCAACCGTCGAAAAAAGGAAACCCTCTCACCAGCAATGTTGGGCGCATAAACCGCAACGATCCGAAACTTGCTGTTTCCAACGGCAACATCGACCACGACCAGCCGTCCCGCCGCATCCGTATGAACCACGCTCACCGTCGCCGACAGGGTGCGTCTCACTAACAAAGAGATGCCACAACTACGAACATTGCCATATGCTGAGTAGACGTCATAGTCGTCAGTCAGCACATCACAATCCTCGTACGAACCGAAGTGGGTATCTTCAATCTCAGCTACATCTACCTCACGGGCCACGAGATCCATTAGCACGCGAGCAGCTTTGCCTCGGGATCTCATGCCCCTCACGTTCCAAAGAGCTAAGAAGCAAAAATTATTAATAATTTCATCTCCTATTTATCAAACATCAATTGGATAACAGCGGCGATCCACTAAACTGTTATAATTGTGTTAGTAAATTAAGAAGTACTTATCCTTATGAGAATCTTCGAACAAACTCTGTATAATACTATATCAAACATTCTCACCAGTGTTTTTATGTACTTAATTCAGCAAATAACAATGATATCAGAGAAATAACGGCACATAACTAAACCGGAAATGACATCATAAGGTGGCTTTAAAAAAATTCTTCATTCTATCCCTACTCCTACCCTTTGAGATTCGTTTTGAAGAGGAAGATAAAGAAAAAGAAGAAACTTATCGGTTAATTCTCCTCCTACTCTTACTGCTCCTCCTCCCCCCTCTCTCTCTGTCGTAAACTTTAATATTGCATATTTCATTTGAAAAATAATCAAGTAAGTCACTTTTAGATTTTATTAACGACAAATTCTTTTTATATGTATAAAAAAACCCATTCCGTTTCATTTGGTTCGATAGTTTTTCAACAAATAATTATTTCATAAACGAAAAAAAATTACATATTTATTTTTTGAGAGTTTTATTTTTTTAATATAGAAACCGTTCTTTTCGCCTAAATAAAATGGCTGGCGGAATGCCCCCCCCCTAAAAAATAATTATATTTATATACACATCTTCTAAAACTTATATAAATTAAATTAAATTATATATTATTATAACTTTTTTGTACATTGAAAAAATTATATTTTCTTATTTTCAAAAATGTCAGGAGAAGAAGAAAAGGAAAAAAAGAAGAAGAGTAATCTTTTCATACTGTGGAAATTTCGGTATATTTACTAGTAAGTCATGGGTTACTTCCCTTTGTTTGAAACCGTTGAGGGTGAAGGCCGTCAGTTTGCTTACGTGCCAGGGTGAAGGTCACATGGATTATTTTGCGTAGGAGTTGGGTTGGGTTGTAGCCATTTTGTGTCACGTGGTTTCTATTTTTAGCAATGATGCATTAGTTCTGTCTCGATTTGATATCGGCGCGAAGTTTAACCAGAATAGACTTGTGCGACTGACAGTCGACACCTGTAAAAGCTGTTGGGACGTTAAATTTGAGAAGAATTTCTACTTGAAGAAATTTAAGAGATAGAGTATCTCTTGGCAAGAATTGCCTTTTATGTATGAACTATTCTTCCTTCGGTCAACGAATATTTCCTTTTGAAGATGTTTCAAGTCAGAGACTTGAAATGAAGAATTATGGAGAATTTGAACGAGATAAAAATATCTCAGGGCACGAAATTGCCTATATTGAAGAGCTTAGCTCCCGTGAATTGAAGTACTTTACTGTTGAGAAGATTCTAAATCAGAGATTAAGAATCGTAAAGTGTGATCGTCCTTGCAACACAGATCGATTTGAAAGAGATGACTTTGAAAATTGGATCCTCACATGATCGCGCATGATGCTATTTGGGACAAACTGTGAAAAAAGCAAGTATTATGTTTATTTGAAATTTGGACTGTTCTAGTGACGTATTTCTTACGTTGTGTTTGCTATAAGAAAATTATTGAAGAAAAGGAAAGAAAAAAAGGAACTTTGTGACAGACGTTTGATAAAATAAAAAAGGTTATTTTTACCATGAAAATTATGTCGGAATTCAGCACGGTTTGTCAATTTTATTACTTTTGATTGTAACTTTGGTGTAAAGAAAAAAAAAGAGACTATTTGATTGATTTTGTAAGAATACTGACTTTATAGTAAGTTCATGTTTTAAAAGGATTTATTCCTTTGCTTAGATTGTGTCAATTTTTGTTGTATCTAACTTTAATGTTAAGAAATCCTGATGTTGTATTTTATTGATTTTTATTTTTTTTGTACGTTAGATAACGTACAAAAAAAAATAAAAATCAATAAATTTATTTATTCCAGCTCTGGAAAAAAAGCAGTCAAGCTACCTTTTTTTTGTAAATAAAACTTTGTTTTAACTTTTATGAACATCTTGTACTCCTCCATTCCTTCTCTTTTGTTATAATTTTTTTGTGATAATTATCCTAGGTAACATGACCTTTGTTTAGAGCGGGTTTCGTTAACACCCACGAAAAATCCGACAATACTCTTCCTTCTTCTCCTCCTCCTCCTATCTCTTTCTCTGTCGTAAGTTTGCGCCATAATTACTATAATATAATATTGAATATTTCATTTGAAAAATAATCAAGTAAGTCACTTTTAGATTTTATTAACGACAAATGCTTTTCATATGTATAAAAAAGCCATTCCGTTTCATTTGGTTCGATAGTTTTTCAACAAATACTTATTTCATAAACAAACAAAAAATTACATATTTACTTTTTGGGCGTTTTATCTTCTAAAATATATTGACAAAAATCGAACAACCAAGCCAACCCAATTAAACCATTATTTTCACAAGCAAATCAAAATATTAACATTATACATTTGACTGACAATAGTTTATTTGCCCCCTCCCCTAAAAAAAAATATATTTATATACAAATCTTTAACTACTGTTTGTCCGTTTATTCTTTTTATCTATGAATTTTTTATTGACAAAAAATCGAACAACCAAGCCAACCCAATTAAACCATTATTTTAACAATCAAATCAAAATATTGACATTATACATTTGACTGACAATGGTTTATTTGCCCCCCCCCCAAAAAAAAAATATATATTTATATACAAATCTTTAACTACTGTTTATCCGTTTATTCTTTTTATCTATTAATTTTTTCCTTTGAAATTGTCATCTATATTATCGTCTGCCAATTTCAATTTATCGCTTGACGTCAAAAATTCTACCATTTTCTCCATTTTTTGTTTATCAAAGATCGTTAAAAAAAAATAGTTACTAAGTAAACCATTTATTAAGGTTCATCTTTCATAAATTGGGGACCTGTACGAAATCTCTAATCGAACAGTGAACGCTTCATTTAATCAACGGTGTGGATTGTTCTCATTCCGTCAGAACCATCTTCTGAAATATTTGAAGGTGGCATCCTTACTCAGCCGATAATTACCAAGAATAGCAAATTAGCAATTCCACCCGATCATGGCTGGCGGAATGAGAACAATCTACCTCTATGTATTAAATAAAAGGTTCAGTTGGAAATTATTTTTGTGTTACCAAGTTCGACTAGAAAGTTCCTAAAAACGGTCCGGGATTTCATCGACCGAAGTTTTGATCGATATTTATGGCATAGATGTCTTATTTTCTTACTTTTCATAAAGTGCCTGATTTTTCCGTGCTTAAATTTCCGGTGCCAGTATTTCCCTAAAATATCCAATACGACTGCGCGAATTTGCATAATTGCAAATATATAGTTGCAAATTTCTATTACCATTAACATTTGCAATTCTTTTTTTTCCAATATATATTTACCATTTTAAAACGAGGATTATATAATTAGCATATTATTTAACACATTTTTCTGCAAAAATATAAAGCATTTGTTTCATTATCTTTTCCTTTTTTTTCACTGCAGTTGAAAACCTCTGTGATCGTCCAAGAGAATAACATAAATACATACGTATTTACTTATTGTTAACATCTACTTTTATTTCTTTCATTAATTTGCATTCATTTTATGTTACAGTTTATCGACTCAGTTGAGTCATTTACACCCACAAGTTCTTTGTTTCCCTTTATTGTTTAATAATCCCATATTTTGAATATTTTACAAGTTATTATTTACTTTTACATTTTCTTACAGTTCTTTCAATAAACTTGCTTTGTTATATTTGCTTTTACTTTTTTGAATTCAACTTTTATTAAACAAGAACAATACCCAGGCAATCCTCATCATCATCATATGGAAGAGCATCTTCAGCGGCACGTGACATGTAACGAAGGCGATTGGAAGAAGGAGAGGAATCACGAGATGCACGTTTGCTTGCTAATAGAATTCGCAATTCTACAGCAAGACAGAATGAAACTTTAGAAGTACAACACGAACGCTTATTGGGTAATAGCTCTCGGATAGTGACCGCACGAGAAGAGGAGACTTCGGAAGAACGCAACGGACGCTTATTTACTAATAGCAGTCGGAATGCGATGGCACGGGGAGAGGAAACTTCGGAGGAACGCAACGTCAGGTTACTTGCTAATAGCAGTCAGAATGCGATGGCACGGGGAGAGGAGACTTCGGAAGAACGCAACGTCAGGTTACTTGCTAGTAGCAGTCGGAATGCGATGGCACGGGGAGAGGAGACTTCGGAAGAACGCAACGTCAGGTTACTTGCAAATAGCAGTCGGAATGCGATGGCACGGGGAGAGCAGACTTCGATAGAACACAACGAAAGGTTACTTGCTAATAGCAGTCGGAATGCGATGGCACGGGGAGAGGAGACTTCGGAAGAACGCAACGTCAGGTTACTTACTAATAGCAGTCGGAATGCGATGGAACGGGGAGAGGAGACTTCGGAAGAACGCAACGTCAGGTTACTTGCTAATAGCAGTCGGAATGCGATGGCACGGGGAGAGGAAACTTCGGAAGAACGCAACGTCAGGTTACTTGCTAATAGCAGTCGGAATGCGATGGCACGGGGAGAGGAGACTTCGAAAGAACGCAACGTCAGGTTACTTGCTAATAGCAGTCGGAATGCGATGGCACGGGGAGAGGAGACTTCGGAAGAACGCAACGTCAGGTTACTTGCTAATAGCAGTCGGAATGCGATGGCACGGGGAGAGGAGACTTCGGAAGAACGCAACGTCAGGTTACTTGCTAATAGCAGTCGGAATGCGATGGCACGTGGAGAGGAGACTTCGGAAGAACGCAACGTCAGGTTACTTGCTAATAGCAGTCGGAATGCGATGGCACGGGGAGAGGAAACTTCGGAAGAACGCAACGTCAGGTTACTTGCTAATAGCAGTCAGAATGCGATGGCACGGGGAGAGGAGACTTCGGAAGAACACAACGAAAGGTTACTTGCTAATAGCAGTCGGAATGCGATGGCACGGGGAGAGGAGACTTCGGAAAAACGCAACGTCAGGTTACTTGCTAATAGCAGTCGGAATGCGATGGCACGGGAAGAGCAGACTTCGGAAGAACGCAACGTCAGGTTACTTGCTAATAGCAGTCGGAATGCGATGGCACGGGGAGAGGAGACTTCGGAAGAACGCAACGGACGCTTATTTACTAATAGCAGTCGGAATGCGATAGCACGGGGAGAGGAAACTTCGGAAAAACGCAACGTCAGGTTACTTGTTAATAGCAGTCGGAATGCGATGGAACGGGGAGAGAAGACTTCGGAAGAACACAACGAATAGTTACTTGCTAATAGCAGTCGGAATGCTATGGCACGGGGAGAGGAGACTTCGGAGGAACATAACGAAAGGTTACTTGCTAATAGCAGTCGGAATGCGATGGGACGGGGTCGGGGAGACTTCGGAAGAACGCAACGTAAAGTTACTTGCTAATAGCAGTCGGAATGCAATGGCACGGGGAGAGGAGACTTCGGAAGAACGCAAGGAAATGTTACTTGCTAATAGCAGTCGGAATGCGATGGCACGGGGAGAGGAAACTTCGGAAGAACGCAACGTCAGGTTACTTGCTAATAGCAGTCGGATTGCGATGGCACGGGAAGAGGAGACTTCGGAAGAACGTAACGTCAGGTTACTTGCTAATAGCAGTCGGAATGCGATGGCACGGGGAGAGGAGACTTTGGAAGAACACAACGTCAGGTTACTTGCTAATAGCAGTCGGAATGCGATGGCACGGGGAGAGGAGACTTCGGAAGAACGCAACGTCAGCTTACTTGCTAATAGCAGTCGGAATGCGATGGCACGGGAAGAGGAGACTTCGGAAGAACACAACGAAAGGTTACTTGCTAATAGCAGTCGGAATGCGATGGAACAGGGAGAGGAGACTTCGGAAGAACGCAACGTCAGGTTACTTGCTAATAGCAGTCGGAATGCGATGGCACGGGGAGAGGAGACTTCGGAAGAACGCAACGTCAGGTTACTTGCTAATAGCAGTCGGAATGCGATGGCACGGGGAGAGGAGACTTCGGAAGAACGCAACGTCAGGTTACTTGCTAATAGCAGTCGGAATGCGATGGCACGGGGAGAGGAAACTTCGGAAGAACGCAACGTCAGGTTACTTGCTAATAGCAGTCGGAATGCGATGGCACGGGGAGAGGAGACTTCGGAAGAACACAACGAAAGGTTACTTGCTAATAGCAGTCGGAATGCGATGGCACGGGGAGAGGAGACTTCGGAAGAACGCAACGTCAGGTTACTTGCTAATAGCAGTCGGAATGCGATGGCACGGGGAGAGGAGACTTCGGAAGAACGCAACAGACGCTTATTTACTAATAGCAGTCGGAATGCGAAAGCACGGGGAGAGGAAACTTCGGAAAAACGCAACGTCAGGTTATTTGCTAATAGCAGTCGGAATGCGATGGCACGGGGAGAGGAGACTTCGGAAGAACACAACGAAAGGTTACTTGCTAATAGCAGTCGAAATGCTATGGCACGGGGAGAGGAGACTTCGGAGGAACACAACGAAAGGTTACTTGCTAATAGCAGTCGGAATGCGTTAGGACGGTCAGAGGAGACTTCGGAAGAACGCAACGTAAGGTTACTTGCTAATAGCAGTCAGAATGCAATGGCACGGGGAGAGGAGACTTCGGAAGAACGCAAGGAAAGGTTACTTGCTAATAGCAGTCGGAATGCGATGGCACGGGGAGAGGAGACTTCGGAAGAACACAACGAAAGGTTACTTGCTAATAGCAGTCGGAATGCGATGGCACGGGGAGAGGAGACTTCGGAAGAACGCAACGTCAGGTTACTTGCAAATAGCAGTCGGAATGCGATGGCACGGGGAGAGGAGACTTCGGAAGAACACAACGAAAGGTTACTTGCTAATAGCAGTCGGAATGCGATGGCACGGGGAGAGGAGACTTCGGAAGAACACCACGAAAGGTTACTTGCTAATAGCAGTCGGAATGCGATGGAACGGGGAAAGGAGACTTCGGAAGAACGCAACGTCAGGTTACTTGCTAATAGCAGTCGGAAGGCGATGGCACGGGGAGAGGAAACTTCGGAAGAACGCAACGTCAGGTTACTTGCTAATAGCAGTCGGAATGCGATGGCACGGGGAGAGGAGACTTCAGAAGAACACAACGAAAGGTTACTTGCTAATAGCAGTCGGAATGCGATGGAACGGGGAGAGGAGACTTCGGAAGAACGCAACGTCAGGTTACTTGCTAATAGCAGTCGGAATGCGATGGCATGGGGAGAGGAGACTTCGGAACAACGCAACGTCAGGTTACTTGCTAATAGCAGTCGGAATGCGATGGCACGGGGAGAAGAGACTTCGGAAGAACACAACGAAAGGTTACTTACTAATAGCAATCGGAATGCGATGGAACGGGGAGAGGAGACTTCGGAAGAACGCAACGTCAGGTTACTTGCTAATAGCAGTCGGAATGCGATGGCACGGGGAGAGGAGACTTCGGAAGAACGCAACGTCAGGTTACTTGCTAATAGCAGTCGGAATGCGATGGCACGGGGAGAGGAGACTTCGGAAGAACGCAACGTCAGGTTACTTGCTAATAGCAGTCGGAATGCGATGGCACGGGGAGAGGAAACTTCGGAAGAACGCAACGTCAGGTTACTTGCAAATAGCAGTCGGAATGCTATGGCACGGGGAGAGGAGACTTCGGAAGAACACAACGAAAGGTTACTTGCTAATAGCAGTCGGAATGCGATGGCACGGGGAGAGGAGACTTCGGAAGAACGCAACGTCAGGTTACTTGCTAATAGCAGTCGGAATGCGATAGCACGGGGAGACGAGACTTCGGAAGAACGTAACGTGAGGTTACTTGCTAATAGCAGTCGGAATGCGATGGCACGGGGAGAGGAGACTTCGGAAGTACGCAACGTCAGGTTACTTGCTAATAGCAGTCGGAATGCGATGGCACGGGGAGAGGAGACTTCGGAAGAACGTAACGTGAGGTTACTTGCTAATAGCAGTCGGAATGCGATGGAACGGGGAGAGGAGACCTCGGAAGAACGCAACGTCAGGTTACTTGCTAATAGCAGTCGGAATGCGATGGCACGGGGAGAGGAAACTTCGGAAGAACGCAACGTCAGGTTACTTGCTAATAGCAGTCGGAATGCGATGGCACGGGGAGAGGAGACTTCGGATAAACACAACGAAAGGTTACTTGCTAATAGCAGTCGGAATGCGATGGAACGGGGAGAGGAGACTTCGGAAGAACGCAACGTCAGGTTACTTGCTAATAGCAGTCGGAATGCGATGGCATGGGGAGATGAGACTTCGGACGAACGCAACGTCAGGTTACTTGCTAATAGCAGTCGGAATGCGATGGCACGGGGAGAGGAGACTTCGGAAAAACGCAAGGAAAGGTTACTTGCTAATAGCAGTCGGAATGCGATGGCACGGGGAGAGGAAACTTCGGAAGAACGCAACGTCAGGTTACTAGCTAATAGCAGTCGGAATGCGATGGCACAGGGAGAGGAGACTACGGAAGAACACAACGAAAGGTTACTTGCTAATAGCAGTCGGAATGCGATTGCATGGGGAGAGGAGACTTCGGAAGAACGCAACGTCAGGTTACTTGCTAATAGCAGTCGGAATGCGATGGCACGCGGAGAGGAGACTTCGGAAGAACGCAACGTCAGGTTACTTGCTAATAGCAGTCGGAATGCGATGGCACGGGAAGAGGAGACTTCAGAATAAAACACAACGAAAGGTTACTTGCTAATAGCAGTCGGAATGCGATGGCACGGGGAGAAGAGACTTCGGAAGAACGCAACGTCAGGTTACTTGCTAATAGCAGTCGGAATGCGATGGCACGGGGAGAGGAGACTTCGGAAGAACGCTACGTGAAGTTACTTGCTAATAGCAGTCGGAATGCGATGGCACGTGGAGAGGAGACTTCGGAAGAACACAACGAAAGGTTACTTGCTAATAGCAGTCGGAATGCGATGGCACGGGGAGAGGAGACTTCGGAAGAACGTTAGAAAAGGGTACTTGCTAATAGCAGTCGGAATGCAATGGCACGGGGAGAGGAAACTTCGGAAGAACGCAACGTCAGGTTACTTGCTAATAGCAGTCAGAATGCGATGGCACAGGGAGAGGAGACTTCGGAAGAACACAACGAAAGGTTACTTGCTAATAGCAGTCGGAATGCGATGGCACGGGGAGAGGAGACTTCGGAAGAACACAACGAAAGGTTACTTGCTAATAGCAGTCGGAATGCGATGGCACGGGGAGAGGAGACTTAGGAAGAACACAACGGACGCTTATTTACTAATAGCAGTCGGAATGCAATGGAACGGGGAGAGGAAACTTCGGAAGAACGCAACGTCAGGTTACTTGCTAATAGCAGTCGGAATGCGATGGCACGGGGAGAGGAGACTTTGGAAGAACGCAACGAAAGGTTACTTGCTAATAGCAGTCGGAATGCGATGGCACGGGGAGAGGAGACTTCGGAAGTACGCAACGGACGCTTTTTTGCTAATAGCAGTCGGAATGCGATGGAACGGAGAGAGGAGACTTTGGAAGAACGCAACGTCAGGTTACTTGCTAATAGCTATCGGAATGCGATGGCACGGGGAAAGGAGACTTCGGAAAAACGCAACGTCAGGTTACTTGCTAATAGCAGTCGGAATGCGATGGCACGGGGAGAGGAGACTTCGGAAGAATGCAACGTCAGGTTACTTGCTAATAGCAGTCGGAATGCGATGGAACGGGGAGAGGAGACTTCGGAAGAACGCAACGTCAGGTTACTTGCTAATAGCAGTCGGAATGCGATGGCACGGGGAGAGGAGACTTTGGAAGAACACAACGTCAGGTTACTTGCTAATAGCAGTCGGAATGCGATGCACGGGGAGAGGAGACTTCGGAAGAACGCAACGGACGCTTATTTTCTAATAGCAGTCGGAATGCGATGGCACGGGGAGAGGAGACTTTGGAACAACGCAACGAAAGGTTATTAGCTAATAGCAGTCGGAATGCGATGGCACGGGGAGAGGAGACTTCGGAAGAACACAACGTCAGGTTACTTGCTAATAGCAGTCGGAATGCGATGGCACGGGGAGAGGAGACTTCGGAAGAACGCAACGGACGCTTATTGACTAATAGCAGTCGGAATGCGAGTGCACGGGGAGAGGAGACTTTGGAAGAACGCAACGTAAGGTTACTTGCTAATAGCAGTCGGAATGCGATGGCACGGGGAGAGGAGACTTTGGAAGAACGCAACGAAAGGTTACTTGCTAATAGCAGTCGGAATGCGATGGCACGGGGAGAGGAGACTTCGGAAGAACGCAACGTCAGGTTACTTGCTAATAGCAGTCGGAATGCGATGGCACGGGGAGAGGAAACTTTGGAAGAACGCAACGAAAGGTTACTTGCTAATAGCAGTCGGAATGCTATGGCATGGTGAGAGGAGACTTCGGAAGAACGCAACGTAAAGTTACTTGCTAATAGCAGTCGGAATGCGATGGCATGGGGAGAGGAGACGTCGGAAGAACGCAACGTCAGGTTACTTGCTAATAGCAGTCGGATGGCGATAGCACGGGGAGAGCAGACGTCGGAAGAACACAACGAAAGGTTACTTGCTAATAGCAGTCGGAATGCGATGGCATGGTGAGAGGAGACTTCGGAAGAACGCAACGTCAGGTTACTTGCTAATAGCAGTCGGAATGCGATGGCACGGAGAGAGGAGACTTCGGAAGAACACAACGAAAGGTTACTTGCTAATAGCAGTCGGAATGCGACACAAAGATTACAAGAGAGTCAAGAAACACAACTGATCGAATCTATCACTCTACAAACAGAGCTCAGCTAAGAGATTCAAGACATATCGATTGGTTGCTGGAAGCGTTTTCTTATAATCCCCAAAAGAATTATAACTCTGATCCAAAAGTAATAATTGGGAAAATGGATAAAAGTTGTAATTATTGTGCTGCAAAGAAGTGGCCTGCAGAAAGACCTGGTCTTTGTAGCTTGAGTGGCAAAATCAATCTTCCACATATACAAGACCCTCAAGAATTTCTCAGAAACTTACTCACAGATGCTACACCAACAGCAAAACACTTCAGAAAAAATATTTTGAAGTACAATTCCGCATTTCAAATGACATATTTTGGAGCTGCTTAGAATGTTACAGACTTTGGATTCTTAACCACTTATAAAATCCAGGGGCAGTGTTATCATTTGATGGGTGCTTTGCTTCCACTACCAGAAACATCTCATGAATTTGTGCAGGTTTATTTTATGGGTGGCAATCAAACAGAAGCACAGCGCAGGTGCACAATTGTGCAAGGTGGATTGGAATTGGACATTGTCATGGAGTTACAGGACCTTTTTCACCAACACCATAGATATGTTGGTATTTTTAAATATGCACTGGAGCACATGCAGCGGATGCAAAATCATAAAATCATAATGAGAGCAGACAAACGTCCATCAGCAGAACATGAACGTAGATACAATGCACCTGTAGCAGATGAAATTGCAATTCTAATGGTGGATGAAGAACATGAACACAGAGACATTATTTTGCAACTAAGAAGCGGACAATTGCAACGTATTTCTGAAACTCACAGAGCATATGATTCCCTTCAATACCCACTCATCTTCTGGAATGGCCAAGATGGATATCATTTTCAACTCTGGCAGAGAAACCTAGAAACAGGTCAGGATACTGGACGCTCAGTAACGGCCAAATCTTTTTATGCCTATCATTTCATGGTTTGAAACCAAGATAATCATATTTTGTATCTGAACGAAGTGACTAGTCAATTCATGTAGGATATGTATGCAAAAATAGAAACGGAAAGGTTAGGCTTCATACGAAGAAATCAAAAACAATTAAGGGTGGAACAATATATACACCTTCGAGATGCCATAAATTCTGATGGTGACCACAGAAATATTGGACAGCCAATTATCTTGCCTTCCAGCTATACAGGAGGACCCCGATATATGCACCAACGGACTCAGGATGCAATGGCTTATATAAGAAAATTTGGACGATCAGATCTTTTCATTACGTTCACCTGTAATCCAAAATGGCCTGAAATCGCAAATGAACTTTTTCCCCATCAAACTGCCAAGGATCGTCATGATTTGATTGCTCGGGTGTTCCATGAAAAGCTAAAGAAACTCCTATGGCTTGCTTCTCAAAGAAGGAAGAATCTTTGGTGATTTAAATGCTTGTATGACAACAATTAAGTGGCAAAAGAGAGGACTTCCTCACTCTCACACCCTGGTTTGGTGCAAAGTGAACAAAAGAGGAGATGATGTGGACAAAATAATTTCAGCTGAACTGCCTGATGAACATGCTGACCGAGAGCTATTTGAAATCGTCAAAACACAACTAATCCATGGCCCATGTGGACTCATCAATCCAGCATCACCCTGTATGCAAGATCGAAAATGCTCTAAAAGATATCCAAAGGCTTTCATTGAGGAAACGCAGACTGACAACAATGGATATCCTCTGTATCGCAGGCGGACACCAGAAAATGGAGGCAACTCAACGACCTTAGTTGTTAGAGGAGAAGTTGTTACTGTGGACAATCGATGGGTAGTGCCATATAATAGTTTGTTATGTAAAATCCTTAAGGCACACATTAATGTGGAATATTGCAGCTCTGTTAAAGCGCTTAAATATATAACAAAATATATCAACAAGGGTAGTGATATGGCAACTTTTGCTATTGGTGATGAAGCTGCGAGAGATGAAATCAAAGTTTATCAGACAGGTCGATACATCTCCAGTAATGAAGCAATATGGAGGATATTTGGATTTGAAATCCACCAACGTTTTCCAACAGTTGTCAATTTGGCAGTACATTTAGAGAATGGACAGAGAGTCTATTTCAATGAGACAACAGTACATAATTTAGCTGAGACACCACCGGAGACTACTCTAACTGCATTTTTTAAGCTGTGCCAGCAAGATGATTTTGCTAGAACTCTGCTGTATACAGAAATTCCAACATATTATACCTGGAGTCAACAAAAAAAATGGGTTCGACGTAAGCAGGGAAAAACTGTCCCAGGACATGAAATCAAAGCGTCTGATGCTATTGGCCGCGCTTACGTTGTGCACCCCAATAACAGGGAGTGTTTCTACTTACGGCTGCTTCTCCATACTGTTCGTGGACCAACATCATTTGAGAATCTCCGTTGCTTTCAAGGAGCACTGTCTACAACCTACCAAGAAGCTTGTGGATTACATGGACTGTTGAAAGATGATGAACACTGGAAAAATACCCTAGAAGAAGCATCAGTTTCCCGAGTAGCCAGTCAGATAAGACAGTTGTTTGCGATTATGCTCACAGCCTGTGAGATTGATCAGACAAATATTCTATGGGATAATTTCAAAAATAATATGTCCGAAGACTTTCTCCACCGAGCAAGGCTGCAACATGATAATATGTCCATTACATTTTTCCCCGAAATTTATAACCAGTCTCTAACTGACTTATCCTGTCGAGTCCAGGCTCTTAATCGTACGCTAAGTAATTGTGGAATGCCAGAGTCTACTGGAATAATGGATGCAAACTATAGAATACATCAGGAAACATCTTATGATTCTCATGCATGTGATGAATTCATCAAGGAAAATGAACCGTGACTTGTGGATTATCAGAGGAGTATTTATCACAGCATTTTGGAAAGCATTATTAATGACAAAGGAGAAACATTCTTTATTGATGCTCCGGGTGGAACAGGCAAAACTTTCCTCTTAAACCTGCTGCTTGCAAAAGTTCGCCACACAAAGAATATTGCCCTTGCAGTGGCATCAAGTGGGATTGCAGCAACACTTCTTGATGGTGGTAGAACTGCTCACTCTATGTTTTCTATACCACTGGACCTCACACGACAGGAAAAACCAATGTGTAACATAAAAAAAATTCAGCCAAGGCTAAACTATTACAACTTTGTAAATTAATAATCTGGGATGAAGCAACAATGAGCCATAAAAGAGCAATGGAAGCGTTAGATTGTACGTTACAGGATTTAAAAGACAGCACAAAAATAATGGGAGGAGTCACATTGGTCTTTGCTGGGGATTTCAAACAAACCCTTTCTATCATAGCTCGAGGAACAAGAGCTGATCAGATCAATGCCTATCTGAAAAAATCCTATCTATGGCATCACATTAAGAAAATGAGTCTGACACTTAATATGCGAGTGCATTTACATGCTGATAATGCTGTTGGTGAATTTGCCACACAACTTTTACAAGTGGGGAATGGACTCCTGGATAGTGACTCCAATAACCAAGTTCAGTTGCCCTTTCAAACAATTGAAACAGAACAAGAATTGATTGCTAAAATATTTCCAGAAATTCATAACGAGCACACTAATAGCAATTGGCTCTTTGATCGAGCGCTTTTAGCACCCACAAATGACTGTGTGAAAGAAATGAATCTCATGCTTCTGAATATGTTACCCGGAGAAAGCAAGTCATATATTTCTGTTGATACTGTTTGTTTGCAGGAAGAAACCGTGAATTATCCCACTGAGTTTCTTAACAGTCTCTAACCACCAGGAACTCCTCCACATACTCTGTTACTGAAGCTAGGAGAACCAATCATACTGCTTCGTAATCTCGATCTACCTAAACTCTGCAATAGCACGAGACTCATCATAAAAAGTATGATGCACCATGTCGTAGAAGCAACAATTATGTCTAGAAAATATGCAGGAGTAAACTGCTTCATACCAAGAATACCAATGAGACCAACTGACTTGCCATTTGAATTTGAAAGGCTACAATTTCCGATCCGACTCAGCTTTGCCATGACCATTAATAAATCACAAGGACAATCACTGAAAGTTGTTGGTCTGAATCTTATCAAACCCTGTTTTTTCGCATGGCCAGCTATATGTTGGTCTTTCAAGAGGTGGAACTCCTGATAATCTCTTCATTCTGGCACCTGAGGGAAAAACCAAAAACATTGTGTACTCTGAGACATTAACCTGAAAATATAACTGAACAGACAAATGAGATCGACAAATATAAATGGAAAGCTTATTTGAAATATGTTTTGTCATAGGAACTACATTTTCATATTACTGCTTACTGATATTTTTAAATACGCTACATACATAAAGAAAACATATTCCAACTCATCCAAAGTTATAAAATAATTCTTATTCATGAAGATTAACACATTTAAAAAAAATCTTTCTGTAAACTTTTTCACACATATTCTGATACTGGTTTTTACTTTTATTTATTTCAGTATTCGATTTCAGCAAAATATCACCAATTTAAATTCCACAAAAGTTCAGATTTCAAAATTACATCCGATAACTGTGGTAGTTGAAATACCCATTCTGACACCTCTAGGGTATCAAAGCAAAAACAAAATCTGATTCGTACAGGTTCTAAAAATGATACAAATTCTGAATTTACTCCCCAAAAGTAACAAATTTCGATTTTTTTTTACATTTTCACACATATTCAAATATTATTTTTTAATTTTATTTCTTATAGTATTTTGTTTCAGCAAATTATAATTCCAAACTCCCCAACACTCCAAATTTAATAAGTAAATTTGATCGCTCTGGAAATTGAAATTATAAATCCAGCAAAACAATATTCATCTCCTCCAGTGTCTAAAAATAAAACAACTTTTTTTTTCTTTTTTTTTCACAAATCTTTTTTTTTGGGGGAGGGGCTATTTAAAACCAATTGTTTCTCTTTTCTGTATTGTTCACATCACTCCCTACTTCAACCAATGAATTTTTGTAAATAAACCATACTATTTCCTATATTTGAGGATACTTTAGGTATGATAGCCCTTACAGTAAATGTGGTATTGTGGTGACTGTGAAAAAACCCCTTCCAGCTAAGAATATTATTGACAATTTAAAAAAAAGTTTCTGCTTTGACCAAGAATGATAACAACACCCGTTCACCTCAAGTTTAAATATTTATTGGCACAAAAATACAAAAACTTACAATTACATATAGTTGATCAAATTAGGCACAACAATTCTTATGTTTTTTTATCTTATTACTTTCACGATTCTGTTTCAGCAAATTACCAATTTCAACCTCCTAAGAGTTCAGAATTCAAATTTTATTTTGACTCCCAAATCGACCTAAAGTCTGATTACACCAGAAAAAAAAACATTTGTACAACTGAACAGTGTGGAAAAAAAAAAACCTCCTAATATTCGTCACCACCGCATTTAACAAAGTTTTTTTTTCCCAAACATTCTTATGTTCATTTTGATTTTTTTTCTTTTAGAATTCTTTTTCAGCAAATTATCAATTTCAAACACCCCAAGAGTTTTCAGATTTCGAAATTAACTTTAACTCTCAAATTGACCTAAAGTCTTATTCCGCCAGAATAAAAAACAAACAAAAAACGAGACTCCTGAAGAGTGTAGAAAACAAAAAGAATTGTGATATTCATCGCCACCACATTTAACAAAGTTTTTTGTTTCAACAATTCATATATTCGTTTTTTTGTTGTTTTTTTTTACTTTCATGATTCTGTTTCGACGAATAACCAATTTCAGAATTTCTCAAGAGTTCAGAATTCAAAAGAAATTTTGACTCCGAAATTGACCTAAAGTCTGATTTCGCCAGAATTGAAAATAAACAAACCAAATATTCCACTGTCTAAAAACAGCTACATTTACAACTCCTCAAAGGTATACAAAAAACTATTAAAATTTCACTTTTTGTACCTGACAATCACACATTTAAAAAGGTTTTTTGTTCCAACCATTCTTATGTTTTTTTTAATTTTATTACGTTTACGATTCTTTTTCACCACATTTAACAAAGTTTTTGTTTAACCATTCATATATTTGGGTTTTTTTTTTACTTTCATGATTCTGTTTTGACAAATTACCAATTTCAAACTTTCCAAGAGTTCAGAATTTAAAATAAATTTTGACTCCCAAACTGACCTTAAGCCTGATTATGGCAGAATCGAAAACAAACAAACCAACTTATTCCACTGTCAAAAAACAGCCACATTTACCACTCAAGAGTGTAAAAAACATAAACATTTCAGTTTTTGTCCCCGACAATCACACATTTAACAAGGTTTTTTGTTCCAACCATTCTTATGTTTTTTTTTAATTTTATTACTTTTATGATTCTGTTTCAGCAAATTACCAATTTCAAACTCAATAAGAGTTCAAAATTCTAAATTAATTTTGACTCCAAAATTGACCTAAATTCTGATTCCACAAGAAACATGAAAAAAAGAAGACAACTGTACAACCCCTGAAAAGTGTGGAAAACAAAAAAACTTCCAATATTCATGATTACCAGATTTAAGAAAGTTTTTTTTTCCAACCATTATTATGTTAATTTTCTTTTTTTCACTTAAAAAATTATTTTTCAGCATATTATCCATTTCAAACTCTCCAAGAGTTATCAGAATTCTAAATTCATTTTAAATGCCAAATTCACCTAAAGTTTTATTCTGCCATAATCGAAAATAACAGTGTAGAAAAGAATAACAATTGCGATATTCATCGCTACCACATTAAACAAGATGTATTTTTTTCAACCATTCTCATATTCATTTTGTTTTTTTTACTTCTATTCTCATTCAGCATATTACCAATTTGAAACTTTTTTTTCTCATCTATTTTTATAGATGACACCCCTTCTCCTAACTTTGTTTGCCTCGTGCCTAATTTGTTCAAATATGTTATTGTAAGTTGTAGTATTTTTCTGCCAAATGATATTTAAAAGTAAGGTGAGCGGGTGTGCGTTTAATCCTTGGTCACAAAGAGATAAAGGAAATGATGAAAAATTGTGAATACTACTCTTATCTAGAAAACTTTTTCATCAGTGACCACAATACCACATTTACTCTAAGGGCTACCATACTTAAAGTATTTTCCAAATGTAGGAAATGTAATTGTTATAAATATTCTATGTAAAGAAATCCATTGGTTCAATTGGAGAGTGGAGTGAACAATACAGAAAAGACACAAGATTGGTTTTAAGAACCCCCCCCCCAAGAAAAAAAAATATATATTGTTTTTTTTTTAAGACACTGGAAGAGTTACCTATTGTTTTCCTTATAGACTCTAGAATAGCTGGATTTTTAATTTCAACTTCCCCAAGTGGTCAGATTTACTTATTAAGTTTAGACTGTTGGTAAGTTTGCATGTGTAAGAATTTGCTGAGAGCAAATACTATAAGAAAAAAGATTTTAAAAATAATATGTGAAAATGTTTAAAAAAAATCGAAATTTGTTACTCTTGTAGAGTAAATTCAGAATGTGTATCCTTTTTGGAACCTGTAGGAATCGATTTTGTATTTGCTTTGATACCCTAGAGATGTCTAAATTTGTATTTTAACAGTGATCAGATGTAATTTTCAAATGTGAACTTTTTAACAAAGGTGTAAAAAACATTACAAATACCGATATTCATTATCACCACATTTAACAAATTTTTCTTTAACCATTCAAAATACGTTAATTTTTTTTTCATACTTTTGTTTCAGCAAATTACAAATTTCAAACTCCCCAAGAGTTTGAAGAATTCTGAATTCATTTACAAACCCAAATTGACCTAAAGTCTTATTCCACCATGATCAAAAACAAACAACCCAGTATTCCGCTGTCAAAAACAGCCACATTTACAACTCCTCAAGAGTATACAAACCAAATTATAAAAATGTCATTTTTTATCACCGACAATCACACATTTTACAAGGTTTTTTGTTTGAAATATTCTTATTTCCGTTTTGTTTTTTATTTATTTTTAAAATTCTTTTTCAGCAAATTATCAATTTCAAACACCCCAAGAGTTTGAAGTATTCAAAATAAATTTTTACTTCCAAATTGACCTAAAGTCTTATTCCACCAGAATCAAAAACAAACAACCAGGTATTCCACTGTCAAAAACAGCCACATTTACAACTCCTCAAGAGTATACAAACCAAATTATAAAAATTTCATTTTTATCACCAAAAATCACACATTTTACAAGGTTTTTTGTTTCAAATATTCTTATTTCCGTTTTTTTTTTACTTTCATGATTCTGTTTCGACAAATTACCAATTTCAAACTCCCTAAGAGTTTGAAGAATTCAAAATAAATTTTAACTCCCAAATTGACTTAAAGTCTTATTCCGCCAGAATAAAAACAAACAGCCGAGTATTCCGCTGTCAAAAACAGCCACATTTACAACTCCTCAAGAGTATACAAAAATTATGAAAAATTTCATTTTTTAGCACCGACAATCACACATTTTACAAGGTTTTTTGTTTGAAATATTCTTATTTCCGTTTTGTTTTTTATTACTTTTAAAATTCTTTTTCAGCAAATTATCAATTTCAAACTCCAAGAGTTTTAAGAATTCTGAATTCATTGACAAACCCAAATTGACCTAAAGTCTTATTCCGCCAGAATCAAAAACAAACAGCCGAGTATTCCGCTGTCAAAAACAGCAACACATTTACAACTCCTCAAGAGTATACAAACCATTTTTTATCACCGACAATCACACATTTTATAAAGTTTTTTGTTTCAAATATTTTTATTTCCGTTTTGTTTTTTATTACTTTTAAAATGCTTTTTCAGCAAATTATCAATTTCAAACTCCCCAAGAGGTTTAAGTATTCTGAATTCATTTACAATGTTTTTTTGTTTAAAATATTCTTCTGTCCGTTTTGGTTTTGATTATATTTAAAATTGTTTTTCAGCAAATTATACATTTCAAACTCCCCAAGAGTTTTAAGAATTCTAAATTCATTTACAAACTCAAATTGACCTAAAGTCTTATTTCGCCATAATCAAAAACAAACAAAGAACGAGACAAAATTTACCACCTCTTAATGGTGTAGAAACCAATAAGAATTGCGACATTTATCACCATTATGTTCTTTTTAAATAAATTTACCAATTTCAAACTCCCCAGGAGTTTTCAGAATATAAATTCATTTTAACTCCCAAACTGACCTAAAGTCTAAATCTTTCAGAATTGACAACTCCTAAAGAGTATAAAAAACAATAAAAATTCAAATATTAATTGCCACCATGTTCTGTTTGTGTAAATGACGAATTTCAAACTCCCCAAGAGTTTTCAGAATTCTAAATCATTTTAACTCCCAGATTGACCTAAAGTCTAATTCCACAAGAATCGAGAACAAACAGAATCGAGATAAAACAGAATAAACAAGACAAAATTCACAACTCCTAAAGAGTGTAGTAAACAATAAAAATTCCAATATTCATTGTCACCATGTTTTTTTTCAGTAACTCACCAATTTAAAACTCCCCAAAAGTTTTCAGAATATAAATTCATTTTAACTCCCCAAAAGACCTAAAGTCTAAATCCTTCAGAATCTTAAATCAACAAATAAACAAAACAAAATTGACAACTCCTAAAGAGTGTTGTAAACAATAAAAATTCCAATATTCATTGTCACCATGTTTTTTTTCAGTAACTCACCAATTTTAAACTCCCCAAGAGTTTTCAGAATATAAATTCATTTTACCTCCCAAAATGACCTAAAGTCTAAATCTTTCAGAATCTGAAATCAATAAATAAACAAGACAAAATTGACAACTCCTAAAGAGTGTAGTAAGCAATAAAAATTCCAATATTCATGAGTTTTCAGAATTCTAAATTCATTCTAACTCCCAAAATGACCTAAAGTCTAAATCGGTAAAAATCTAACTGAAGTGTGTAGAACACAATAAAAATTACAATATTCATTGCCACCATGTTCTTTTTCAGTAAGTCACCAATTTCAAACTCCCCAAGAGTTTTCAGAATTCTAAGTTCATTTTAACTCTCAAAATGACCAAAAGTCTGAATCGGTAAGAATCTAAAATTAACGAATAAACAAAACAAAATTGACAACTGAAGTGTGTAGAACACAATAAAAATTACAATATTCATTGCAAGCATGTTCTTTTTCAGTAAGTCACCAATTTCAAACTCCCCAAGAGTTTTCAGAATTCTGACTTCATTTTAACTCCCAAAATGACCTAAAGTCTGAATCAATAAGAATCTAAAATAACCACAACAAAATTGACAACTGAAGTGTGTAGAACACAATAAAAATTCCAATATTCATTGCCACCATGTTCTTTTTCAGTAAATCACCAATTTAAAACTCCCCAAGAGTTTTCAGAATTCTAAATTCATTTAAACTCCCAAAATGACCTAAAGTCTGAATCAATAAGAATCTAAAATAAACAAAACAAAATTGGCAACTGAAGTGTGTAGAACACAATAAAAATTCCAATATTCATTGCCACCATGTTCTGTTTCAGTAAGTAACCAATTTCAAAGTCCCCAAGAGTTTTCAGAATTTTAAATTGATTTTAACTTCCAAAACGACTTAAAGTCTGAATCGGTAAGAATCTAAAATAAACAAAACAAAATTGACAACTGAAGTGTGTAGAACACAATAAAAATTACAATAATCATTGCTACCATGTTCTGTTTCAGTAAATGACCAATTTTAAACTCCCCAATAGTTTATAGAATCCTAAATCATTTTAATTCCCAGATAGACCTAAAGTCTAATTCCACAAGAATCGAGAACAAACACAATAAACAAGACAAAATTTACAACTCCTTAAGAGTGTAGTAAACAATAAAATTTCCAATATTCATTGCAACCATGTTCTGTTTCAGTAAGTCACCAATTTTAAACTCCCCAAGAGTTTTCAGAATTCTACGTTCATTTTAACTCCCAAATTGACCTAAAGTCTGAATCGGTAAGAATCTAACTGAAGTGTGTAGAACACAATAAAAATTACAATATTCATTGCCACCATGTTCTTTTTCAGTAAGTAACCAATTTCAAACTCCCCAAGAGTTTTCAGAATTCTAAATTCATTTAAACTCCCAAAATGACTTAAAGTCTGAATCAATAAGAATCTAAAATAAACAAAACAAAATTGACAACTGAAGTGTGTAGAACACAATAAAAATTCCAATATTCATTGCCACCATGTTCTGTTTCAGTAAATTACCAATTTTAAACTCCCCAAGAGTTTTCAGGATTCTAAATTGATTTAAACTCCCAAATGACCTAAAGTCTGAATCGGTAAGAATCTAAAATAAACAAAACAAAATTGACAACTGAAGTGTGTAGAACACAATAAAAATTCCAATATTCATTGCCACCATGTTCTGTTTCAGTAAATGACCAATTTTTAACTCCCCAATAGTTTATAGAATCCTAAATCATTTTAACTCCCAGATAGACCTAAAGTCTAATACCACAAGAATCGAGAACAAACACAATAAACAAGACAAAATTTACAACTCGTATAGAGTGTAGTAAAAAATAAAATTTCCAATATTCATTGCCACCATGTTCTGTTTCAGTAAGTAACCAATTTCAAAGTCCCCAAGAGTTTTCAGAATTCTAAATTCATTCTAACTCCCAAAATGACCTACAGTCTAGATTCGGTAAGAATCTAACTGAAGTGTGTAGAACACAATAAAAATTACAATATTCATTGCCACCATGTTCTTTTTAAGTAAGTGACTAATTTCAAACTCCCCAAGAGTTTTCAGAATTCTAAATTCATTTAAACTCCAAAAATGACCTAAAGTCTGAATCAGTAAAAATCTATAATTAACGAATAAACAAAACAAAATTGACAACTGAAGTGCGTAGTACACAATAAAAATTCAAATATCCATTGCCACCATGTTCTTTTTTAGTAAGTCACCAATTTAAAACTCCCCAAGAGTCTTCAGAATTCTAAATTTATTCTAACTCCCAAAATGACCTAAAGTCTGAATCGGTAAGAATCTAAAATCAACGAATAAACAAAACAAAATTGACAACTGAAGTGTGTAGAACACAATAAAAATTCCAATATTCATTGCCACCATGTTCTTTTTCAGTAAGTCACCAATTTCAAACTCCCCAAGAGTTTTCAGAATTCTAAATTCATTTAACTCCCAAAATGACCTAAAGTCTGAATCGGTAAGAATCTTACTGAAGTGTGTAGAAAACAATAAAAATTCCAATATTCATTGCCACTATGTTCGTTTTTAGTAAGTCACCAATTTCAAACTCCCCAAGAGTTTTCAGAATTCTAAGTTCATTTTAACTCCCAAAATGACCTAAAGTCTAAATCGGTAAGAATCTAAAATCAACGAATAAACAAAACAAAATTGACAACTGAAGTGTGTAGAACAATAAAAATGCCAATATTCATTGCTACCATGTTCTGTTTCAGTAAATGACCAATTTTTAACTCCCCAATAGTTTATAGAATCCTAAATCATTTTAACTCCCAGATAGACCTAAAGTCTAATTCCACAATAATCGAAAACAAACACAATAAACAAGACAAAATTTACAACTCTTTTAGAGTGTAGTAAACAATAAAATTTCCAATATTCATTGCCACCATGTTCTGTTTCAGTAAGTCACCAATTTCAAACTCCCCAAGATTTTTCAGAATTCTGACTTCATTTTATCTCCCAAAATGACCTAAAGTCTGAATCGGTAAGAATCTTACTGAAGTGTGTACAACACAATCAAAATTCCAATGTTCATTGCCACCATGTTCTCTTCCAAAAAGTCACCAATTTCAACCTCCCCAAGAGTTTTCAGAATTCTAAGTTCATTTTAACTCCCAAAATGACCTAAAGTCTGAATCAATAAGAATCTAAAAACAACGAATAAACAAAACAAAATTGACAACTGAAGTGTGTAGAACACAATAAAAATTACAATATTCATTGCCACCATGTTCTTTTTCTGTAAGTCACCAATTTCAAACTCCCCAAGAGTTTTCAGAATTCTAAATTGATTTTAACTCCCAAAATGACCTAAAGTCTGAATCGGTAAGAATCTAAAATAAACAAAACAAAATTGACAACTGAAGTGTGTAGAACACAATAAAAATTACAATATTCATTGCTAGCATGTTCTTTTTTAGTAAGTCACCAATTTCAAACTCCCCAAGAGTTTTCAGAATTCAAAGTTAATTTTAACTCCCAAAAGGACATAAAGTCTGAATCGGTACGAATCTAAAATCAACGAATAAAAATTCCAATATTCTATTGCCACCATGTTCTTTTTCAGTAAGGGGTGGGGCACTTCCGGCAAAATTTAGGGGGAGTATCGGTATTCGCCGGTGGGGCGCCTCAGGCCAAATCGGGGGGCGGGGGAATGTCGGCATTCGCCGGTATGAGCGCCTAAGGCCAAATTTGGGGGAGGGAGGGTATCGGCATTCGCCGGTTGGGTGCCTCATGCCAAGTCGGGTGGGGGCATGTTGGCAATCACCGGTATGAGCGCCTCAGACCAACTTTGGGGGAGGGAGGGTGTTGGCATCTACCGGTGGGCCGCTTCAGGCCCAATTTGGGGTAGAGGGAGTGTCGGCATTCGGCGGTTGGGCGCCTCAGGTCAAATCTGGGGGGAGGGAATGTCGGTATTCGCCGGTATGAGTGCCACAAGCGAAATTTGGGAGAGGAGGAGTATCGGTATTCGCCGGTGGGGCGCCTCAGGCGAAATTTTTTTTGGGGGGGAGTGTCGGCATTCCCCGGTGTGAGCGTCTCAGGCGAAATTTGGGGGAGGGGAGTATCAATATTCGTCGGTGTGGCGCCTCAGGCGAAATTTGGGGAAGGGAGGGGGGTGTCGGCACTCGCCGGTGTGAACGCCTCAGGCGAAATTTGGGGGAGGGGGGAGTGTCGGCATTCGGCGCCTCAGGGGAGTATCGGTATTTGCCAGTGTGGCGCCTCAGGCTGAATCGTGGAGGAATATTGTAACGCCATCTTCGTTCCCTTTGGACTATTTTGCAGATAAAAAAGAGGGAGGATACCCAAGTGATTTCAGTAGTGCTCAGGAGGCCTCCTTGGTTTTCAAAGTACTCGGCGTTGTCAGGGAGAAAAGTGCTCAATGTCCTAGATAGAGCTACTGTAGTGATAGGTTTGGATGATATTTTAACAGCATCCATGCTGAAACGGACAAGGAATCGATAAGAGTCATTTCAGTAGTGCTCAGGAGGCCTTATTGATTTTCAAAGTACTCGGCGTTGTCCGAGAGAAAAGTGCTCAATATCCTAGATAGAGCTACTGTAGTGATAGGTTTGGAAAATATTGTAACGCTATCTTGGTTCCCCTTTGGACTATTTTGCAGATGAAAATGAGAGAGGATACCTAAGTGATTTCAGTAGTGCTCAGGAGGCCTCCTTGAGAGATTGAGGAGCGGGGAAAATTTTAGGGATCAGGCCGAATATTTTAGGGATCAGGCCAAATTTAATTTTTTTTGTTGAACTCAAAATATTTCTTAGGGTTGGGAGAGAGTCAAAAACAAGTTAGGATGGGGGCTTGAGAGATTGAGAGGTCGGGGAAAATTTTAGGGGTCAGGCCGAACTTTTTAGGGGTCAGGCCAATTTAAAAATTTTTTTTTTGTTTTGAAAACAAAAATATTTCTCAGGGTTAGGGGAGAGTAAAACAAAATTGGGGGTGCGGCTTTAAATATTAGGGGTTGGGGAAAATTATAGGGGTCGGTCCAAACTTTTTAGGGGGTCGGGCGAAATTTTTTTGTTCTTTTGAACATAGGTAAGTATATAGTATGCACACCGGGGCGGCGATAGATACGAATATAGTATGCGCAACGGGGCGGCGATAGGTATATATATAGTATGTGCACCGGGGTGGCAATAGGTACGTGTATAGTAGTGCATAGAGGTGACGATAGGTACTATATAGCATGTGCACAGGGATTGCAGTAAGTATGTATATAGAATGCGCTCCAGGGCTGTGATAGGAATATATTTAGCATGAGCTCCTGGGCGGCGATCAGTACGTATATAGCACGCACACCAGGACTGCGATAGGTACGTATTTAGCACGCGCACCGGGGCGACGATAGGAACATATTTTGCATTCACATCAGGCCGGCGATAGGGATGTATTTAGCATTTGCACCGGGGCGGCGATAGGTACGTTGTAGCATTCGCAACGTGCCAGCGATAGGTACGTATGCAGCATTCGCACTGGGGCGGCGATAGGTACGTATGTAGCATTTGCACCGGGGCAGCGATAGGTACTTATGTAGTATGCATACCGGGGCGACAATAGGTACTTATATAGTATCTGCCCCGGGGCGGCGATAGGTACGTATATTGTATGTGCACCGGGGTGGCGATAGATATGAATATAGTATGAACACCGGGCGGAGATAAGTACCTATATAGAAGGCGCAGATAGATGTGGTACTTTTTATAGAAATATGTCATTCTATTGCCATGGGCAACGTAGGAGAAATGGTGGGGAAGAAACAGCTTTCGCAAAAGGCAAAATTAGAAAGTAGCGGTGAAATGGGGCGACCAGGGAAGAGAAAGGTAGAAAGATAAAGAGACGGCTATAGAAGAGGCGGAGAAATAGAAGTTTGAATATAAAGATGTTACACACGCGATTTTTCTTCAATTACATGTCTTTATGACCCCGAGCAACGCCGGGTAGCCCCGTTAGTATAATATAAAATATAAACAAATAATAAAATATATAAAGGAAAAATAAAATAAAAGGATAAGAAAAAGAATACACAAGTTATTGAAGAACACAGAATGCTTTTGCGTAATGAGTCTCTATTTGATTTTCTCGATTTTACGGATGAGCCATCGAGTACTTTTTGTCAATATGTAGTATGTATAATCAGTAGGGTTTATGTTCCATTATGCGCGAGTACTTTAGATTTATTCATTCACTCGTCTTCATGCGGGTTATTTGTCTGGATTATTTATATCTGCTGAGTTTTTCGATATGTTCGGTAATGTATGGCTTTTTTAATTAACGAATCGGTGATGAGATGCCGTATACGGGACGTGATCACGTGAAAAGGGCGTGACTTATTAAAAAATTTAAAAATGAAAAATGTTAAACATAGTTTTCTTGGTCAATTGAGGGTTTGTTGAAGTCAATTACTAAGCCAAGCACTTTAAAATATTGTGGCTAGACTTATAATTGATATTGCTGATTGTAGGGTGTCTAGTCTTTATGTACAATGCTTCAAGAATATTTATTTATTACATTAGGGTAGTGATGTACAATTGTTGTGTAGTTAACTAAGAGGTGTCTAAATTGTAATGTTATGTTCTTTCCGGTGTTGGCAGACTGAACTGGAGTCCGCGAGATGTAATGTTAGCCTTCGAGAAAGTGTAGTAGTGGTAGCGCCAATCCAATGCAACAGTCAGTTTTAGTATTGTTGGATATATATTCTACCAAGGGGAATTTGAACTTATGTTGGTACGTTGAACTAAGTTTTTGGCCTGAGACGTGTGATTGTATATTATGTGGTCAAAAGTTTAGTATTTTTTATAATAACTAAGAAATCTTATTTTATTATGACGCAAGAGATATATCTGAGTATGATGTACAGCACGACCCCAATGTAAAAAGACGTACACTTCTTGAAGCACTGTATATAGAGATTAGACACACTACAATCAACAATATCAATTACGAGTCCAGCCGGACTAATACCCCACCTGAAGACGAATGAATAAATCAATCGTAAGTACTCGCGACGAATGGAAATAAAACCTCCGGATCTTACATACAACAATTTCACAACAATAGTCGATGGACCATCTCAAAATTTGAAAAAAACAAAAACAACTCATTAAACAGAAGCATGTTATGTTGTTCAATAACGTTTGACTTCATGAAAATATGCTGCCGAAATACACACAATACACACAAAACATATATATATATATATATATATATATATATATATATATATATATATATATATATATATATTCTAACTCTGCCTGATGAGATCTCAGTTTATAATAGCTATTCATCGATAACATCGACATGCCAGTGTCGCAGATTTTGTACATGTGTGTGTAAATAAAAATAATCATATATATATATATATATATATATATATATATATATATATATAAATGAAGACAAAAAAATGATGCATCATAAAATGAAATGTCGTGGAGACATGATTTATGAAAGACAGAAAAAAACAATTAAATACTAGAAAAACATACGAAAGATTTAGCGGTTTCTTTCGAATCAACGAAAGTCTTCATAAAAGTTTTGAAGACAATGGTTGATGCGATTTATTTTTCCTTCGATTTTACTTCATACAGACATACACACATACCCCTATATATATATATATATATATATATATATATATATATATATATATATTGATTTATTCCTCTTACTAGCACCTAATACATCAAGTAATACATTTAGCAAGACACAAATTTAGAAGTTCATCAGAAAATAATACGGTTGCTTATTTACCATAGATTACTTGCAGACTTACATAAAAATATTTCGAACATTTCCGTAAAATTTTAAATTTCTACAAAAATACATAGAATATATTTATATGTAATTCTGGGTGCCCGATGAAAAGTTTATCCAAGACTAGTAAGATATAAAACGCTTTTTTAAAGAGTGATATAATCGGTTTAAACATTTATTTTAAAGGGATATTTTTTCTCTACATTGACCTTTATTTTATACGAATATAAACAATGTGTTTCCGTACCTGATTGCAGCACCCGTTGCTGTGTTTCCCGGTGTATATTGGACATTATTAATGGCGTTTTTCAGGCTCGTCTTGTTCACGTGTTTGTTCAGATTGAACTCAAGGAAATTTCGGCTATTATAGCGTATCATTCCTACCTGCATCGTTTGAGGACCGATTTCAAATTTTCCCACGAGCGATATAATGAATGAAAGCATCGTCTCAAAGTTGTGCCGGCCAACACTTCCAGACGAATCAACAGCAAACACAATATCGGCAGCCAACGTGCAAACTAAAGTTTGAAAAGAAAATGAAACATAACAAAATGGGGTGTTTATTAGGTTAGAATAAAATTAAATGTTTAATGAATTGATATTAGATAAAGTAAGTAGAATTATATCTAGTTCAGGAATAAATCTACAGGATTATTATCTTCGCCAAGGAAGTTATGTGTTGGATCAAATTTTATGGCCTTTTGGCTAAGATCAAAGTGTAGTATCTGTTCCGATGGATACTGCACCCCATAGACTGGTATTGCCTTGGCCTTCGGTCCTTTATTTACGCCGGTCTATGGGTCTGTCCTGTGCAGTTCTAGGAGGTTCACCCTCCCAGGCTTCGCCTCCCCTCTTTGGGGAGGAGTAAGTTTATTGCTTACTGCCTGAGGCGCCCCTACCGGGGAATGCCGACGGGGCTGCCTAGGCAATTTTTAAACCCCACTTTCCCGACCCGACCGTGGGTCACATCTTACTTGTGGGTGTAAGATAAAACTGGCCTTGTGCCTAACTCCTGGAGAGGAGTAAATCAATACTCCGATTGAGATGATATACTCAGTATCGGAAAAATAGTCCGAAATTAAATACGGTTTTAAATAGCTACAGCGATGTTTGTAATTTAATCATCACACGTGAAAATAAAAAAAAACAAGTAAGACAAACCCAAATCAAACGAATATTCTTAAAATGCGCCCATTCAATTAGCGCGTTTTTCGATGAAAATTCTATTTGACGTATCTAAACAGAAATGTTTAAAAAAACCTAAAACTAATAGTATTGATTTAATAAATTCCCATATTCTATTGTAATTTTTGTATACATACCTATATCATTGTTCTCAGGAGCAACTGAAATATAAAAAACAATGTTAAATATAAATAACTACAAAAATAAATAAAACAGTAATACAGATATTATAGAATTTTACATGTTGGTCGATATAAGCAGCACCGCCCCCTCTACGATCTTTGGTTTTTCAACGGGTTTGAACCCGGCATATCCGCTTCCAAACACTGCTGCGGTCTGCATTAGGATAATATCGCACACTTGACAGTTGGACTAACATTTGACTAAGAAATAGTCAGTAAGTATAATATTAGCTATTATTGGTTATTAAGTAAATAATATAATATAAAAGATACGATAGGATTCCTGTTGTCGAAATGTATTATAGCGATACCTTTTGATCTGTTTATGTTTTACAATTTCAATAAATAGAAATAGATTTTTAGCTAGACATTAACAAATAACCTCCAGCCGAAATCCATTAACAATACCAATCTCTTTCTTGATAATGGGTTTCCATAATTATCGTAAATATAACAGGTTCCGGTTTCTTGTTTTTAGCTTCATTATCTATGAAGTATAAACATCTGATTCAACTATTCATTATAGTTTTGCGGTAATATGTTGTTTCAAGTGTACATTGCGCCTCCGCTAGACTTCATATTACTTACATCCTTAAAATGCTTGAAATTCATGCGCATTCTAGAGAAATTGTCAAAAGCTTAGTGCGTCCTGAACAACACTTGATCATCTTAACACCTAAATTTCATCTCTTCTCTTCGTTCATATCTTAATCTTATTTTTTCATATTTCTTTTACCTTACTCACATCATTTTTATTTGACAGTTTTATATATTTTAGAAGGCATAGCCGTCAAACAAGGATCGACTTTCAACAACCCGGTCTCTGCGAGAGAGTGATATACACAACAAGATCAGTACGCACACACAAATACATACACACTCACTTACTGGTTTTCTTTGAGTATTGGATCAGGAAGTAATTAGAAAATATAATGACACAGCAATACAAATGTCGCATTACCATATTGAGAATTATTTGCTTTTTGACCATTACAAAAGTCTGTTGTCCACTCATAGCAGTTATTAGTGTCTCAAACAAATGTTGTCGCGCGTAATCGTTGTGTTGTTTAGCTGAATAATTCGTTGTAGCAGTAGTAGTAGTCTCAGAGGTTGCGATTGCGTAGAGATTGTCGGCCTTCCTTTTTCTCGCTTTTTCTTTCTTTGTTGCAGTCGATCTGTATATCTTTTTGTAAAAGCGACTGTACAATATAACGGTGACAACGGATATATGATGACACTACATTCAATTTAAGCTTGAATGTTCATCTCTGTTTTATTTTCTGTAAAGGATTATACATTAATAACTCATCTCTCGTAGAGGGGGGATAATTACACTGAAAACAAATCTGCTCTTGTCGTACACCAAAAGACAAAGAATAAACAATTTCTAGTTTATTTGCCACGTATCATTGAATGTCCAATGATGTCATCTCCTTAAACAGGTTAGCTAAATTTCTAGTGAAAATTTCCTATTTTTATGTTATCCAAGTTTTATTAAAAATGTTCATTTCGACGTCATCTCTTAATAAAACCCACGTTCAATATCGTTACTGTTCAAAAAATCTGTATATTTTCTTTCTTTTCTTGCCTACATTCTGCAGGTTACAAAGGGGTCACTTGCGTTCAGGTTTGAAAAGGGAAAGAATATCGTCCAAACAAACCATGCCAGTCTAGTTAAAGACACATTTCATATCTGCCTCAGCAGTGAAGAAACCGAAATTTCAACTGAAATGTATGGGTGGCATTTAACAAAAAAAGAAAAGAAGCTAAGTGTTTAAATTATTTTACTCTGGAATCTTTTCTTTAATTAATCCATGAAGAAACCGAAATTTCAACTGAAATGTATGGATTGCATTTAACAAAAAAAAGCTAAGTGTTTAAATTATTTTACTCTGGAATCTTTTTCTTAATTAATCCATGTATTAACATGCAACGAGTATCTAGCTAAATAATTTTTTTTTCCAGGATTCTTGATTTCTTGACTGTTCAAAAAATCTGTATCTTTTCTTTCTTTTCTTTTCTTGCCTACATTCTGCAGGTTACAGAGGGGTCACTTGCGTTCAGGTTTGAAAAGGGGTGGGTGTGTGGGTGGGGGGTAGTCACTAGCGAATGTAGATGGGGAAAGAATATCGTCCAAACTAATCATGCCAGTCTAGTTAAAGACACATTTCATATCTGCCTCAGCAGTGAAGAAACAGAAATTTGCGTTCGGGGTTGAAAGGGGGGGGGGAGAGGGAAACCTATCTTCAACTTACTGTTCCCTCCTTAGTATGCAATTGAACTTATTCTATGTACATGTGTACATATATATATATATATATATATATATATATATATATATATATATATATATATATATGAATATATATTATATGGAATTTTTTTATTTTACCTGCGGGGGCTAGGAAATACCCGACTAGTACACGGGCGCAGACTATTTTTACCCCTCTCGGAGTGTTGGACCCGTAAGACCTCGTAAGGCTATCTATCTAAGAGAAGGAAATCTCTCTGACAAAAAACCTTGCTACCAGCTACTTACGCCGTGGCAGTAAACTGTTGGGGGAGGATGGCTTCCTTAGTCTTGATCGATAATCTTCCTAGAGTTGGAATCTCGAACAAAATATCCGGTTTGCAAACCTACAATTGCTTAAGGAGTAGATAGGTTCTACCTATCGCCGGCCCTTGCACTCCTTCTTTGTTTGTTAGTCAGGCGCAGAGGTAACAGCGCTGGGACGCCTCTAAACACTCAGTGCCGAGCCTTGTTTCCTTACTAGGACAATGAACGCCGTTGTCTTTCTTTCTCTCTATTTGGGCAACTTGGAGAAAGTTTTTTCGTTAGTAAGTCTTACATGACCAGTCTGGGTCTCTCTTGTTCTGACAGGTTGAGGGTACAGGTTAGACAGCTTGTCTGGCTGCTGTTTCCGACTGATAGGAAGGAGCCCAAACTCTTGGGTAGCGCCAAGAACGACTGCTCATCATCAGTTGCATAATACCGTGGGTAGTTGTATGTGCCATGTCGCGCATGGAAAGGGACTCTGCAATTATCTCCGGTGGGCTTTCCCGAGGCCACAACCCCCATGGACCCGGTCGTGACTAATGGACTGGTTGTGTGAGCTTATTGGCACCAAACAAGTACCCACCTTGACCAATCCACTCTATAATCAAATCAAACATGCCATTACAAAGAAATAAAATCAAACCTAAACCAGACACCCAAAAAACACTTTCGCCTCCGCCCTTGAGGCTTGCATTCTCGAATATCTGGGGACTTAGAACCAACATCAACGACGTAGAAACCTTTCTCCTGACAAACTCCCCGGATATCCTAGCTCTTAGTGAAACTCACCTTCAATCCTCAATCTCTTCTCACCACTTTGACATGACTGACTACCTCCCACTCTACCGTAAAGACTCTGACAAACACATGCACGGGCTAAGAGTTTATGTTCGGAACACCCTCCCCCTGACTAGAGAACATAGGTTAGAATCAGATGACTACGACTACATGTGCTTTAGATTGACTTTACATCACAACGTTAGTTACTTATATTTCCTATACCGCTCCCCGTCGACCTAGGACTTTACTCTGCTAAACTCTGTCTCTGAAAGCATAGATAGAGCACTCTTAATTGACTCGAATGCCCAGATACATGTATTTGGGGATTTTAATGCCCACCACCGCGACTGGTTGGGATTCTCCAGCCTTACTGACGCAGCCAGCAACTCTACGTATAATTTCTCCTTAGCTCACTGACTCTCTCAGACTGTCGATTTTCCGACCCGCATCCCCGATCGAGTGGACCAACAAGCCTCACTTCTAGACCTCTTCTTGACCTAAATACCCGAGGCTTGTGTGACGAAAACTCATAGCCCACTCGGGAATGCTGATCACATTGTGCTAATGATACATATCACGCTAAAAAGTCGTCCAAAAGCTGATGAACCGTTGCTCAAAACAACAAGATACTACGAGCAAGCTGATTTTGAGTCAATCAGAGATCACATCAGTGACGCCCCATGGAGGGAAACCTTCTCACTCCCTGTCAACCAGTGTGCAAACGAATTAACTGAATGGGTCAAAGCAGGCATTGAAGCCTATGTCCCCATGCGAAAATTCTTTAGCAATCCCCACTCTCCTCAATGGTTCACTTCGGAATGTGCAGCTGCCATTTCTGAGAGGCAACAAGCATTCCGTAAATTCGGCCGCCATAAGTCAGCTACTAATAGGCATACATTTATAGAGTCAAGGAATAATTACAAGGCCGTGATAGGCGAAGCGAAGAGAAGGTATAATGAGTTAACAAAAAAACGCATCCAGTAACAGAAACTAGGCACTCGCGATTTCTGGAAAATCTACAATAGTGTAATGAATAATGGTCAATCTACGATTCCCCCACTTTCAAACCACAATGATGTCGTTTGCACGCCCACTGATAAAGCTGAACTACTTGCCCAGCGTTTCGCTTCTAACTCTACTTTAAACTCAGATAACCACCCTCTTCCTGAATTACCTTTGCGGACCGAAGCCACACTTGATAACCTGGTCAACACCCCATCCAAGTCAGAGGCATCATAAAAAACCTTGACACCCCTAAAGCTTGTGGCCCTGATCTTCTACCTGTAATAGTAATAAAGAAATGCTCTGCTGAACTGGCCCCTGTCCTCTCCAAACTCTACAATAAATGCCTAGCTGAATCTTGCTTCCCCGATAGGTGGAAAATTGCCTCTGTGGTACCAGTCTACAAGAGTTCTGGGAATAGAACCGACCCTCAGAACTACCGCCCAATCAGTCTACTGCCGATCTTTGCCAAAATCTTTGAATCCTTAATCAATCTAGCGATAGTACGGCACTTAGTTAATGCTAAAATTCTATCTGACCGCCAGTATGGATTTAGACAAGCACGATCTACTGCAGACATCCTAACGGTCATCTCTGAACGCATGTATCATACACTCGACAAGGCAGTTGAAGCTAGGGTAGTAGCGCTTGATATATCCAAGGCCTTTGACAAGGTATGGCATAAAGGGCTTCTCCTGAAAATACGCTCATACGGTATTACTGGGCAACTAATTAGATCCTTCTTAAACAAAAGAAAAATCCAGGTTGTCCTCGATGGCCGTTCATCTAAGCAACATGACATAAATGCTGGTGTTCCCCAGAGATCTATTCTTGGAACTTTGTTGTTCCTGATCTATATAAACGATCTCCCTGATGACATAGTGTCTGAGATTGATTTATTTGCTGACGACACTACGCTTTACTCTCGCCATGTTGGCAAAACAGACGCGATCATATCTGAGGCAATGGCTGAATCTTTAGAAAATGACCTCCAGGCTGTAGTGGATTGGGGCTATAAATTGTTGATAACTTTTAATGCCGCAAAGACTAAGCTCCTTTCCTTCAACAACTACAAGAAGCCTCTCCAACCACCGATTGTGATGGCAAATAACACCCTACCTGAGAGTTCATCATTCAACCTCCTTGGCCTAACCTTCAAAGGTAACATGAATTGGAACACATACATTGAAGACATTGCCAAGGCTGCCGCAAAGAAGGTTGGCTCCCTCTACCGTGCTAGTGGACCCCTTACACCTGACATTATCCTGTATCTCTACAAAGCCACCATTCGCCCATGCATGGATTATTGTTGCCACATCTGGGCTGGTGCATCATCTACTAGTCTCTCCCTCCTTGACAAAGTCCAAAAAAGAGTCGTCAACCTAATAGGTCCCTCACTGTAACCTAAGCTCCAGCCTCTGTCCCATCGCCGCAATGTAGCATCCTTATGTTTGTTTTACAAATACTTCAATGGATTATGCTCCGATGAGTTGGCTACTCTGGTGCCCCCTCGACGTAAATTCACTAGACTAACTCGACATTCTACTAAATCTCATTCATTCACCGTGGAGGTCCCCAGATGCCGGAGAGCATTCTACTCAAATAGCTTTTTTCCTCGTGCTGCTGGCCTCCGGAACTCCCTCCCTGCCCCCTGTTTCCCCGACAGTACTGACATGCAGAAATTTAAAACTAATGTAAACAGACATCTCGCTGCTCAGATCCCAATTTAAGCTGAACCACCAATCCTTCTCCCCTTTTCCTTTTTCTCAGTAGCCCCTTACGTTTACAGTGGCGTCCTGCCTTGTTTGGGGTGAATCATGTTAAAAAAGAACAAAAAAAAAAAAAACGTCATCAATAAATCTAATCATTTATATTTAGTTGACATGAATTCTTTTATACAGCCGCAATATTACTACCTATATCTCTCTATGGGTGATAAACACCTGTATTTTAAAATCTAAAATACATACAGATATCAATAAATTTAATCATTTTCCCATAATAAAAGACAAATAACTATAATTGTTATATGTTTAATATAAAGTAATTGTTCAGAATTCTATCTGTTATGAATGTGCATATATTGTCAGGAATGTTTAGATAATAAACAAATGCTCGTAATTATAATGTGAGACTATTTTATCTTCTTATTCTTCTGATGTCTATGAGTTCGAAAGTCACGAAAATGTTTATAAATTCTGACTTTGGTTTTACAAATTCAGTACTAAAGTGATACAAGGGTCCAGCAGCGAACAGTATAACGAAATAAACACAAATCTGTATTATTTTCATCATTCGGACTACTGTTCACATTTTGGGTGATATTCTCACAATATTTCGGCCAATGAAATCTCGGAAGTAAGTAACGTAATAGGTTAACTTTTGAGCGTTTTTTTTAAACAGAATTCGTTAGAAACAAACGTGACGAGAGCTTTGTAGCAATGTGACAGTAAAAATTAGCCCGCTATCTATTATCACTATCCCACGCCGTGACTAGGCGATTCTGAATTTAGAATCGTCCAAGTTGATTAATAATAAATAATTGAGCGCTCAACTTCACTCTATAGTTTAAAGAAGTTCCATGGAGTCAAATAAAATATTTATCTAGCACAACCGTGTATCTTCTAAACGAGCACTCATCATCATCATAGAGAACGATCACGTGGTACATAGATAAAGTCATTCTCTGCAGGAGAGATTAAAAGCGTAATTAAACAGAAGCAGCAAACAGTCGTCTCCTATTCGTTTATGTTTATCAATCATCACTATATTTGATAAAATTAGAAGAATTATAAAAATAAATTACGACAAAATCTAATTGAAATATTGGTACTTATGCAAATTAGGACCCAAGCTAAAATCCACTTGTTGTCGGTTGTTTCCTGATGTTTACGTAGACGACGCTTATTCAATCAATGCGAGAAAATAAGCAGACGACAAGTTATTATTGTAATTGATTGATCGCGGAATTCACTCATTGGAAATGATAATTGATCGAATTGTTAATGATTTTAAACGCGGTAGCACAGGTTATTACGTCTTCCGAAGGAGTGATAACGTTTTGTCAGGGGGAAAAAACCTGATAGCCAAATAAAAAAGAATTAGTGAAATAATAAACTTTTTCATACAGAATAACCTAAACCCTAACTTGGTACTTGTTCAGATAAGGAGCAATGCTTACCCCAACCGATGTCAAGTCGATTTTGGCTTGGGTCCTAATCTGAAAAAGTACCCCATAACCCTAACCCTAAAACTGTTTTAACATTTGTTCTGTTATATTTTTCTATGAAAAAAGTTTACGTAAAAAACACTTTCAGACTTTCTTTTTGTATTTTTAGACTCAGGCAACCGACTTTTTTCGACATTTTCCGGCTTTTTCCGGCTGTCTACGAAAACTACCGACGCCAAGTAGATTTTAGCTTGAATATTAATCTGTATGAGTACCAAAATATTTTATATATATATATATATATATATATATATATATATATATATATACTTTTAAGACTATATATCTTAAAGGGGCATTCATTTTTAATATACTATAATAATACACACACAGAGACATACACACACACACATGTATATATATATAAAGAGAGAGAGTCAGAGATATGTATATATATATATATATATATATATATATATACATATATATATAATATAGTAATAGTTAATGCCCCTTTAAGGTACATAGTCTAAAAAGTAGAGCCCTGTTTGAAATTAAGATATTTTTGTCATCCTAGGATAAAGCAAAGTTCCGCTATCGACACCATGACGCTTGTCCCCCCTTTATGTGTTAGTGTATCATAATTTTAATTACAGTCCGTAGTGATTACTCGCGGACGTGTCGGTCTGGGCGTCAGGCTCATAATTCTTGTCCGAATCTACGAACTGCGTGGAAACCATACGACCACATAAAACAACCACACTGATGGAGGTGTAAGCCCGATACTACGTCGTATAAACCACTTTAATATGTTATTCAAAGCACACACACACACACACACACACACACACACACACACACACACACACACACATATATATATATATATATATATATATATATATATATATATATATATATATATATATGTAATAGAACATCCAACAGGAGTTAACGAGCGTTTTAATGTCAACACATTCCCTCGGGGCTGACAAATCGCAGCCCGAGTTAATGTGCAGATATTTAACCGCTGATTAACTCGTGTTGGCTGTTCTAATATATATATATATATATATATATATATATATATATATTATTTATTATTTATTTATTTATATATTTATTTATTCTTTTATTATTATAATTTCTCTTCTTTATTTTTTATTTATTTTATTTATTTATTTATTTATTTAATTTTTTAAAATTTATATTTTAAATTTTATTATTTTATTTTATTGATTTTTTTTTAAATTTCAAACTTTAGTGTAGGGATTGTGAATGTATCCACATATACATACCCACACATGAGAATACACCCATATATACATACATGGATATATGTATACACATACACAAAGCCTACATACATATACATAAAGTGTATATTATTCCATTCTTGTTTACATTTATGTCCATAATTATGATGTTTAATTTATACATATACATGATGTTTAATTTATACATATGTTATCATGTTATTCTTATTCTTATTCTTATTCTTATTCTTATTCTTATTCTTATTCTTATTCTTATTCTTATTCTTATTCTTATTCTTATTCTTATTCTTATTCTTATTCTTATACTTATGCTTATTCTTATGCTTATTCTTATGCTTATTCTTATTCTTATTATTAATAACACAATAACGTACAATAAATATACTTAATTAAACAGGGCTAATAGGTATTAACAAGATTAATGTTATTTCATAAAGTCTATTGTTTACGTACCTATAACAAAAAGAAAAAAAACTCATTAAATTTAACACAATATTTTTGGAACTTAAAGTTTATTTCAAATATAAAGTTACTTATTGTATATAATTTGTGGCAATTTTGACAAACAGTCATAATGAAAAAGGAATTACACAAGTTGTCGTATTTAAATATATCAATTATGTTTAAATTCGACACATTTTAGTAAAAAAGTTACTGATTTTAAATTGGCATTCAATAATAAAATATTTGCATTCAGTAATATCAGCATCGTATTTGAACATTTCAAATATTCAAATCGATAAACAATTATTTAATATTAAACTTTAATCATTTTGTAAGTCTGGTCTTGAATTAGAGCTCCTTATGCGAAGGTCACCTATTTTGAATGGGTAAATAAATAAACTAATAGTATATTAGGCACTGTTTCCTTGTTTCAACACACATACACACACACACACACACACATATATACATATATATATATATATATATATATATATATATATATATATATATATATATATATAGAGAGAGAGAGAGAGAGAGAGAGAGAGAATTTGAATATCTACTTGGCACCATCCTCGAACTTTTAAGCGCTCTCTGTACAGGGATTTGTCAGAACAACCTGGCATTAAGGATACCCCCTACAAAAAACTCTGAGCAAATATTAAAAATACCATAGTATTCGTAGCTATCACTTCAATTATCTTTCTCAACATTAATTGTGTTCGTTTTTTTCCAACACCTCCGGCTTACACCACATGCAAAAGTCTTATATTAATTTTCACTTAGCATTATTACTATACACTTCAGTAAAAATAATTGTTTATTTGTTCATTAGTAACATAAACATATAAATACGTAAATGGCTTCGTTTATGTACGATATAATTTCTCTCACTGCCACTAACACTTTCGGTTAGGTCAGTGTGTAGAAAACCAGACGCCAGCTACTGGGGCCTAATTTCGAATTTCTTTATCTAGCCACAATGATGATTCGTGAAGCGAAATAGTATATATATATATATATATATATATATATATATATAATACATATATATATATCATACATATATATATATCATACATATATATATCATATATATATATATATCATATATATATATATATCATATATATCATATATATATATATATATATATATATATATATTTGTGATTCGGAGTTCGCGCCCGTCGACCGTCGGGAATTAGCTTCCAGCATTGAAGATGGCGTAAGCATGAAACATCGATGTCTGTAGGTAATAACTAATTGATATATATATATATATATATATATATATATATATATATATATATATATATATATATATATATATATATATATATATATATTATTTTTCTTATATTTCCGTTTTTGCTGATGATGGGGCATCCTACCGGATGCCAGACATTCACCGACTTTTAAGACACTCCAGCCTAGAGACTTTTTTAAGATTCTTACCGTCCCTTTAAGTGAAATTGTTTGTATTTCTCTTGCACTCGGTTCAGCGGGTATACTCGCCAGATAGCTTTTGAAATTATTTTTCATTAGTCCTCTGGCTCCTATAATTACTGGTATGATGGAGACTTTTCTAAGATTCCAGTTTCTTTTCATGTCGTACATAGGACGTGTGTATGCGTGTGTGTTGAAAAATAGATAAATTATTTGAGATTTAAGAATTTTACTATATAGTTTTAAAATTGTTTATCAATTTAAATAAATATGCCAATAATATAAAAATAACACACAATAAGACCATGAAAATAAATCACTACTCCTTTAGCATTCAACAATAAGGAACGTAATTCTGGATATATTCAAGACAAAAAATATTAGTAGTACTTTGTAAAGAAGACGATAATGTTTTTCTTATATTAATTATAAAAGTTGTAATTAGTTGACAACGAATGAACAATCATGCTGCCATTTATATGGCAGTTTATATTGATATTAGTGCTATCATTATAAAATACAGAGTAAGTGACAGAAACAGAAATACTTACTTATGACATCTGGTTCTTTTCCAACTGAAAGAGAAATACAGATTGAAAATAAGCATGAAATTCAGTTGAAAATATATACACACTCGGTGCATAAACATTTACTTCTATCCACGGATACGTATTTGTATATAAGTGTAAGAGAATTATAAAACCATATATTTTTCATTGTAGTGATTATTGAGTAAATCATAAGACTTGACGATATTTTTTTTTTAATTTTGAAAACTTGTCATATTGAAATAATTATTAGTGTATATTTATCGATTTTTATTTTTAATGTTTAATATGAAGGAAATTTTGATTACAATTTATATAAATATGCAATGGATATTCTTATTGCAATATATATATATATATATATATATATATATATATATATATATATATATATATATATATATATATATATATGTGTGTGTGTGTGTGTGTGTGGTGTGTGTATTGCAAATTAAGAAACCGGCTCCTCCTTAAAGCGGCTATTTACACATTCTAATAACATCAAATAATCAATCATTTGATCAAATAATCAAATTTACTCTTTTCGTTTCATAAATATAATTTCTATTTTATCGCCAACAGTTAAGTTCTCATTTTGGTTCGTCCTAAATATTCATAATGTGTCTTTAAAATCAATGTAAAATTTACAGAAACTTACTATAAGTGAAAATAATTTCATAAATTAAATATTTATTCTTTAATAAAAGCTATATGCATCGTTTTATTCAAATTACAATAAATTTTAACCTAAAAAACTCAATTTCAGATCAAAGACTTATCACATTTTAACATTCAAGTAAGTATGGTCGAACTTTAAATCTGAAATCTAAACTTTAACTTAATATGCTTAAATACTCATTAAAATACTAATACAATTTCAATTTTTAAATCAGTTTCGTCAATTTCTTATTCAGTTTTCATAATTTTAAATTTAAACTATTTTAATTTGAAGTTAAGCTTTTTAAAATTTTTAACTATAACTTTTGTCTGCAAAGCTTTGTCTTCTTAGAATTAAAAGTAAAAGTGTGTAATTTGAAGTTTAATAATTTAAGTAAAACTTGTATTTTAACTCTTTTTAATTTCATGTTAAGCGTTTGTGAAATTAAATTTTAATTTTCATAATTTTAAATGTATCATTTAATACTGAAAGTCACTTTATTAAATTTGAAGTTTAGTTTTACTTTATTTGAAGTTTTAACTTTGCGAATCCCAACTCGGCATGAATAAAATTATAAAATAATCTGAAAATATATTTTCTATTAAAAAATGTAAAATTATATTTACCTTCACTGGCTTTTACCGCTAAAATTTTAATTTTCATAATTTTAAATTCATCTTTTAATACTGAATGTAACTTTATAAAATTTGAAGCTTAGTTTTTTTTTATTTGAAGTTAAAAACGTAAAGTGCAAATCCCAACTCGGCACAAATAAAATTATAAAATAATCTGAAAAAATGTAAAATTATATTTACCTTCACAGGCTTTTATCGCTAAAGCATGTTTGATTTTAGTTAAGGTGGCGTAGTTATAAACAGTAAACACGTGATGAGCATCTGTCGCTATAGCTTTTAATTCCACAGCTCCTACAAGCTTTCCGATTCCGATGGAAAATACCGTTGACAGTCTCTTCAACTTTGCGGCTTCAATTGCAGTCGATGCCGGAACATTTGATTTACCATCTGTGATAACAATCACGATATTTGGTACGTTTTCTCTGTTACCATTTTGGCTCAAGAAGCTTGTAGTGCGAATATATCTAAAATGTCAAAGGAGAATTGGTTTAGTTTTTGAATATTCACATTTTGTACAATGAAGAATCTGTACGTAACGTTGATTTGCATGTTCACATATTTTCCATTTCGATGAAATATGCCGAATTAGAGATTGCTTTAAATTACATCAACGGCCAACGTAGCGAACAAGTTACAGCGGTTGTTCACATTGGGCACAAGCTGTCTTCATTTACCGATGGGGAAACAACTGTAAATCAAAGAATGTGTTTAGGTTAGACCGCCTTAACGAGAAACGAATCTACTCTAACCTCTTGAACACATATCATACAAAATTAACTCCCACAAAGAAAGCTTGATTCACACGAGTTATCAGCCCCTACCACCGAGATAACGATTATTCAGTATATTATTAACAAAACAAACAACGTTATATAAAAAATAAAATAAATAAATAAATAAATAAAATAAATTACTCAGTATATTTACTAACAAAATAAACAGCAACGGTTAAAATAGCAAATAATAATTTATAAAAAATATTAAGAAACTTCTGCGGACCTACTACTAAAAACAAACCAACATTTCCGGCCCCGGCTTTTGGCAAAAAAAAAAAAACACACTCCAACGAGTGGTAGTATTTATTTTATTCTGAGGATGAGGGATACCCTCGAAAATTAAAAAAGAAATAATGAAAAGGACACACTCCAACCCAACACCACGGTCACGATACACTGGTAAATAAAAAAAATTTTTTTGAAAATTATTGACTTTTCAATATTGTCACTTTGTTTTGTTTTTACGATTCCACGTGTCGTATGTGTCACTCTAACACGCATTGTTATCGCCTTCAAAGAATAATATTCTCTCTATATATATATATATAATTAATTATTAAAGACAATATATGTACTACCATATATCATCAGATCCTTTTACTTTGTAGTCTCCTTTGAAGATTCAGCTCAATGTTTGTCAGTTATTGATAACAGAGCAACATTTGTATGTTAATATCGTCTCTGCAACACTACAAAATCATCATTTTTTTCTGATGATTTTGTAGTGTTACAGAGACGATATTGACATACAAATGTTGTTTGGCACAAGACAAATGAAACGGACCGTTAAATATATCTCACAGAAATTTTTAATTTTTGGAAATGTGAAAAAATAAAAATAAAAGTAATAAAACAAACCATGGTTATTGGAATATAATAAAAACTGTCCTATATATATCGATATATATATATATATATATATATATATATATATATATATATATATATATATATACCTTCTTTGTAATATAGCAGGAAAAATCCCAGCAGAGTGCTCGATTAATTTAGAATTAAAGTAAACGATAAAAAAATTAGAGCGTAACATTTATTTATTTTGGCACAGAAAAATTAGTACAACATTCGTACCGTCGGTTTCAAACACAGACGGACTTAGCCATCCGGCTTTCTTCAGCTTCTGTTGTCATCTGTTTCGGAAATGTGAAGTCACGTGTCACTTTCGTTTGGATGCGTAATTTACTTAGAGTGTTATGTATGTTTGTTTAAATTTAGTGTAAGGAAGGTTTAATAATGTTTGAAAAAAAGGGTGGAGGTGAAAAGTAACGGTTGAGATTTAAACCGGAGAAGATTTAAAGAGATATAAAAACGTAAATACAAATTTCTATATAAATCTCGTGAGTTAATGTTAATGAGTAGCGTATATTTGGCTGTTACTGCTTTGGGGTAAAATGATGTTTCTTCTAGAGGAATTAGGGAGAGAAAATGAGTTTACGGATTAAAAAGGTTAAAAGATACAACATTAATTAAATTCAAGATTACATCCTGGTTTAAATTACTTTAAATCAATCCCATATATATATATATATATATACATATATATATATATATATATATATATATAGATATATATATATATATATATATCAGTGTCGCAGATTTTGTACATGTCTGTGTAAATAAAATTATCATATATATATATATATATATATATATATATATATATATATATATATATATATATATACATATATATATATATATACAGGGTGATTCATAAGTCACTTAGCTATTTATTTTTGAAATTCTAAAGTTAAAATATACGATAATACAAAACAGAAAGTTTATTCAACAAATTCATTGATGGGAGTTTAAAATTACAGCAAATTTTCAAAATGTCCACCTTCGTTCTGCATGCATGACTCCATTCTTTTTTGCAAGGAATTTACGACTCTTCGTAGCATATTTGATTGATTATGGTGTTGTGCAAAGGAGGCTTTCTGTTCACATCATGTTTCCATTGCCTAACAAATAGCAGTAATTAGATAGTAAGATAACAATTATCAAAGTTCATAGTATGTTTGTCCTTCATATGGTAATCATTTTAAATAACTAAGTGAAGTGACTTATGAATTACCATGTATATATATATATATATATATATATATATATATATATATTTATATATATATATATATGTATATATATATATATATATATATATATATATATATATATATATATATATATACTACAAAAATGGGTCATATATGTATCTCGGAATATTTAAAATCAGCAAAAATGTGAGTTTCCAAAGCAAATTAAGTATATATAATAAAAATACAAAATACAAAAGTCTAACCTTCTTCTCAATATGTTTTTCCTCTACATTTTTTTCTCTATTCCCCTCTGTACAATTGGTTGAATACCTGTAGTTCCATTCTATTATATATGATGAACTATTGCAAGCTTTTATTTTTCCTGGTTATTATACTCAGATTATTTGCCGAAATTTTAGTATATATAACATATATATTTGTTTTTAACGCTAATACTTAGTTACATCAAAATACATTTTTTAGACTGTAAAGATAATGTTCAATGCTATTGATAATATTTATTCATTTATTTATTTATTGTATATTATCGCTTATGTTTAAATTCATGTTTTGAAACATGACATATATCATAAATTTATGACGTCATGAAAAAGCTATTATTATTTTGTTATGGTAATGTTTTAAGCTCTATTCATAAGAATGTCCAAATAGCTAAGTTGGTAGAAACTTCGACTGTAGCTCTCAGAGTTTCGGTTTCGATTTTGGATCATGGCATCCGTTTGATTTGTTTGGAATGTGTTCGTTTTTTACTATTGAAGTAATATTTTTCATTTTAAATGTAGTTAAGATCTCTGATATTTCGGAATTCATTAATGTATGTATTGCGTTTAAAAAAAGTTACTATAAGATTCGACTGATTAAGACAGAGAGAGAAAGAGAGAGAGAGAGAGAGAGAGTTGCGTAAGTGAAAGTGATAGAAACTGTATGAAATAAGAATGTAATGAAGCGAGAGATAGACATAAATTATGTAATACATGAGTTAATTGCAAATAATCGCTAATTAGAACAAGTATATTGGGTTATTTTCTATACATAATTGAATCCCAAAAAACAATAAATAATTTATCATGTACTCGTGTGATAAAAATATATCGGAGAAAGCCTTTAGGGAACGAAACTATGATTAACACTGGTTTATGATGAGGATGATGATGATGATGATGATGTATAGATGTAATAAATATACAGAAACATATATATATATATATATATATATATATATATATATATATATATATATATATATATATATTTCAGAGGAAATTTTTTTTTAATTTTTAATCAATGAAACGGGCGGGTGGGAAAAAAGAAAATTGCTAATTAGAGGGTCAGACTATAAGGCCTTTAGGACAATTTTAGCAATTTTCTTTTTTTTCACCCGCCCGTTTCATTGATTAAAAATAAAAAAAATGTTTCCTCTGAAATGTATCCTACAATTTTGTTGTACGCTAAATTTACTTTTATATATATATATATATATATATATATATATATATATATATATATATATATATATATATATATATATAAAAGAAACTATATCAACGCAAATTAGATTTATGACTCAAAAGGATTCCCGAAGATATCAAATTTCAATTACAAAAAAAAACATTATTTAACAATAAAAGATATATATATATATATATATATATATATTTTTATATATATATTTATATATATATATATATATATATATATATATATATATATATATTTACATTTTCAAAATGTATTATCATATCATTTTATAATATTTAGATTCTAATAAAATGATATAAATTATTATAAAATGATATGAAAAAATAAAAAAGAATAATTCAATATCCAAGATAACAATAGAATCGTACTTTTTATTTGTACAAATATATAAACGAAAGAAATAAAGAAAGACATTTGAGAAAAGTAGGAAACATATCTTCACGTACTTTCAGTTGGGGGTACGGTGTATGAGTCTGCTACAAGAAAAGATAAAATATTCCATCAGTGTTATTAGATTTTAATTCATTTTTATATATTAGAGAAATGTAATAATTAATTTAATAAAGTTTTGTAAAGAAACTGTGTAACATCGATATAGGCCTTATTTAGGAGAGCTGCAATTCTACATATTGACAAGACCTTTTACCAAACTTAAACTGCCATTTGGGGGAGACGAACACAACCGTAACAACTCTGCACTGAAAAAAATATGTCAGCTCGCATAACATAGACATGTTGTTTATATCAACGTCGTCGGGTCACCGGTGCAAGTTTAATGATAACATAACTATAAACAATCAAACACTGTCGACTGCCGGGTTAAAAGGATCAGATCGACTGTCACTGAGATAGGTAAACACTTGGAACAATAGCAGCTGTATCTTCTCTCTTTTTCCATCTCTCTCTCTCTCTTCCTCTCCCCCCCCCCCCCTAATCTCGCTTAGTCTCCGGCGAAGGGGTTGAATTTAGTGTGGTATTAACAGCGCGACGCGTCGGTCGTACGCCAAACTCAGCAACTTCCAGTTTAAAATTGTTCTTCGGAATGCAAAATTAAATTATATTTTTATATATGAAGTAATATGTTTGCTCCATTATTACACAGACTTGATTTCCAAAAGCCGATGGTTCCAGTCCAGAAATAATTATCAGGAGAGAATTAATGAAGCCAGCCTAATGACGCCACTGCAATCTCCGTGAAATAATCAACCGGATATGAACCACTTCCTCATTGAAGAAATTTAACGATTGTTTAGTCCGGAGAGCTAGTGTCGTTCCGTGCACAAAACGTAACAGCTCTTCCGGAAACGTATCTAAGGCTCACACACACTAAGTTACACTCACCGGTGAGCGGTTTTGTCGCAAATATACTTTTTTAAATTATTGTAATAATTTCTTAACTGACTTTCACGGACACGTAAGCAACTGTGACAGAAAGTCTAAGTTTCTAAGTAAAATATTAATTATAACAGTAAATTCAGTTAAATTTGAAAAAAAAAAAAATCTTTACTGGTGTCTTATTCCAACTTTCATTTTTAAGATGCAAGTCAGTAGTGTATGTTTAATTATCCAATTATTAACAAGTAAATCGACTCAATTAATAGGATTACTCCATGAGGAGACTACCCGATAGGTCTCTAATGATAAATATAAAACTTGTAAAAGAATATAAGAATTCTTCTTCGAACGAATGGCTCTGTGATTTTCGAAATAGAGTGTTGCGTTTCAGACAAACTAGCTCTAATTTCAGAAATAGCAGTATCTATGAGGAAAGTCAGTTAAGAAGCGGATAACACGGCAACGTCAAAATAAAAAGCAAGTGGCTCTAGGAAGCATTTCTGGTAAAATCAACCAATAAATAAATTTTTACTAATAAGCCAATCTGTATTTAAGTACACATTTGTGTTCGCCAAACTCTTGAGATTTTGTGAAACTTTTACAAAGTGACAAAATCGCCAAATTAGGATTTGGGAGATCAAAATCCTGTCCTGTATTTTACAACGTCACATCAGAAATAACTCGCTTTTATAGCTTTTACCCTTTTTATGTTTTTGGCAAGAGCGAGCTGAATTTGAAATGTGATTAATCGTTTCTGGATATTATTGTTTGAATGTGAAATTAAGTCAAAACTACGATTAAATTCAGGCATATCTGAAACGAGTGCGTTTTATGTCGTCTAGGTTAATTTCTCTATTATGCTCGTAGATCTCTTTGTCTAACGAGCCTTGAGTTTCTCCAAAACATATGTTTTTGCTCCTTGCACGAAAGAAATCATCAGACTAAATGATAAACGATTGCTTTCTGATGAGTAAAATATTGTTCATTCAAAGGAATTGCTTGATAAGTCTTATGCGAACTCAGCCACGCGGGAACAACTTTTAAGAGATTGTATGCTGACTTTACCTTTAGCCGTACAGACACAAATTATGCTTAAGTCTCAGATTCCCCAAATACGGAAATTGCAAAAACACTAACAGATCTATCAAAGTTAGCAGCTTAACCACGAAGAGGAACATTGGAAATTTTCACATTAGGGAAGCTTCTTTTATTTCTAAGTTACGCCCTGAACTTAATAGCCGACTACCAGTATATATTATATTAAACTTCAACCCACATAGATTGCATTAATCATTTTTCAAAGCAAATTTGACTCCGTTTAAAAGATATATAAATAAATATAAGAAGTTAAATTATTAAAAAAAAACACATTAATAGAACAACACAATTATTACATGCATTTACAAATATTCCCTTAGTAAAATATATTAAAGAATATAGTAAAAATTATAACCATAATATTAATATACGCACCGCAAGCCATATTATCATTTACTTCTGTATGCAATATAATAGAGAATTACCGCTCAAATAGATAAAATTATATGAAAATAAATGAATAAAATAATAATAAAATGAATACAAATAATATTCTTAATATTAGTAGAATAACGTACTCAGTATATAGATACACATTTAACCCTGTCCCCTTACAAAATAATATTAAAATTAAAAATCCCCCCAAATAAATTCTTAAAAAATATTTAAAAAGATAAACCAATAAATAGAATAAGTTCAATATATATATATATATATATATATATATATATATATATATATATATATATATATATATATATATATATATATATATATATATATATATATTAGGGGTAGTCGATTTTGAAACTGTAAATAATCGCACTCGAAGAAAGTTGCCAAATAATGTCAAAAGTTACCACAAAAAATATTTTTCTTCAAAACTTTGTATTTATTTGAGCATTGCAACTTTAAGATCAAATAAATCGAGATTTTTTCTCACAGCCTAGATTTCACCGGCAGAAGTGTCGCCTTAAATTAAACCCGGGTTTTAACAAAAAAAAGTAATACATTACTTAATAATAAATATTTTAAAGTTTATTATTCTTTTTCTTAAGAAATTAGATGTACATATTCAAATTAAAAAGGAATAAAACACTATTATATTTAATTTTATATATAAATAATTATTTATTTACATAGGCGTTTTATTTATTGGATATTTTTTATGGTATTCACCGGTTGAAAATTCAACGAGCGAATTTGAATTCACGTGTTGATTCTGTGTTTACATATTTAATTATCACAAATATATATTGAATTGTCGAGCACTGGCTTATCTAATCCCACTTTCCCGACCTTTTGTCACACCTTACCTTGTGGGAGTTAGATAAATAAAAACTAGTTCAGCCAGGGGTTTTTACCCCACCAAATAAACCGGTATCGTCCGGGTCTTTGGGTCTGGATTCACGCCCGTCTATTGGGGCTTGTCCGTCCTGTGCAGTTCTAGGAGGTGCACCTCCCAGGTTTTGCCTTCCCTCTTTGGGGAGGAGTAAGTTTATTGCTTACTGTCTGAGGCGGCCCTACCGGGGAATGCCGATGGAGCTGCCCAGGCAATTTTTTAATTGCCAGAGTGCTCACCTCTCGAGCACTGGCTTTCTCATCCCACTTTCCTGACCTTGTGTCAATCTTACCTTGTTGGAGGTAGATAAATAAAATCTAGTTCAGCCAGGGGTTTTTACCCCACCAAATAAATCGGTATCGTCCGGGCCTTTGGGTCTGGATTTACGCCGGTCTATTGGGGCTTGTCCGTCTTGTGCAATTCTAGGAGGTGCACCCTCCCAGGCTTTGCCTTCCCGTCTTTGAGGAGGAGTAAGTTTATTGCTAACTGTCTGAGACGCCCCTACAGGGGAATGCCGACGGGGCTGCCCAGTCAATTTTTTAATGGCCAGAGTGCTCACCTCTATAGCGCAGGCTTATCTAATCCCACTTTCATGACCTTGTGTCACATCTTACCTTGTTGGAGGTAGACAAATAAAACTATTTCAGCCAGGGGTTTTTACCCCACCTAAAATATTATATGTATTGGAGTTGATGGGAGAATGGATAAGGACACATTGATGTATAAGGAAATTGTGGATGAAAATAGACAGAGAATTATGAAAAAAACTAAGGGGCCAGAACACCATTTAACTTTTACAAAAGAAACACCATGTGAAAGTAAGTATCTGACACAGAGTTCTTCCTAATAGTGGTGCAACAGATGCTGTTCATGCAGATCAAGTGGTGGATGTTTTGCATGAATTCCACAGTGAGAACAGTATCAAGGCTATACTTGTTGACAACACTAATACCAACACAGGTTGCGAAGGTGGAATGGTTGCAATTTTAGAAAAAAAACTTTTTAAAAATCTTCACGCAATTGGTTGCTCTTTGCATCATAATGAACTACCTTTCAGAGCCCTTTTTAAAAACATAGATGGTTGCGCAAAGGGCCCTACAACATTCAGTGGCCCTCTGGGGAAATTATGCTCAAATGATTGCCATGATTTACCCCAAATATCATTTTCCACTATTAGCAATCCTCTAGAGTCAATTTTTAAAATTGATGAAATACATGATCTTAGTTCTGACCAAAGACTCCTTTATGAATACACAGTAGGTATTTCTAGAGGTAAGGTTGACTCTAGATATACCTCCTGGAAAATTGGTCCTTTAAACCAAGCAAGATGGTTAACTTTGGCCATCAGGCTCATGTGTTTATGGACTCGTGGTGCATACCCACAAAGGCACACAACAAGACTACACTATGTAGTAAATTTTATTGTAAATGTGTATGCCACTTCTTGGTTTGAAATTAAAAGAAATAGTAAATTCCACAATCAGCAAGTGCACATTTTTAATATGATCCAGAGGATTAAGAAGCAGCCTCAGGAAATCCAAGATATCACATTTAGAAATATACAAGGTAATACATTTTGTTTACTGCCTGAAAACTTTCTATATTCCATGGTTAAATCTGAGGAGATTGAAGTAAGAGAAAAAGCTTTAAAAAGAATTTTGGCCATTAGGTAAGTAATATTTATTCATATATCTCTGACTCAATTATTTATTCCAATTTATAGAATGATTTTTAAAGATTTTATCTAATTTCACATAATTATTAAAGCAGTACAGATTGGAATTTTTTAAT